>OY365809.1:11278244-11633244 GCA_959347315.1 Bimastos eiseni
ATAGTTTACACACTGGCGAAGAAAATAGTTAGAAACGAGGTCTATTTCTGCCACACCATAAAGTTGACTAGTCCTTTTATTCGGAAGGTCTTTGTTAAATTTATTCTGAAATTTATTCTGAAATTTGTTACCGCCCTTCTTCCAACATCTTTAGCTCAGAAGTGCACACGCCTCGACGGCGCAATTGCAGTTGTACTGCAGAGCAATTGTGTGCGAAGGACTTGCTGAAGGTCCCTACTCAGTGACGCCTCGGATGAGGGTAGAGCCCTCTCACTCAGCGCACACTGAGTGTAGGACATGATCTGAGCCTTGCATGGCTGCCGCACAGTTTAAATTCGACTGCTGTACATAAATTCATCCATGGAGAAGTCACAAGGCTAATCCATTCAATTATAATATTAAAGATTTATGTATACAGCAAAGATTCCTATTTACTTCATCAAATAAAATTCTTATAGGGCCATCCAGAAGCATTTTAACCGTGTACAATGTACACAATTGAATATATGAATGGATGAATGTACACTGTATTCATAATCATACATAGCATGCATTCCCATTGCACAATGACGTATCGTCGACAAGTGATGCATCCTATGCCTGCTCCAAGTCTTAATATGTATACGGTATATACCAATATATGCGCTTAATATATATTAATATAATTATATGTAATATGTTATTTATATTTATAATGTATATATAATATATATATATATATAGGATTCTGAGGATGACCTCATTTCGACCTCTGACCCCGGATGTGCCTATGAAGACGATACGGGTGTAGACTGCATAGAGGTGAAGCAGCAATCGTCTCCAGATTCCTCCGATTCCTTCATACAACCAACAGCATCCGCCAAAACCCAACACCCATCCAAGTAAGTAAGCAACACAAAATCTAGAAATCTATTAAATTAATAATATACTAAGAAGCGAGAACGACTACACGTTGCCACTCAACATGGACGGATCTTTCATGGGTGAAAAGAATCTATGCACGATGTGTCCTCGTCCTACTGTCTATGTTCCTCTGTTATGTCTGTCTGTCTGTCTGTCTGTCCGTCCGTCTGTCTGTCTGTCTGTCCGTCTGTCTGCGGATGTCCTAGTATAGGCTATTCTAGTTTTTTCCTGTCTGTCTGCTTTCTGCCACTAGGCTAGATCCACTCGTTCTTTCTCTCCAATCGAAACTAGAATTAAGGGATTATGGGTCATATTACTATAAAAATGTGGATGTCTCGAGTTCCACAGAACAACGGCGAAAGTTCGTGCAATTATATTCAATTGATTGGTGATTAAAAGAGTGTAATAACTAGGTATATGGGGCTCCACGGTGCCACAGCAACGGGTCAATTAGGCCTATATAATTCCCCGTTGAACGCGAAAGCTGTATACCCGTTTAATTTGTTGCAGCGGCTGTCGGTTCACAGATTTTAGCCTCAAATCGAAACAGTTTGAATCCCTTTTCAGCAAAAATTTTGCTGTAGGCCTACTTGATACTTGAGTTGAACTAGATGTATAGGCTTAGGCCTACCGTTTCCACTGTTACTGTGGCTGAAAATATTGTTGAATTTTAAAATGATGAAAACGGTGATGACATATAGGATCCACATGATGACGATATTAATGTTGTTGTAGTTGTTGATACTGTTTACCTTAACCATGACGTTGTTAACTTATTAGTGCTGTTATTGCAATGCTCTCCAACCCTTTTCACACAGCGTTCCGTTGGCCACTCAACAAAATTATTCTTGAAGCTGAGGGCCGCAAAAGTAAACTCAAAAGCAGCGACTAAAATTTATTGAAAATTAATAACATTGGTGTACAAAATTTTATAACGGATCAACCACAGTGAATAATCGTGTGTCTGTATTAATTTCGAGTTTTCATTGTCAAATGATAAAGCAAATAAACGGATTTAGAACACAATATATTATATATATATATATATATATATGGACTTTCCATATATATATATGTACATATATATATAGACCCTTCCAAATCCTCATCAACCGAACACCTTGGCACTGTGCCAACGACTACCGCCGCAACGTATCCATCTAATCGCCCCTCTTCCCCTGGGGATGACAGCGAAGGCCACTCTTCGTACAATATATATATATATATATATGGACTTTCCAAACGGATTTAGAACACAATGTCACGATGATCTATGATTGAAAATAGTGATTTTTTAGCATTTATTGTATGTTGTCTGACGAGCAGCAACAGCAGAGGAGGAGGAGGAGGAGGAGGAGGACGAGGAGGAGGAGGAGAAGGAAGGTCATCTGAGACTGTCGTCATTTTCTCTCCTCCATCCCGTGCGGCAGGGTCTGTCCTCCTATCAGCAGCAGCAGGCTCTACTTCGTCCTACGATGACGAAACGAGGCAGAAGGATGGAGACGGCGTGTCGATAATAAGGCTGTGTCAACTGGAAGATGGAGAAGGTACAGCGGCTGAAGACAGAAGATGCTTGTCTTCATCGCCGCATCAGACGCAACCGACTCTTCCTCCCACGCAATTTCTCCAGCCTCACAGTGCCACTGCTGCAACCAAACAAGTGGCGTTGTCATCCAGCGGCAGCAGCAGCCGTCTACATCTTCACACTTCATCCTCTTCAACCCCGCTCAGTTCAAAGCTTCCCCCATCTCCCTATAGGCCTATAACCCCTCACCCTTCCAAATCCTCATCAACCGAACACCTTGGCATTGTGCCAACGACTACCGCCGCAACGTATCCATCTAATCGCCCCTCTTCCCCTGGGGATGACAGCGAAGGCCACTCTTCGTACAACCCGCTCCACCCCGTCAGAGACGTTGACTCGGAACCGGACATGGGCCAGAGGTCGTCCATCGAGTACAGACTCGACAGTCTTAGTTCGCTGACGATGAACATAGCTCTGACGGTCGGCATCGTCTGTGGTACGGTCGTGCTCATCTCCGTCACCATCTATGCCCTAGTCCGCTGCGCCCGGCCGCGAGCAGACCCCGCCTGCTACAAGGCCGATCCCTCCAGCAAGTACGTCTACGAGGCCTGCGAAACTACGCAGGCGACGCCAAGCGAACGGATCGGAATCACACCGACGCCGCCTAGCGAACAGCGCACGAACCCACACAAGAAGTACGTGAACGAATGGTACGTATGAACGCATCAGTAGTATGCAGGGCAAAGGATCCCAAAGCAAAATACGAGGGTCGACTACCAGAGCATGAGCTGCTAATATTCAACCGTGCGTCTACACTGGTCAAACGCAAGTTGGTTTTATCTTAGAACAATATCCTCAAGTACAGTCACGCAGATTCGACAACAAGGAAACAATCACATCATATAGGCTTAGGCCTACTCACCTGCATCAAATCAAATCTACCTATCGATTCAAGCAATTAAATTAATTTCCACTCATTTTTCCAAGGGAGTTTGTTAGAATAAAATTTGGACAGTATTCCAATTGACTTTTGCTTTGTTTTTTGCTGTGAAGTTGGATTTTTTAAATTCATTTCTGCAGCTGCAAGTTTTGTTGAAACATTGATCTGAATTTCAACCCATGCGTTAGTTGCAGTTTAACGACATTGTGTGATAACATAGATCATTAGCGTCGCCCTCCTCCTTTATCCAGGCTTGGGACTGGCACTGCTGGACTGCAAGCAGTGGAGGAGTTTCAAGCGGTCAAAACCATGGATAGCGTCCTTCTAAGAATAGGTATAAGGATGATTTCCTATCTCCGTAAACTGATCAGATTCCTTGGGTCGAAGTAAACATTTTATGGCTTTGTTACGTAGCACTTGGTTCTCTGGGGTTGTACGGTCCATCCTACCAAAGGTAACATTCCTAGCTGACCTTAATTCTGGACACTGAACTCTGACCTAAGACCTTCCACGGGCTCTCCTTTGGACAACCCCTCTGATTTGATGCAGCGCTCGTAAATTAGCTGGTGCCCTGCACTTAGCTTTCAAGTGGCACTTTAGCAGTTTCGAGATAACGATTACACTATTTTATTCAGAATTATCGGTATTCATTTCCTATTCTTAGGTTAGAAGTGTTAAAAATAATTTCTACGTCAACGGCCGACCTGTGTTGTCATAAGTTGTTGTTAAACTCTTCGTGAGACATTTTGAAGGCAGTTGTAGTTAAATAGATTTTAAATGGAATATCTGACTTGATATCCTGAGATGTAACTAAATTGAAGAGCGTCTAAAGAGAGGCAAGAATGATAAAAGTAGATTTATATAATTTAGATGGAACACAATGCTTCAACATCTATATTGGTGCCTTCCTTAATTATGCAGCACCAGTTACCCGTAGTGGCGCTATATAAATTTACAGCTAAATACAATATTCAACCTGAATGCTATTTATTGGAAGTTGTTAAAAAATTAACATAGCCAATAATTTGCCATTCATCTACAACTTTTACTCATGACTGAAAACCACTCTTCAATCTATCACATCCAGACTATTTCAGTGCCACCACATGCAAGCCCACCATCATCACAAACTACCATCATAGCACCATGCTGTCTCCTCGGCTTGACCTCCCGAGATGTTGGTCTGGCACCAGAACGAAATGAGAAGCTATTGTGGACTTAATTTGGTATAGCACCAGTGATTAAGCTGGTCTCCATGATGCGTTTTTTTTATGGAAGAGGAATTTTCATGAAGATTTACATTACATTACATTGTTGCCAAGAAGAAGACTAAATCAAATGGCTGTACAACAATTACTATACTAGTAAATTAGCAATACTGAATGTCTTACTCTTTGGCAAAAATCGATAAATAAAAAAATATTTTCTTGTCAAATTCCCTTTTAAAAATCCAAAGCTTACAAATTTATACATTACATGATAACTGATTTATTATTAATAATTACAATTTGACCTGTTTATCCCACAAATACTCTAAAACCATATGTCACATCCATACCAATTAAAACTTTAATTATATAAACTAAAATGTATACTTTATAAGGTAGACCTACATTGAGCACATTGTTAAGTTCTGGAGTGTTTTATATAACTATTTAATAATAATTTTTTCAATGAAACATAATTATATAGGAAAAGAGTAAAGGCTTTGTCACAATGGAATATTTAGAGCTTTGAAAAGACTGGCTTTTCTTTTGTCATCATGGCTCCAACAGCCTTGATAACATCTTCACTCTGCAGAAAAGTCTGGTTCAACAGAGACTACAAGATAAACCAAAATTAACAGACATATAGTACACCATATTAAGAGATCAGATAAGGTCACGTATTAATGACATGCGATTTGTCAACAACTTGAAAGATTTAACACTTTAACAATGAGTGGATTTGTTTCCCAGTCCTTTTAACACATGCTGTTATAAAGTGTTAACGGATGACACATATTTTACAAAATGTCACGGTTAGTGTTAGGCGATCATACAACATGGGATACACGAGTAACCATGTAACAACTTAAAAGAAATGTTATATAACTTACTTATAGGTCAAAATACACATTTAACTCTGCTGGTTATTTTGCCATTAAGACATATCCATTCAACCTGTCGTCATCTTGTTATCCATCTATGCAATTATCTGTCCGTTCATTGACTGAGTGTCTACCTTTAAATATCATTCCTAACACTGCATCATTATGACCTAATGTTATACCGTGGTCCTTTCCAAAGTTGAAATAAATTTGTAATTTATATTCATGGCTGTGTTAGTGTGTAAGAATTGTGTGATAATTATAATTTACAATTGTGTGATAATTGCGGGACATGGTATCTGATTGGTTAGGTCGCTTGCCTCGTAGTGTGAGGAGCATGGGTTCAAGCATTGTTGAGATGGCTACTGTTTAGGGACCTTGAGCAAGTCCTTGACTCAAAATTGCTTAGGCCATTGATTGATGCTTCTTCATTAGATATTGGCAATTAATAAATGCATATTAATAGTAATAATAATGAAATATGCAATGGTTTTAAAGAAGATTTATCACAAATTAATTAATTCAAGCGCCTATTCTTTAAAACGTACCACATGATATAGAGACTCGGAAACCGAGTGATCTCTTGCATAGATTAGTGCCATTTTTGTTCCCTGAACTGCAACAGGGCTCTTTGATGCAATTACTGCAGCTGTTTCCAAAGCACCGGCCAGCAGTGACTCATGGTCTGGGAAGACACGACTGTAACATTTGATAAAGTCAATCTCAGTCGACAGTATCAACAGTCAATACCAATGCTTTTTAAAGTTTAAACAATTCAGACATCACATCAAGCAAGATTCAAATTCTAAATTTTAAGTCAGCCAAATTTAAATCCTGAAGTATTGAAACTACAGTGGGATTGTTACCCCCTTAAACAATGTTAAGACTGGTATCATAATTATTCTTCACTAATTTTAGCACTGTATTCAACGAGTCAAATAATCTAGTCTAACGAACACATAATCTAGAGAGTAATGCAACACAGAAATATATAAATTTATAGTTCTTGTAAATTTTAATATATCTGTAACAAAGGAGATCATTTCCTGTGCCTCGTTGACCAATAATTCAATCTGAAACACTAAATGAATAATCAAAAGAAGCAAGAACTATAACCTGACAAGTCCAATATCCTTGGCCTCGTCTGCCTTCAGTTGTCTTGCTGTGTAACAAAGCTCTCTCACCAAACTGTCATTGCCAACAATCTTTGGAAATCTCTGAAGAGTTCCAACATCAGCAACAATGCCAAGCTCAACTTCCTTCAATCAAAAACCCCAGAATTCAGCTCACACAGCATTCAAACCAAGAATACAGTTGAGAACTATAATGACACAGAAACATCACAAGATGCTAAATGTCAGACTATACTTTCTGCAAAAGTTTTTAGTTAGTTTCACACTGATTCCATCTTTCAAACTGAATACTTGAATACTTTATATTGAATACTGAATATTTGAATACTTTATATACTTTATAACTGGTACTTCTAATGAGCTCAAGAAAAATTCACTAAAATTACTTCAACAGAATTCATGTTCAGAAAAACTTTGAATCCTGATAAAATTCCAAGTTCTAAGAATAAACTCGACAAGAAAAGGTTTTTTGTGCAGATAAAATTATTTGACAATCAAAGCTCTAACAATAGCATACCTTTACTTGGAACCAAGCATCCTGAGTGCAGTAGCGAATATCAGCAGCAGAGATAAGATCAACGCCAGCACCAATGCATCCGCTATGTATGGCTACTATCACTGGCTTTGGACACTGCAAGAATAAGGACACGAGTAAAACGATTTCATGTAAAATGTTACATGTACAGAAAAAGAACTCCAGCAGGGATAAAGCAGTTAACACATAAAAAGACAAAATTATCAGGAGTATCATCTAATTATGTCAAATTCAAATAATTTATAAAGAATTTATTAAATGCAAATCATGACATACATTTAATAGCATTGAATAATAATTGAAGAAACTTGAATAAGACAACCTTTTCCAGAACTGTGAAGCTCTCCTGATACTTTGATATGATGGAACGAGTTTGGATGCCTCTGCGTGCGACATCATCGCTGTCTGCCTGCGTAAATGCACTAGTCAACGACTGAACATCTATACCTAACCAGAAAAGTAGTCACATTATGTGCTTCACTAAACTTTGCAAATACTACATGGTAGTCACATACAAAGAACCCCACGAGTAGACAATTTATCTTATTAGCATTAGCCAGAAAATGCTTAAAAATATCAAGGCATGGTCTTGTGCAGTATTCCGAATACACATAGATACCTCATGAAAAATGTTCTGCAGTCAGAAGCCATTGCTGTTGAAAATTAAAAAATTAGTCATACACAGATAAGTTAACCTGAAGGGGAGCCTCCAGTCAACAAGAGTGGCGCATCTTCACACCAGAACTTCAGATAATTCAAATGCTTGTGACAGAATTCCATAAGTCATAGTTACTTTCTTGTTATTCAGACAGTCAATGATGCATTCCAAAAATACAGATCCTCTATCAATACCATGTATGCAGAACAAGAAAAGCAGAGCAAGAACAGCAGTTCCTCAAACTTTGTAAAGAAACTGGCCAGCAATACCAGCTGTGATGGACATGGTATTCAAAACATCTGAATTTATAATTTATTTCAACACGACAACATCATAGAACCTAGAGGGCAGACAGAAACAGGTAGCAAATTCCAGACACAAAAAGTTGAGGAACCAAGTTCTTGCTATTGTTTGGGCTCTGGGTAAAAAAGACCATGATCCGATTTTCAGGCATTTTTAAGACACTCAAAATCATTTGTAAAATCATACATAATACAGCATTTCATTCAGTTCAAAATAATAATTGTTTTGGTACATATAAATTAACATAGTTCTGGATTTCGAACCTGCAGTGAACATCTTTCCAGCGCCTGAAAAGACGACAGAGCGACAGTCTGGATCTGAAGATATCTTTTCAAAACACAGCACCATCTCCCTAAAAATCACAACAGAAATATTGCAAACAATAATAACAAACACCAAACTAATTATCTCAGTTAATTTTTCCTAGCTATTGGAAGTTTCTTTGATAATAATGATTAAAAAAAATACACATAATAATAATTCTAAGTTCTTGGGGAATGATGTACCTCGGCGCAAAAAATAAAAATATTAGTATTTTAACCGACCTTCATTTATTACGAAAGTTTCACAACTATATACCTGCATCATAACTTCTGTAAAGTTCTTTGATTATATGGACGACTCACATACTTATTACTTGCACACAGGTAATCCGCGTTATATATTAGAAATCTTTGGTAATGGGTTCTGAAGTAGACCGGAAGTATGTAACAACAAAAAGGTTTCCAAGAAAGCGAAATTGAAAGTGAACCTTTTGTGACATTCATCTTTATCAGTGTCACAAATAATATGCAAATAAAGTAATATAAAACAAATTAAGAGCGGAAGCAATTCAAATAACAAACGAAATAGGCCAGGTCAGTCAAATTTATACCTTAAATCCTATAAATTTAGCTAGTTCGATACTGTTTGCTTCACACTACATAACCTGTCCGTCTACTGAAAGGTTGCAACAAAAAAGTTGCCATGAGCGCTTTCATTTCTGCATACTATCTGTTATAAACTGCAACATAAAATGTTAGAAACAATAATTTGCAGCTTTGAAGATGCTAATAAATGGCCATGTTGCAGCGTCTGTACTTCATTCATTCATTACGAACATTTATATAGCTCCCCTTCAAGGCTACTACTCACTAGCGCTCCCGACCCTGCTAAAAATAACAGTTTTAGGCAAGTCTTTGCATACAAATATACTTTATACACGGGATATTTGCTTACACCCAAAGCTAAGCCAGTGCCTGATGACAGAAATGTTAATTAGATTTAATAGGAAAGAGTGTCATTTTACATAAAATCTAGCTTCTCTTCATCCATTCCATGTCTACTAGGCTTTAAGTTTGTATAATAACCCCATTAGTTTAACTATTACATATATAATAAAATCTGAACTTTCCAAGTTGACTAAATCATTTGAAAGTTACTGAACTGAAAAATAGCATGCAAAGGTACCAGAAGTGTTAACATTACTACAGCAACTACTCAGATGTCTTAAAATGATAGATGTATCAGCTGATTTACAAATGCAACCACAATAATGCAGAAACAAATATAATTTACACTTTACTTTAATCACTCAAAAAAAAAGGCTGAAGCCAGTAACACTGCAGCATGCTAGTCATGGAACATCAATTCCTTCTTCATTTGGTTTTCTTTTGCAGAATGAAGTGCATACTTTGCAAATCAGACAAACTTTCAAAAGAATTTCCACGAGAAAGCATCTCTGCAAACTGTGAACATCCAGCATCATGTTGTCTTCGCGTAAGTTGGCAGGAAATAATTAATTACCATAATAACAAAATGTTTTATAGCGATAAACTCATTTTGAAGCAATCAAGTATCCAATCAAACTCACTGAAATTTGAGTGTTTTGTTACAGCTTAACCAGACCATTGGACAATTATTTTTACAAAATACACTGTTACTACCATAATTGCAGATATCGAACAAAAAACTAACTTAAATATTTCAATTATGAAATTTTAAAAACTGCAACATGATAATTTAGTCAGTCATAAATTGTTTTAAAATGTTTTGGTTATTTAGATTAATGGAGTAATTATTTCCTTGATATTTTCTGTACAGTGCATGATTGGTCATTTCCATGCACAAAAGCTCAACTGTCCATATGATCAATGCACAAACACAGTAGCCAATGCCAATGCAGTTCTGCAACAATGTCAGATGGAACTGGATCAGCTCTATCCTCCGATAGAAGCCCTGGACATCGAGGAAGACCTTGTGACTGATGCCAGCCATGCTGATAAGGTCATTAATGTAACAACATTGGCTGGAGACATGGCGTCATTTCCCTACAGTCCACAGATGACAATTATAAAGCTGAAGGAGGAAATACAGAAGAAGATGAATGTTGCCATTGACAAACAGCAGCTCATGTACAAAGATGTGGTACTCGAGGTAAGTGTAATCATACTGCAAGTACGACAAGGACCAAGCAAATGGCATTCAGAAGTTGATAAGTGGATACAGAAACATAATCAACAATAATAATTACCTAGATCACGTCTTTGTCTGTCTGTAATATTCAAGGCGAGTGATTGGACAGAAGTGTCGTATGCAAATAAAGTTGACCTAAATATAGTCTGTCCGCAGCACTATCTTTTGATGATTAAAACCAGAGGATAAATTTGGATCTCTGGGACTATATTAGGCCCAGGTAGAATTATGTAATGCTGAGGGGGTGGGTGGGTATATAGTAACATTATTATGCATTGTAGGGTGGGTGGGACAAAAATGGCCATTTTCAGTGTTACGTAATTATGAAATGACCCCAAAGTAAGTATGACCCGTGATTTTTCACAGGTTAACAGCCAGTCAACTAATAAGAAAACATGGCCTTTTGTTGTGTTTGCGACCTACACGGTTACGATGACTTTTATAATGTAGCATAACCAAATATTTATGTAGCACCTTTTAAGTGTTCTTCATCTGCTCTGTCCATATTTAGTAAATTATTTGTTCATACTTGAAGACTTGTTTACGTTTATCAACTCAAAGGACTACCTTCAAACAATTATGTCAACAAACCAGCTTGTTTTGTTGACTGCTAGGTTCTAGCCAGCAACATGTCTTGTCGACAATCAATTTTCGTATATTCATAAATCAGGCTGAAAAGAGTGTAGCTTAATACAATTAACTAAAGAGTATCTCACACAAAAGCTATAATACCGGAACATTATGTGGTCTTTGATTAGTCATTAAACATAAATTTAATCGTTTATATTAACTAATGATTATTCAATCATTAAATTCCACAGCCCTAAACATAAAAAGAACTGGGATAATTTAATATTAACTATGAAAGCCATTAATGAGATAACCCATATCATTACAATAATTTATGAACTCATCACATTGACATAATTATTAATTATCATTCATTTACTTATTTTCAAAAATTTGATACCGCCCTTCCAACATTTTTTGCTCAGAAGTGCATACACACGCCTCGACGGCGCGATTGCAGTTGTACTGCAGAGCAATGGTGCACAAAAGACTTGCTCAAGGTCCCTACACAGTGACGCCCGGACGAGGCTCAAACCCACGTGCTCGGCACACATGAGTAACTTTTGACCACGCTGGTCATAAATATTTAGTATTAGACATCAATGTTATTAATGACTTACTCAATTTGGCATTGCTTGTTTATATTAATTAACAGAGTTTTAAGAATCAGACACTCATGAAACTGGAAGACTATAAGGTGCAGCCATCTGCAACAGTGCATCTGATGATACTACTCTACGCCATTCCACAAAACTTCAACCACGTCATCTTTGATCTATTCTGGGGATATCCAAAAAGTGGAGTGGACTACCTAGATGCTTCATGTCTCATTTTTTCCTGGAAGTCCCACATTGCTACAGTTGATTACAACCACAGAAATTATAACAGCAATGCCATAAAGCATTCAGGAGATGTTATGGATAAAGTAAAACGAATTGGGCATCACACAATTGATGTTCATCTTAAGGATATTCCATCACATGTGACCCATTTGTACTTCACATTAAGTGCTTGGAAAGCCCCTACAATTGCCCACTATCCCAACCCAAGCCTCAAGTTCTTTGAAGCCAGCAACATGCAGAAGGACTTGTGCAAAACAACGTTTACACATGCCCGTCATTCCCAGGCTGTAATCATGTGCTCAGTTTGGTGTTCAGAGGGTCAATGGAAGATCTTCGAAAGTGGAAAACTATCAGCTGGTAATGCAGCAAAGTACACTCAGCTGATCAACACAATAAAACAGTTGCCATAAAATTTCTACAGCAATTCAGGCTGCATGTTGGGAATGATATTCACAGGAAAGTAATTGCATGTTAATAACATTTTACATTTAGAACAACTTGTATGACTTAAACACAAACTATTATGCTCTCATTACTATTAAAAAACTGTCTTTAACTATAATTACGTTATAATAAATATTCGTTTATTGATATACATGGAATGTCACACTGCAAATTATTACAATAAATGCGAGAATTCTATGGAGATTCTACATATGTAACGGTTCATTCATTGTTAATATGGCGAACTGAGTGTTATTCAAACTATTTTTACAAATCTGAAATTACGATGTTGAGAGCTTCAAATAAATTGTATTGTTTCTTGTAAATGTAGTTTGTTTTTTTATGTCAGTACTACATGTCAGACAAATAATTATGCACCCAACGGTCATTGTTTATACAATTTAACACCAGCTTAGGTAAATAGTTCAAAAACTGGAATTCATGTATTTTGTGTTAAATGTTCTGACCAGTGTTATATGCTTGATTATATGGAGTAAATAGTTACAATAACTCGTTACTGGCTTGGAAAAGTAATTTATTAACATCTATAGTTATTTTAGCAAAATGATAACTAATTAGCAGTAATTACTGATTTATGTTAGTATAGGTTGCATCAGCTGTTTATCCTGGCTGCGAAGCTTCTTCTTCGGGTTATCTGCCTTGAGATAGCTTTCACTGTTATACGAGTAGCTTAACAATCATAACATAAAGTACACTCAAGATCAATGGAAAAACGTATCACATTAGATAACTAGGTCTTGATCAGCATGAGTTACAAAGAATGCTCCAAATTTTAAGGTAAACTAATTAGAATGAGAAAGAGGCCAGTCCAAAGGTGGTGCTAATACCATGGGAATGGTAGCAAAGCCGTGTGTTACTGTGGTATGAAAATACAAGTATTTACCACAATAATTGTTGTAAATTTGTTTAATGCAGTAATAAACTTTCTGTTAGGCTGATCAGGTTTGCATACAATGTTAAGTCATCATGCTATATAACGCTTGGATATTTGACATCATTTCAACTTAGTTCTCTATTTAAAGCTGAAGGGTTTAACATAACTGATTGCTGTGTAGGAGAATTTTTATCTTGTTAATAGGAATGGGGAAGGTAACACACCTGATGGGGTGAAAAAATTTTTTAATATCGGCGCCGATTATTTTCCCTATATTCGATACCGCCAATATCTCTATAATCAGCCCCGATTATGAGTGCTGCCGATGTATCGGTACAGCTCTAGTGGGGATAGAGACAAATTTTATCCCCATTATCACTTCTAATACAAAAATAACTTGTCAATACAATCCACAAGGGATACAATGAAAAACTAGATCTAATGTTTTCCAAGCAGAATTAAATATAAATGTGTTTTGATACGTTAGAGAATATCAGGCTTAAAACCACAACATATCACTTGGCAAAAGAAAAGCTTTGTTTTACGAACCTCAACATAATACTTTACAAAGGTGATAATGTTGGCAAAAGAAAAGTTTGCATTTTATTGAACTTTTCTTTTGGCTTAGCCCAGGAAACCAAACGATTCTTTCACGTACAAAGTGTCGAAGGTATTCTCAACTTAATTATCAAATCATGCAATCGATGCTCAAAGCATCATATATAGACCAATATATCTAAGATGATCTTGTTTGGTTGCACTGGGGTTAGGAGCGCTTCAGAGTAATTCCCTTGAAGAGGTGCTTTACAAATTAATGTAAATCGGTTAAGAAGAAAGAGAAGGAACCAGAGTACAAATTGTGTCTACTAGTAATTAAGCAGTTTACATACTTCCAGAATGGAATATTCATTGCGTTGCGTTTATCCGGTCTATTGATTTCAACGTGATAGACAAACTCCTTAGGTGAAGAAACTTTCAGTGTCTCAAAATTATACTGGGACAGAGAAGACATGGCTGCTGCAGTATTTGCAAATGATGCTGAAAGAAACCAAACATGGCATAATATACTCAAGTGTAAAAAAGTTGAAATAGGAGAAAATTTTGAATTTCCACCTTAGTTTATAATCTTCCAGTAATGTATATCCAACTGCTTTCCCATATCAACTGTTTGGCCCTCGTAAACTTGACACATAAATATAGTAAACTGGAAATTGATCATCAAATAGTTACAGGCCCAACAAAGGCTCAGATTAACCCAGTCTATTCTATAAAAGAAATACATATGAAACCAAACGCTATATGTAAGACACTCAGAAGCTGTGCCATAGCTACTGATACAGATCTAGGATGTTCCTTCAAAACCCTCACCTATCACAGATACTTATTTGTGGAATGCTCAGCAACAGAATACTGCCCTCCTTCCAAAGTTTAAACATGCATACGATCACATAATAAAACATCAATGGTGTATAATAATTGTGCATGAAGGACTTAATCAGGGTCCCACGTACACAGTAACAGCCTCCAACGAGGCTCGAACTCGTACTCTCTGTGTTAGAGCTGTACCGATAAATCGGCAGTACTCATAATCGGCGCTGATTATAGAGATATCGGTGGTATCGGTTATCAGCAAAGATATCAGCGCCGATATTAAAATTTATTTTATAATATTATTTTCAGTCTTTAAGAGGAAAATAATGACAGCAACACACGGAGATGCATAGGCTCTCTAAAAACTGACTAGCGCTAGTCCACCAGGTAGGCAGGCAGACGTAAATCCACTAGTCAGGCTTTGTGAAGGACTTAGCATGGAGGATTAAAATGGCAGCTGTCTCGATTGGTCCATTTCAACGAAGTGTCAGATGTCAAAGAGCGTTTAAGTTTAAGAGAGACCATAGTTAACTCTGCTATTGTCGGACAATGAACTTAATTATGCTCTTCATTTTTGCTGTCACAAAATGATAATAATAACAGTGATCTTCATTTAATTGGGAGTTTTAACACTGGTTGACACAGCATCGCTGAACACATGGCCTTTAGCTTGCAATGGTCGAATTAAACTTTCTCACATGCAATTAAAATAATTGTTGAGTAACACATTCTTAATCTATACATATAGTTGTTTCTGAGGAATAGTAATATTGTGATAACAGTGACATTTGTCTTTTAACAAAATTATTTGGTAATTAAAATGATGAGCAAAATAAACTTCTTGGCTATATCAAGTCCCAAATTGTCTATAAATAAACTTGTGCAAGCACGATCACTGCTAAACAAGTGATGCTGGGTTAAACCGCGTCAATCAGAGTTTGACTCTGCCCAAATTGGTCTTCAAACCAACTAGTCCAATATTCTTATTCGGTTCGTGCACATTTTTTTCTGACTACCGCTGGTCTAGCCTACAAAGTCCGTCTTTGGGCGCAAGGCTCGACTAAAGTTATGACCTTTTTTTAAGCCTTCGTACACGCCGGCCCTTTCCGGAGCAAGTATTATGCTTGTATCACAACAATAGGCAGTAGCATTTTTAAACCGGAAATCTTGGGAAATACAATAATCGGCTAAATAATCGGTGTCGGCAAATGAATAATCGGCAATAATCAGTATCGGCATAATCGGCAAAAAGTGATATCAGTACAGCTCTACTCTGAGTCACACGCTGAGTGCTATAACCAATTATCCATTATGCCTATATGCAGATACACATATGCCAGAATCACTAACAACAGATCCAGAGATAAATAAATGCTACAATAGCAAGCAACAGATTTGGGTAAATAAAAGCCGAACATGACAGCAGCAGATGCTGATAAATTTAGGCTTGCATAGATTATAGTGTAACTTATTAAGAGAACACATAACACAGTAAGACTTTGGATACTATTATATATAATCTGAATTTGTCAGAGTTGTATGGTCTCGAGACAGTGTCTCCGTCTCAAGACAGTTTTTTAGTGTCTCGGAAGCCTGCTGTCTCGGTCTCAGTCTTGAGGTAGTATCTCGAATTTTTAAAAACTGTCTTGAAGTGAAAGTCTTGTTCTGTCTCGAACAAGAGATCTCGATAAGTTTCACGTTAACTGTCTTAAAATCTTGTGACAATATAAAAACTATTCTCAGGAATTGGTACTATATACATTACAAGTTTCAAACTGAAATTACAAATCAACCTTATTCCCGAAAACTGATACCTTAGTATTTTACATCATTTTATATAGGATCACTTGTCTTTTACTGCCTCGTACTGTCTTGAGCCTAGTGTCTCGGTTTCGGTACCTCACTGTCTCGGTCTCGGCACCTCACTGTCTTGGTCTTGACGTTTCAAGTCTTGCATACAACACTGGAATTTGTTGCTGGTGATTTCGACGCAGGTCTACGTGTACCTGTTGCTGGTCATTCCGGAGTGCATGTATCTGAGTCTCTTGTTGGCGATCCATTTGCAAAGCCCCAGACATAGCGAATCCTGCGAGTACCGCATCTGGGTGCGTATACATACCGGACGTCATTTATGGTCGGGTTAGAGTCCGTTATGGTAAGTTTACTGACGTCACGATGGTCAGTTATTGTCAGGATTAGGGTTAGTGTCGTAATTACAAAACATGGTACCTTTTCAACAACATGCCAAAAGATGCCGTACGACGGCATGTATATAATGTACGCACCCCGATACTGCACTTTGGTCGCGAATCTAAATCTGTATCAGAAATATAGGTTTCTGAGCTTGATGTTTAGTATTGTTTACAGAACTTTAAGCCTGCAGCCAAATTATAATATTATAAAACTACCTTTAGTTGAAAATAATGCCAACAACTTGACCGCTGGAATACGAAGACTTTGCATGTCAAGTTATATTTATAGTGGAATAGTTGGGAAAGCTTCGCTTAATTTCAGTCAACAGTCAACACTAGTTTTTGAACTTCATAACAGAAAGAGGCTGTAAGCTTGTATTTGTACCGGATGTTGTCATTTTTTTCATACTACTCGTCTCACCACTGCTCGGGATATGCTACGATCATAACATTAGAGTTTTGAACAGATGATAAGTTGCTAAAGGTACGTAAAGGAGTCGAATTCAACCGTATGGCATGAATTCAAGGCGATCATCACATCCTACTGGCGAATTAAATTACGAAGGGCTAGGTTGGCATCAAATTTTGGGAGGGCAACTGGAATCGATTTTCTGCGACTCACGCCAGGGTGAAGAGTGTAAGCTACTCGCTGGCAACATAGGCCTATCCGGATTTAGGTTTATTTGTATTTTCATTTAAAAAAATTTATTCTGTGCTTTGATATCGCCTTTCTTCCAACATCTTTTGCTGAGAAGTGCACACCCCTCGACGGCTCAATTGCAGTTGTGCAGTTGTGCAGAGCTATTATTACTTGCTCAAGGTCTCTATACACAGTAGGTCTATACACAGTGAATGACCCTCGAACCCGCTCATATTCAGCGCATACTGAGTGTAAAGGGCCGACCGCTCTAACCGATCAGCCACCGTGCCAGACGAGAATCTGTTGAATATAGGCCTATGCGTTTTAACAAATGCGTGGAGCTTCTGCGGTCGAAAGTTCGGCCTCTCAATACACGGAAAATTTACTTCTGCGGCCGAAGATTCTTAGCATATGTCTAAAAATGACACAAAACTGACCCTAGACGTAGTAGACAACCCTCACGATGCCTAACCTGACCCCAACCGACCCTCACGTACCATGCTTAACCTGACCCTTACCGTCCATCACGACGCATGGGCTATTAAAATTTGATCGGTTTTTAACAGTGCACATGCGCCAAAGGTTACGCACGCGCAGAGGATTTAACTCGCAAAATTTTTTAAATGTTCGGTATTAGAATTTTTTGTAGTACGCCCGAACCTTCGGCCGCAGAAGATTTATCCTTCATTAACCTAATAGTTGCGCTCTCCGTGTGAACGTAGAACAAGCGTAGACCCTACGTACGTAGGGTGCCGTACGTAGGCCTAACCGTAGCTTATATTCCATTTCTAGCGCGATATTGAGAAGCCAAGCGCAGAAGCGCCGATATAGAAATTCGGATTCTCTTTTAAATGGCTTCATTCGTAGATGGTGAATCTTTCTTTTTTCGCTAGCAGGTTCTTCTTCTTTACGAATCTGTCGACGTGGAGTACAATCGATCGCAGACTTTGGCTAAATATATATATATATATATAGACTCTCTTGCAGTTACGAAATTAGATAAAATGCGTTTCGGCAGGTTATAGGTCTAATTCTCCTGCTCGGGTTCATTCCGAATTCGGCCATGTCTCCGGAATCCGTATAGGCCTATATTGGATGTGCTTTGCTGCCTCGAGCTCCAGCAGCGACTTTTGTACAGTTTGGCGGGCCTTGCATGCTGGGTCTTGCCCCACCCCTAATATCCATCTTTGCGACTTCTGCATGCTAAGCCTACTCTAAAAATATTGAGTGTCTCCGCTCTACTGAGCGAAGCCTACTCATCGTCCCATTTGCTCGCACAACTACTAAACAGAATCGTGTCTTCTCAGTGGTTGGCGACTCGCTCTGGAACACGCTCCCTTTGGCGTGGCGCTTATTCCCCAGAGGCCACTCTGATTCTTTTCGTACCTTTAAACTGTTCGTTTCAGCTGTGCTGGTGTCGGGAGCGCTTCTGGGTAGTAACCAAGGAGGGGTGGCTAGGCCTATATAACTCTTCGTAATGAATGATTCGTTTTGCCGTACGCTGGTCCTTGTTCGATACTGAGTAACCTATGGCACCGCACCAAAGTTCAATTCCTTCGATCGTAACAATCTAACTCAGAGTTTATCCACAACGCAGATGACACTTCAATTGCCCAGACTAACAAACCGGACTCGTTCGGCCTATATAGGTCTAGATAAATTATTTTCACGGTTAACATTAATGATTAATTGCTTCGATTATATGCTGACTGATGTGACTTAATTTGCTAATCCAGCTTCCTATATTTGCGTTCCGTTTGCGGTAGACGCACAAGTTTAGTAGATTCTATGAATGATTATAATTATTAAATTAATTTCCAGGTCAGCTGTTCGAATCTTTGCTCTCTGTTTGATTTTCGCTATTAATCGTGTAGCCTATATAGTCCGAGGGCAATTGTACCAAAAAATGTCCCGTGCCGGTTTTAGTGATGGAAAGATGCGGTTGGGGTCAGATCTCTTCGTCTGATGGTGAAGATTCGGAAAATTATGGTGCGTGTCGCCCACCCTCTGCAGGAGTCCACAAAACAAGATGGCAGGCAAAAATGTGTTGACTTGGATGCAAACGATTTAATCTAAGGTTTTAAGTTTGGTGTAATAATTAAGAGGGGACTACGTAGCCTAATTATAAGATTGAAGCAACTATAATGTCTCACAAGTTGCTTTAATTGTCACTGGGCTGCAAGCGTCCAAGGGTCGCCAGTTTTTTAAGATAATCACGTGGCTACGCCATTGATGGCACTTAAGCGGGCAAGACATAAGGACCCATTCTTTCCTATGAGGCCGTTGGAGCTAGTCGAAAAAATTAATGCAGATGAGCTAACACTGTATCAGCGTTTAGGCTTATATCTGGCTTCCAATAGACCTGCACAATACCGACTCATGGGCCGCTACAGGATTGCCGATACCGGGCAGTGGCGACTCCACAGGAGGGGCATGGCCCCCAAACTGAGCTTGTGGCCCCCACTGCCCCCCCCCCCCCCAGATTTTCCCCCAATGTGCTGTGATATATGGTGTCATTTAGATTTAATACTTAGTTGCTAAGGCATGATGCAAGGTGAAATTCAGAATTATTTTTTTCAGGTCATTTTCAAAAGCACGAAGCGAAGTAGGTCTACTAACTTGCATAACGAAATCTGAAATTATTTTTTTCGAACATTCTCACAGGAACACTTACTTACTTGCTTATACTTTTTAGTGTTAGATGTGGTCAGGGATCTGGTAATAGAAGAGGAATCTATATAGTTTTCAATCCTTGTTGATGGGACAAAGGATATTAGTCGCAGGAAGAGCTATTCTTCGTAATACGTAGGTTATGATGGTGCAAGTGTAACGAGCAATGCTAATAAGAGTGTTCAATAGTTGGAAGGCAGTTGGGGGGCACTGGCCATTTATTTCCATTGCCATGCACTTTAATTGAATGTAATTTCGGTTAATGAATCTATTCCAGAAGCAAGAGAGTTTTGCATCACTTTAAATTGAAAGGTTGTGCGTGTTTGCTTCAAGTTCTCTTGCGGATAAGAAATGGGTTGAAGCACATGTATAGAGTGAGTTACATCCTATAGGGATCCGGTGAGACAATTCCTGCAGATCAGTGATACTAGATGGGCTTGCCGTATTGTTGCTTGCCGTAATATCAGTGATCGATTAGATGCATTGGTATAATATGCTAGAGAATGTTGATGGGGCAAATGTTGAAAGAGCAGTTGAATGCTTGAAGCTTGTTATTATTACCAGACATTATATTTTCTAAGAAAATATTGTATCAATTCAGCTCCAATCTTCAAGTGTTGTCTTATTTGCAGTTGCCTACCTTGTCACAAAACAGCCTCTTTCAAAGAAAATAGAGATGAAACTAATCGTAAATTTGCTTTTCTTTAAGTGTATGCAATGTGCATAGCAACGCTTTACTTTAAATAAAGTAGTTCTATTTCCAAATATATAGTTTGTTGATGCGAGGAATTCACGTTGTTCTATAATGCAAATACATGTATCTGGTCGATGTCACTCAGGGTGGACCTATACCAAACACTCTCAGTTTCGACAAAATTCGGGTATCCAATTGGCCCCCCCCCCTCCGGGACCTCGGCCCCTTCTTGTCTCTCTGATGAAAAACCTAGAGCCACCACTGATACCGGGCTACTATAGTGTGTGACCTTCAAAGGTGAAACTGATGATCGATCAAGTGTCGCTTTGCTTTTCGTAGCATAGGCTGATAATGTGGGATCTGCAACAAATAGCGCTGCTGAGCCTGCCAGGGCCCACAACGAATTCCAGACAAAGTGCGTGATAATTAATAAGTGCTGTAGAAATTCAGTGTCGACTAGCCTACATTATTATAGGACATGGATGTTTGATGATGCTGGTCAACGAAAAACAACTGTTGGTCAAAGGTGCTTTTACTCATTGCATTCTACAATAACTAACTAATTGGGCAAATGTCTTACCGAAACAACAGCAACACAACAACTAACAATTAAAAATAGAATAGCACGTGAGATAATAACGTTTGATGAAATACAATCTACTCTGCAGTCTTGCACAGTTATGAATACAAACGTAAGATGTAGGCCTATTGTTATAAAATGCAGTTGGAATCAGTTGAAAGAAATTAATATACCGTCTGTTAACGGAACCTACACACGTTCATGCATGTATATATGCATGTATACTTAATTAAGAAGCTTCATTACTGATTGCTGTTTGGTGATTAGTAGATCATAATATTTTTCATAATGGTTTTCTCCTCAGTTCAACTATAAAGAAATATCACGCAACAATCAATCAGTCGATCAATTGGTCTATATATAAACTTGATAACGAGGTACTTCAAGATGATTACTCAGAATGCTACGGAGCCCCTAAAGGGACATGAAAGAAATATATTTTAAGTCGTGCGCACGAGATATCAACTCGTTGCCACGACTTAATGAATCGTTTGCACGAGTTAATATCTCGTGCTTACGAGATATTAATTCGTTCCCACGACTTAACAAGTCGTTCGCACGAGTTAGTAAGTCGTGCGCACGAGATATTAACTCGGGCGAACGACTTATTAAGTCGTGGGAACGAGTTAATATCTCGTGCGCACGAGTTGGTAAGTCGTTGGAACGAGATTATATCTCGCGCGCACGAGTTAATAAACATTCTCGTACGCACGACTTAAACTCATGTTCCTTTACATGCTCCGTAGAATACTCCAGGTCCAGCCCCAGCCCGCATATCGTATAGGTATCCTATTTTGTATATGTTAATGACAAATTCTTCTAAGACAGAAAACCTAAAAATTACTATCTACAACATTTACATTTTTAGCAGCATGGTGTTCAAAATAAAGAATTGTCGTCGAAATCATGGTTTGTTCCTTCATAATTTTACGCAACGCGTCGTATCGTGTAAACTGTGACTTGCAAAACTTCTGACCCGATCGAACCATGAAGTCCATGACCCGACTTTAGTGACGACTTTACCAATATATCTCAATAACAATATTAATAGGTCTATATAATGAGCCGTGATTTGAAGATCTCCAAAGATGGTGCATTCTTCACTTGGTCGGGAATTAAGATTGTTTCATGCATTTGGTCCAACGACAGAAAAATAACAGTCGCCAAATGTCGTTGGTGAAGGATGGAAGAATGGGTGGAAGCATCAAGGGAATGATAAAGAGAGAGAGAGGAAAAGTAGGTGAAAGAAGGTGTGGAAATAGAGAACGATAATGGAGGTTTAGTCAATGCACAAATTAATTGGCTTATTCTCTTCTCAAGAACACCGGTGGAAACATAATACGCACATTGAACTTAATTAAGTTGCAACAGTCATTGATTCACACTTGACGAAACTACACACGTGTAAGCTATAAAGCTAAACATAACCGCAATCAAACACATGGCCAAGCTCAGCAAATGCAGCCAGAGGATTTAAAAAACAATTAAGTCTACCACAAAAGTCCTAACAGCAGACTCCATTCATGACTCATAATAATAATAGCTCACGTCACGTAAAAGAGCAATAGTAGCTGTTCAATCAACTAATGTCGTTAAATAGCCATAGACAATAAATAGGGTCTATGTGGTTTTACGAATTATAATGTCATCATTACCATACGGCTGCCATAAACGTTTATAATTCAGAAGACCATAGTGACATTCGTGAATTTGGTGTATAATCAAGTTTCCTAAAACTCTTTGCTTTTGTTAGCCTAATAGGCCATAGGCAATACGATCTAAATTCACTAATATACTTATTGGTCAATGAGCACTCCTCTGGCTTTAGCACGCTCGTTAGCCCATGTGCCAATCGAGTCCATGCAATCATGCTGCCTACCTAGTAGAGGTTGTTCTGCAAAAATAATCAGTTCTTAAAACTCAGTGAGAATATTCAATACCAACTCATAGTCACGTAAAGTAGACGAATTAGATGTATACAGCCGAGCATTATTAGCACCTCATTCAATAACAGCAACATTCAAGTTTAAGAACCATTCTTGAGCCCATGTAGTCCAATAGAGACAAAACTAGATCTCAATAGTCAATACGCTTGTAGGCAATAGGCCTACATTTTAAAATTCTCTTAGACTGCAAGTCTCAAATAATTAGCGCAACTACTGTTATAATTATCATACTTCACAATAGAGTATGCTATATAAATAATATTAACTCAATAGGCCTATTTAATTTTTATATATAAGAATAATTACTCTGTCGTCGAGACCATGGTTTGTCGTGTCATTATTTTGACACTAAGCATTGTATCGTGTAAACGGTGACTGTTGAATAACCTCAATAATGTGCAATAAAATATCTTCATTTTCATACGACTGACCATTAGGCTTATTTATATTTAGCATCAGTTATTAATTCACTAATTTGCTTGCATGCATTCAAACCGAAGACTAAACTTAGCCATAATGAAAGCATCCTTTTCTTAGCACTTTAACTACAAACCCACTTCTGTCATTTTACTTTGTCAACCATTATACGCAATGAGCGTCCACTCCCAGTAAGCCTATTTTGCGCTTATTTTACAAATTCATTATCTTAGTAATTAGCAGTGAATGGCTATGATTTATTCAGTATTTATTACTCGTATCCAAACTTGTCAAGAAAACCTAAAAATGTAACATCTGCTTAAAGACATTGAGGCTTGTAGCAGTTTGTTTTTTTAATAAAAGTTCAAATATAGCTGGAAACGGATCCCGAAATGCTAATGACAGACCCATATCATGTTAAATTCTTTCAAAAGCGCCGACGTCGGTTGAGGTCCACGCTAGACCTCCTAACCGCGGCAGGGAGCATTGATAGAGGTGGAGCGTTCGGTTACTTTCGGCACCCTAGTTAATGTCGGGCCATTGATTAATTTTTCCCTCCCCTTAAAAAAATTGGAGGCCCGTGCCGTCAGTCTATACCCTACCAAGATACCTGGATAAAACTAATGCAGAAATCTAGTAGTTAGGGCCTACACGAGACTCTTCGGAAAATTGTCTGAACACAGATGCATTTCTACGAATTCAATATGGCATCTAATATTTTCCATGAATTAGTGTTTCCTTGTGCTTAGGCCCCCTACTTAGAGACGAAGCCTCTTCTGACAGACGTTTTAAACATTGAGTTAATGTTTAGGCCTATAGCATCATACAAATTGCCAAATATGATTAATGTATCCAATTAAATCTCATCCAATCTGATATCGAACAAATAAAAGAGCTTAATATATTTCTCCATTAATCATTTGTCGATAACTCGATTCCTCATCGGCAATAAGTCTAATCAGCTTCTGAAAGAGCGATAAAATATCCTACCAATCCTCAAACACTCAACTAATGCATCTGTCTACCAGATTTAGCACAAATGTTGCTGTTTACAAAGCGTATACTATCACGCTACACTTCATATACATATACATATATATATATATCACTCTCCATGTAGCCTACATGTTGCCTCGAAGTGGGACACAATACCCGAGCGAGGGTTGAACGTCAGTGACTGGGTCCTTCATCATCAATCCTCGGTCAGGTACTTCTGGTCTTCTGGCTGGGCTGATGAATCCTTCTGGTAGCTCTTGTTGAACGTTTCCGTATACTTCTTCTGTTCGCCACTCCCAGATGTTTGGAGTCGCTTCTGCTCCGCATCCGTTGGGTCGTTCCTCATGTAGAAGTACTGACCGAAGTTCAGCTCAGGAACATCGTAGACGTTGGCGACCATCAACAGCATGAGGACGAGTCCAACGAACAGATACACTGAAAAACAAATAGAAGCAGACGGACATCTAATGCGTCTCTGTGGAAATCATTGAAGCACGGTATAAACAGTTTGTCGAATCCCACTTCAACTGATGCTCTGTCTCCGCTTGGCATCGTTTCATCACCAACATGAACATGAGTTATGAACTCAACAACTGGGAACCAGATCAACGAAGAGGGATGGGCTGTACGGTGAATAATTGAGTTCAGAGAAGGCAGATACTGTGCAGAACAGAGACGTCAAACTACGGACCAATGGAAACAACATATATGGATAGATACATGTAGGCATACGCCTACATTGCGGCAGATTCATGTCAACGTATAAGTTATTTAGATCTAATATTTGATATGCATGTGTACATACATTTCTCTAGCGCCTTCACAATTGCTTACTTAATATGCCAGTGTTTTGATTAGGATTTCATGTTTAATCAAAGACTACAAACAACCACAATGTGGTTATAAAATGATCGAGTACATTTGGCTGGTGATAACACGGCAAAATGTCAAAATTCAATAGACAGATTCGTTAAAAATATGTTGGGATATAGGTGGAAGAGCAGTACTTGAGCTAACCTTGAGGTTACTACGAAGGTATGAAGTACTTGCAACATAATTTCCATGGCTTCTGCATATGAAGGTGGAAACCCATTCATCACTCACTCTCGGAGCTTCCCACTTGAAGGATTAGGTCAGTGTAGGCCTAACAATTGTTTATTGCGAGATCACTTGGTTGACACATTACAATCAATAACAAAAGCTAATTCACTAGACAGCAATTTTTAAAAAATTGTGCTTCCTGAAAATTTTTTGGTGGTGATGATAGGCCACCTCAAAGTGAAAAGCAATATATTTATAGATTAGCTGTATCACGTAGGAATTTTGAGAAAATTGAAATACAAGTTTGTTGAGAAAAGCATTTATGTAAACTGTATAGCGACTTTGCGATGCATCATGTGTTTCACATGCCTAAAAATGTCTAAAAGTGTTTTGATATTGATTTTAATTTGTAATCCGTGTCCTCTGCATCCCATTGCAGTTGTAGTGTCCAACAATAGTCAACTAACATCGATTGATTCCAGTTTACCTGATACCGTCCTTCCATTGTGGCAACGTCCTGGTGAAATCTTTCTCCGTGTTCATCACTGACTGCACCAAGGTTTGGATGGAAGCAGTCCAGATGTGAATGCAGGAAGTGAATCTCAAGTGACATGTTGCATTTCATGTCTTTGTTCAATTCTGACTGTGTGATGAGATGAGGCTCACAGGACCTGCTTAATTCAAAATTCGGATCATTTTCAGCTGATGTAGACACATCTGGCTGACCCATTCCAGCATCTTCATCCTCTACATCTAAGTTCCATTCATTGGGTGGATTCGGTACTGGAAGAGTTTCATCATGTGGCACAGGCGTCATAACTGAAGGCAGATTTTGGTATTGAATCGCTTTCTTAGTCTTACCAGAGAAACCAGGAATATTAGTGATACAAAAGTAACAATCCGTAACATGTTCCTTCTGTTCTCGCTAGACCATTGGATTAGCAAACGGCATTGCTTTTGAAGTACCTCTGAGCCAAGCTCATAAGATCGATGGCACATCTTGCACAGCAAATATGAAGAGCCCATTTCTTGTCTTGATCACATGCCTTACAACCAAAGTACAGATCATATGCTTTTTTAGCAAGTCCAGTTATTGAGCGTCTCTGAGACTTTCCACAAATATAGCAGAACGTACCACGGCTGTTGCGACACTGGCGAGACAATTCTGCTGTCAATAACCACGATTGAACCGCCGTCCTAAAACCTATTAAATTGGAGATGAATTGTAATGAAGCTGGCTCAATTGTTATGTGGTTTGAAAAAAAACCCAGTGATATGCCTTGGATAATGACTTAAAAAAACAGAGAAACCAATATATATTTCAACTGCCTGAGTAGCATATCTGCATGTATGCGAGCGGCTTATACAGCGCTATTGATTTTGCCGACAGCTTTCTTCCAGAATTCTCATGCTCATGCATACCCAAGCTGTGCCAATTACAACACAAGCATTATGTAACGTGCCCTAAGTGCATGCCTGGACATGCCCCAGTTAATGGAGCATAATTTTATTATAAATGCAGCGAAATATCATGGCTAAAAATGTGGAATTAAATTTTTTAAATGCAAATTTCTCAAAAATGGTACGTGATAAGATAATTTCAAGGTGATTTTCGTGATCAACAGCAAAAAGAACATAATAGACACCCAACTTTCTAAAGGAAGCAAAATCACTGTTGTTCAGCGTTCTTTTAGTATTGCCAATTTCCAAATGAGTGGGCTTTTCGTATAACTCAATATACGGGGTAATCATGGTCAACGGGACAACTTCATAAACGTAAATTGGATTCTCGGGATACGATTTTTGTCATGCAAAAAATGGAAGTCATGGGTCACGATTCTAGACTCGGGCCGGATATGGATGATGAAGAATGACCAGAAAGACTTGCTCTACGCCAGTCTTCCATGCTAGGAACTTCTCATTATAGCGGAGTCGGCTAGGAGGTGCATGTTCCAACAGACATTTCCAATCAAATTTTTGCCCTGGCAGAGATCTTAACCCCGACTTCATGATTGTAGACCAACCACTAGACTATTTCTTTAGCCAATGACGAATATTCTACTGTCAGAAATTTTCTGTATTTTGGATAGGAACAAAGTGATACATTATAGATGATTGAATAACCAAATATGCATTATTTTCCTTTGTAATCGACCGTTTTTGTACCTGCAATAAGTAAGAACAAATCTTAGTAACAAACTTTAAATTGTTGGAAATATATTGACCCACAATACCTTATTCATTAAATATGAAAAGCTATTGGAGAAACATAAAAATAGTACTGGTTTGGGGGCTTTGGGGAACTCAGCACTAAAACTGGGGGCTTTGCCCCCTGCCCCCGCTTGTTATACCCCTGGACGGAACCCAGTTTTTTGAAAACACTGGTGTACACGCCTTTGACTGTTCAGTCTGTTCTGCATTGTACTTGATGATCATAGGCAACAAGTAAGTAGGACATGAATATAGGTGGGTGTACCGGTGCTGAGGGCTTTGTTGTTCAAACAGGCTAACTAAAATTTTATTCTAAGTTCAACAGGAAGCCAATGCAGCTGATGGAGTAGGACTGAGGAGCATGTTCGTAGTGGGACATGTTATAGATAAGATGCAATGCTATTACCATGATTTGACTACGTAAGCATGCAGCTCATGTAGATCTACTGAGTCAATATCGGAAAAATTCTAAACGGCGACATCAAGCAATTTTTAGAATTCAAAGGAAACTGATAAACAAAGTCGTTCAGCCAAAACTCTAATAATTGCTAACATAATCACTGTTATGCACCATCAATAAATGCGCTATATAACTGCACACGTGGTGATTCCATTTCCGGAAAAAGGTGCGGCAAGAGACAGCTGATTAGCACACAGTCATTTTCCACGAGAGAAGAAGGTTCATTTAGAGGAGGCGTTTCAACGGGAGAGGTTTGCGACAGGAGCGAAGCCAACGACCCATGCAGCCCCTACTTAGACAACGTTTGTCGAAGCAGGCAAGTCTGAGGAAACTCAGGTAAGGAAATAAATATTACTCGTCAAGTTAAATGCAAAGGGCTTGTATAACAGGCTTGTATAACAGTATATCCGTTTAACAGGCGTCTTGCTTGGCAGATAGAATTATATCGCAACACATGAAGGAGTGCCATAAAACGTTAACTCCAGTCTAATGATACAACTTTTATAATACATTGACCAGATCTTTGTGAAGTGGACAGTGGACATTCCGTGTTGTTATATTACTGCTGCTTCTTGTGACACCATCCATTGACATCCTCTATTAACACCCCCTTATGTCCCCTTCTATTGAAACCCTCTATTGACACCCTCTATTGACACCCTCTAATGACACCCCATATTGACACCCTCTTTTGACACATTCTAGTAACACCTTCTATTGATACCCTCTATTGACACCCTCTATTGACATCCTCTTTTGACAACTTACTATGACACACTCTATTGACACCGTCTTTTGTCACTCTTTATTGACACCCTCTATTGACCCCCTCTTTTGACCACCTTACTTGACAACCTATTTTTACACACTCTATTGACACCCTTTCTTGACACTCTCATTTGAAAACCTATTTTTACACCATCTTTTGACACACTCTATTGACACCCTCCATTGACACCATCTATTGACACCCTCTATTGACACTCGCTTTTAACACCTTCTAAAGACATCCTCTTTTGACACCCTCTTTTGAAGCCCTCTGTTGACACACTATATCGACACCTTCTTTGACACCCTCCATTGACACCCTCTAACAACACATTCTCTATTGACACCTTCTGAAGACACCCTCTATTGACATCCTCTATTGGCGCCCTCTATTGATACCCTCTATTGACACCTTCTTCTGACACCCCCTATTGACACCCCCTATTGACACCCTTTATTGACAACCTCTATTGACACCTTGTATTGACACCCTTTATTGACACTCTTTTTTGACACCCTCTATTGACACCCGCCATTGACACCCTCCTTTGACGCCATCTATTGACACTCTCTATTGACAACCTCTAATGACACCCTCTTTTGACAACATATTTTGACACCCTCTATTGACACCCTCCATTGACACCCTCATTTGGCACCCTGTTTTGACACACTCTTTTGACAACCTCCATTGACACCCTCTATCGACACCCTCTACTGACATGCTCCATTGACACCTACTAATGACAATCTCTTTTGACACCCTATATTGATACCCTCTATTGACACCCTCTATTAACACCTTCTTTTGACGCACTCTATTGTACCCTATTTTGACAATCTCTTTTGACACCCTCTATTGACACCCTCTTTTGACAAACTACATTGAGATCTTCTATTGACACCGTTTATTGACACCCTCTATTGTCACCCTCTATTGGCATTCTCTTTTGACAACCTATATTGACAACCACTATTGAAATCCTCTATTGACAGCCTCCATTGACAGCCTCCATTGACACCCTCTACTGACACTCTCATTTAGGGATCGCCACCCATGGCTACAAGTGCAAATAATGAATGAGAATATTCGGATGAAATATGACCAAGCAAAATTCGATTCTGGCGAAAACTATCCTATTACATAAACATAATGTAAGCATAAATGCATGCATATACAGTTACATAATGTAATACTGATGCTGTTGGAGAGTACATTGTTGCCTCGCCACAGAAAGTCACGATGACGTCACGCCAACGGTTAATGATTTCGGCAAAACCTCTATGATGATTTTTAAATGGCATCAACGAAGTTAGATCAGGTCACATATGTCCTGTCACAACGCAATCATAAAAAAATAGAGCCGATTTGGGGGAGCATGGGGGGGACACTGGGGAGCTTTGCCCCAGTTTTACAACTGGGGTCCGATGCCTCCGCTTGTTACACCTCTGGTCATCAGATATGTCTCCAAACAGATGGATTGCTTGTCTCGACATATATTGGCCATGCAGTGTAATGACTATAAGATATATATAAATATATATATATATATATCCAGAAAGTAATTGCTTGCTATATTCAGACGAATCTGTTCTTTTGATTACATCTGTGAATGTCTGTCTTTATTACCTCGCTTATAAGAACAGTCAGCAAGATAATCACCTGAACGTTTTCTTATGATAGACGCCATGGAACCAGACCAGACGTAAGAGAAGCAGCAAGAAATTTATATTGGGTGGAATGGAAACCCGTTCAAATAATTCTATATCCGGTTGTTTCCCTACTTAAAGATGTAATCCCGGTTCAATCTTGCACACCCGGATATTTGACTAGTGTTTTATTCTCCACGTGCAAATCATTTTCTCGTAAGACAACAATATTAACAATATAATTATTATACAAACAAGGCGCAATATTTTTCAGTCCGCTAGAGAGCTGTATTGCAATTAGTTACACAACTCCACATAAGGACTTTCTAGTTCTGTGTACTAAAGGTAATTTGCGAAACAGTCTTTTGAAAAATTTAGACCTGAAAGAAAGACATCCAGGCAAGACCGATCGGCTACTGTAACGTACATAATTTGCAATTAACTATTATTTTAATTGCTTGATACAAATATTCTTCTTTGACGTAACCAACCATCAGTTGAAACGGAGAAGCAGAACAACGACAAGAAAAACCAACTGTCACTGAGGCAGAAATATCTGAGACGATGATGACATTCAATTTCTTATAAGGATCGGAACAATGAGAAAAAAAACAAGACAAGAGAACAACAATTCATGTATTGTCAGAGCAGAAAGCAGTTGAAAATCGCAGGGATTTCAACGCTTACAGAAATCTTCGATTACGGGACAAAGTATCAAAACAACTCAAGATGGTTGGAACACGTTGTTGAGAGAATGCCACGTAGCTGAATCCCACAGACACATAGTGTACCATAGATCGAACGAAAACGAAGGAAAACCTAAGACTGCGTTGCTAAAATATAAATGAGAACTTAACAAGACTTGGATTAACATTAAGACGAGTTCTGAACTTGACAAATGACCAACGACAACGAAGAACCTTAATTGGAATCGCAGCCAAATGGCTGGAGTCCGAAGCTGATCATTCATTCGTTCATTCCTTACAAAGATTTATAACGTCTACACAAGGTTTCTACTCAGATAATGATGATGATGATGGTGGTGGTATGGTGGTGGTATGGTGGTGGTGATGGTGGTGGTGATGATGGTGGTGATGATGGTGGTGATGGTGATGATGATAATGATGATGATGATAGTGATGCTGATGATAGTGATAGTGATGATGACTACGACGACGAAGACGACGACGAAGACGATGATAATTATGATACCAATGGTGGTGAAGATGATGATGACGACGACAACAATGATGATGATCGCGACGTTGACAAAAATGACGACGATACTGAAACAGTTTGTAGATAGTTATAAATTTGTGGATGAATCATTACCCCAAGTCGGATGACGTATAGGCCTAATTAGAAGTCGTAGCAATATAAGTTTTCTGTTTTACTGAAGATCAATGTCGTCATCGTATGCGAGCCTCAATCAGCAATTTGCATGCGTTGCATAGTCATCCTTACCTGTCGTACAGATCTTGTAGAGGAGACGATTGTTCTGGTGCGGATCGTCGCCTGGGATGTAATCTCCGAGGCCAATGGTCGTCATTGATGTGAAGCAGTAGTAGAAGGAGTCCAGGTAGTTCCAGCTGCTCTCGATGGCGAAGAAGACAGCGGCAGGGATGAGAAAGACGATGACGAGAAGGGTGGAGAGGATGATGCAGAGGTGGGCCAGACGGATGTAGAGGGCGCGGTAGAGGTGTCCGAAGCGACTCATCAGCAGACGAAGAAGGGCAGAGCTGACGATCATCAGACGCTCGACCATCGCCGTAAAGAAGATCAACGTCAGAGGGATGCCAACAGCCGCGTAAATCATGCAGAAGACCTTTCCTCCCTCCGACAACGGCGTCACGTGACCGTACCCTGCTCGCCACGATTCGCAGGAACAACGGAAGAAGCAACAGAGCAGGATCAGTAGACAGACAGAGAAATATATGCAGACGTATCTACATGAATAGGAGGCGCATACACAAACACAATGTTCAAAACAGGCAACGTATTTAAAACTGCATTAAAAATGCGCCTATTCCTTTCAGGAATTTATATAGCACCTCTTCAAGCGAAACTACTCAGAGGGGCTTCCAGCCACGGCTAAGAAAATGACTTAAAAGTCCTAAGTTCCTGCATTTCTGAGCAGTGAGCACATGTCTTAACATTATATGATTGCAGACATGTGATGAGGAAAAACAGAAAGTTGCACTCATCTCTGTCTGTTTGTGCTTCTCTGTCTGTACATGAGTCTGTGTGTCTGCCTGGATGTCTGCCTTTGACACGCCCATCGCGGACGTATTTTGCACTTTAAGAAAAAGGTCAGAAACGTGCAAAAGAGCAGAGAAGACGGGGACTATCACTGCCTCATCAACCGCATCAGTCTCATCAACTTCATCAGCCTCATCAACTTCATCAGCCTCATCAACTTCATCAGCCTCATCAACTTCATCAGCCTCATCAACCGCATCAGCCTCATCAACTTCATCAGCCTCATCAACTTCATCAGCCTCATCAACTTCATCAGCCTCATCAACTTCATCAGCCTCATCAACTTCATCAGCCTCATCAACTTCCTCAGCCTCATCAACTTCCTCAGCCTCATCAACTTTATCAGCCTCATCAACTTCATCAGCAACAACACCTGATGCGATTGACTAATCTCAGTTTTAACGATGAATAGAAAGGTCTTGCTGTCTTTGTAACTGGAAACCAAACTAACTGCATATAAACTCGCAACTTGCATACATCTATATACACGTAGCTCATCACACCTATATATTCGCTCAAATATATATTATATATATATCCTATATATTCGCTCAAATAACAGACTACACACTGGTTGGTGGACATACACTCACTAAAATATACATATGAAGAGTTATGTTGGTAGATATTTATGTATGTGTGCATGCATGTATATATGTGTATATTTTATATATATATATATTATATATATATTCTGGCTCATGCATACATGTAGTTATACATAAACTAAGATACTTAGGTTCCTAAATGCAGCCATATAGTAACGAAACTTTTTGTTCTCTGAACGTCTTTCTAATCACAAAAATAATTAATTAGCGTGATGTGCCGAACGTCTTTAGGTCTAAAAGATTGTTTTGTTGACTGATAAAGAGAGCAACGGTAGAAAAATTAAAAGTCGTTAAAGCGTTATAAAGTATGCAGGCATAAATTATGCACTATATGCCACGTAGGCCTATTTAAGCTGTATGTAATCACGAAGAAGCCTTGTGCGTTGGATTCAATACTATTACTTAAACACGACAGCGACAACAACGACAGCGGCACTCATCTTGTAAATTGCGTATCATCATCATTAGCAGACGTGAACCAAAGCTGAACTGGTTCGCACAGATTCGTTCAGACAATCGGTCATTTATCAGCAATCACATAGCCCAGGGGTCACCCAGAAAGGACATCCACAAAATTAGCTTTTCCTTCAACCCTCGTATAATGATCATTCCGCGCATTTGTCACTGCCATTCTCATCTTTATGATGGACGCTAGCGATCCAACGAAGCATTAAGGCATACATAATTATGCCACGCTGTTGATATCGCTGACTCTGATATGGGGTGTGGCACGTTGACACTGTATAGTCTACGTCCACCAAAGGACTCCATTGCATCCAACGAAGAACGGATTACATACTGGTTGCATTGTAACTCTGGGGGTTGATATTTAACGCAAAGGTCGTACTAAAATGGCTGCATGTATATACTTACTAGATTTAGATGCCAACGTCCGAATACATGCGTAACTCCTCTACCATTGTCGACAACGTAATTCTTTGCGGCCATTCCTAGTGGACTACTCCGTACCCGCAATCGAGCTAATTTACAGCAAAGGCTTATAAACAGCAAAACCGTCAAAACCTAGTTCATATTTCCTGGCATAATTGTACTAATTATTATTTAGCAACATAGAGTTATATAAATATTCATTATACATGTATATAATTGTACAAACTCAGTCATACATATAATATATGAGGCAATCAGTAAGTAGGTAAGTATATTGGCTTGCCTATGGTCGTGAGGACAGACGCCGCAAAGAAGAGCGATTGACCAAAGCTCCAGTTCGGTTCGTTAGACGTATTTCCTGAGACGGAGACTCCTTTATTGTGCGCCTCTACGACTGCCTGGATGAAAGCCTCGAGCTTCTCCTCTGTCCACATCAAACATAGAAGAGCGTTCAGCATAATACGGAAGTGCTCATAATGACGATCCAGCTGAATAGTGGAATCTTTCAAAGGCAGACGCGTCGCTAATAGGTTGATTTACAATGTAGTCAGAATAACAATTCTAGGAAAGGCAGACGATATGAGAGAAGACGAACACTAACAAGACCCACAAACAGCGCCATCATCAATCCACCCTTGTTCATCCCATTACTTATTTATGTCTACAGGTGCATATACAGGCATAATTTATATGGCATCTTTAGAAACTCTCAATGCCTTATATGTATGTATACCATGCATCTATAAAGCCACTTACATATACATGTATATCATCATCCATCATGATCTTCATCATCACCTACCACCAGTCCACCACCATCTTCATAATCATTATTATTATTATTGTTTTGCTGAACATAATTATCCCCGTTATCATTATTATAGTAATCATAAGAATCTTCTCCATCAAACAACAGCATCTTCGTGAAGATGCTGTTGCATTCCTTTTCTACTTATCTATCTATTGCTGTTGATATTCATCTTGTTCTACTAGTTCTTCTTGTGTTTTTTTCTTCCTTTGGTCTTTAATCTATTCTCTTTTGTCTGTCATCATCGTAGTCATCGTCGCCGTCAGCACTGCCTTGTACACCACCACACCCCACTTCCCCAACAACCACCTGCGCCACTTCCGCCACCCATTCCTCCACCTACTCCACCACACCACCAACCGCCGCCAAAGTTATCGCACCGCCAATACAATGACCATTGACAAAAAATTCACGACCAGATTGCAAGACGACCGCTACAAATACTGACGCGAAGGCGCTCACGTTTGTCATGCATTAGCAGCTTAATAGCTTATGGCATGAATTATTAGAAAGCGGCATGCTAACTTTGAAAGCAAATCTGGCAATGAATGGAGCATAAATGAATTCGATTGATTAAATCGCAAAGCTGCCTGTTAATGTATTGAGCTAGCCTATACGTTTCTGAAACTCAGGTATTTGTTGCTAATGCATGAGATACGGAAATTCACTGAGTTATTTATTTGACACATCCATTCCGAATGAAATTAAATAAATTTTAACCAAATCGATCTAAATCTCGCGACTGGACAGTACGCCTATCTTGAGAATTGTCACTGAAAGGAAAGTAATTAATAAATTGGAACCGATTCGGCTGCAATAGAAAAATCTCCTGTCTGTCCGCTACACTGAAAAGGTTTGGGACGCGCTGATGAGCAAAAAATGCTGGAAGAAGGGCAATATTAAATTTCAGATTATCAGATGTGCATCATCCAATATTTTAATGTCCCATTTAAGTACTGTTTGTTTAATGTAGACTGTTTAATTGGTTTTCGAATCCAGGATATCTGTCGTCTTTCTGTTAAGGTACATGTAAGTGTATGTATGTATGTGCGTAACGGTGTGAGCAGGTGTATGGGCAGTCGTGTAGGTGTGCGTGTGTCCTGGACTCACTGCTGACCTGAGACGCAGCCGTAGTCGTGCAGGAACCTGTCTCTTGTTGCTCTCAGTTCCTTGATTTCGTCCGTTTCCTTTGGTCCTTCGACGGCCGAGAAAATCGCCGCTCCAAGCATCAAGTAGAGGACGTAGAAGAGAAAGAAGACGGCCAACCGTATGCTGCTCCGTCGCACGGCCATCGCTACTGCTGCTGCTGCTTTGGCACCGGATGCTGCTGGTCCTGGATGCTCTTCAGAGTCCCTTCCAGTTCTTCCAGCTCCTCCGTCGAAGGAACGGAGCTACCGATGCTGTGCTGCAACTCACCGCCGGCGTCTCCTTCACTCACCAGTAATATGCGCCAGCGACGAACGTGTCGGCAGGACAGCCTCGGCGGATAATCTCTGGCCAACGAAGATTGCTACGACCACCGGCTGCAGCAGCAAGCACTAACAGCCGCTGCAGCCGTCTCCACTCCAGCACCAGCAGCCTATTCCATCTCGTCTTGCAGAGTTTATATTTAGTCAATGACGTAACCTAATCAGCATAATTATTGAAAAGGAGGGGTGGAGGAAATGACAGAGGGAACGGCCAACGATGACACGCGCAGGCTGTATACATAGGTGGCGCTGCAGGTCTCTAACAGATCAACAGCAGATTGATATCGATCAGATGAGGTCCAGACTGCAGCTGGAGGTCGATATATCCGGTTACCAGCGACATCTAGGAGTGGCTGTGGTCTACGCCTCCACCCTACGATCTTCTTTCAACCTTTCGGGACTCGACCCGGAGTCAGTCTAAGGCATGTAGGTCATAAAGGGTCATCTTACGTCACGCGATCTGAAATAGAAGAGTCATTGAAGAGGACGCTTGTGTTCCTCTTTCGTAACCCTCTTTCATGTTGTTCTTCGCTCATTCTGCGTACGTTGCCACACATCAAACGATGACGTCATCTCTTCTTATCGCAGCTTTCATCTTGTATTTTCATACACGCCATTCTCAACTCATTGCCCATCAATCTACCTGTCTACGTGTGTGTGTGTGTGTGTGTGTGTGTGTGTGTGTGTGTGTGTGTGTACGTATGTACGTATTCATGCAAACAGTCATAAATTTATACATATATGTGTATGTAGGCGCGTGTAAGTAAGCATGTATGCGTGTGTTAGTATGTATGAATTTAAATATATGTATGCATGTGTGTAGGGCCTGTAGGCCTATGTATGTAAATATGTAAATAAGAATGCATTTATGTACAACATTATACATGTATGTATGCATTGCACTACTTTTTATATAATATTTTTATTCATGAATGTATGTATGTATGTATGTAAGCATGTATGTATATACATGTATTTATACAAATACGCGTGTATAAATTATTACTGTATGTAAATCTGTATGAATGTACATGTGTATGTATGTAAGTATGTTTGTATGTAAATGTGTGTCACGGTGGCCGATTGGTTAGAGCGGTTGGCCTGTAACGAGGAGAGTGGGTGGGGGTACGTTCGACCCTCGTCAGAGGCGTCACTGTGTAGGGACCTTGAGCAAGTTCTTCGCGCACAATTGCTCTCCATTACAACTGCAGTTGCGCCGTCTAGTCGTGTGTAGACTTCTGAACTAATTGTAGGGAGGACAATATCAAATTACAGTAACTGTTGCATTACTGTATCATTATTGTATATATATACATACATACATACATATATATATATATATATATATATATATATATATTCGCGTTTGTAAGTACACGCATGTATAAAAGTATGCGTATTATATGTTTTCCTATCACTCGTTCAGCCCTTATCTCACTCACTGCCTCTCCCTCTTTTCCTGCCCCATGCACACTGACACACTCCCTAATCACCGTCTTCTGCAACAGGTACATGAATAATGACGACCGACCGATCAACCAACCACCGTTGGTCTCCAACTGACGCAAGTCGTTTATCGCGTTACGTCGTCGCTAGATCCGTCTTTAATTGGAAAGCAACTTAACGCACACGATCCTTCATGCTGTCGACCGTGGACGCTCATTGCCTTTTCCTATCAACCTCGACCCCCTTAGTAGAAATACACTCTCACTCAAACCTAACTCACTCCAAATCCATCATTACTCAATCACTCTAACTCTAGTCACCCTAATTATATGGTCTGGCTGACGTGGCTCTCGTTTGCGCTGAGAAATTTTTGTCTACAGTTACTCCAATTCCTCTCTCAAATTGCTCATGGGCTACGCTCACCCAATCAAAACTCACCCAGCCCAATTCTACCCTCTCCCAATCCCTCCCCAAATCAATTGTGACATCATTCATCTACCCAAAATCATAAATTCCACCTAATGACTCAAAGCTCACACGTTCAAATCCTAAACATTTCCTCATCCTAGCTCTCGCTATTTGAAACCACTCAACTCTTCCTCAATCCAAACTCACCCAATCCAAGTTCACTTCAACCTACCCCGATTCAGCTGTCAGTCATTCAAACCCTACCTATTATACGGATCAACACTGACTTGTAAGTTTCCGTCTTTTACTTAAACTTCCAGTTTTTCAGATTGGGGCGTCGTCCACGACACCTCCCGTTCGTTCCTTTATTCAACGCATTTCGAATAGGACCTATGGTAGAAGTAAGTAGTTATAGCTTAACGACACTGTATGATTACAAAGACCACTCCTTCTCCTTAATTCATGCTCATAAATGTATGTATGTAAGTATGTAGGTATTTCCGAAATTCATTTCCGAGATTTGATACCGCCCTTCTTCCAACATCTTTTTGGTCAGAAGTGCATACACACGCCTCGACGGCGCAATTTCAGTTGTACTGCAGAGCAATAGTGCGCGAAGGACTTACTCAAGGTCCCTACACAGTGACGCCCCGGACGAGGCTCGAACCCACGCGCTCAGCACACACTGAACGTTACGGACTGACCGCTCTAACCGATCGGCCACTGTGCCACACCACATTGTATGTATGTATGTATGTATGTATGTATGCATGTATGTTTGTATGCATGTATGTATGTATGTATGTATGTATGTATGTATGTATGTATGTATGTATGGAGGTATGTATGTATGTATGTATGGAGGTATGTAGGTATGTTTTAGGACTAGGCACTGTCAGGGTACGAACAGTGGCGAAAAAAGATCCTTCGCCAGAAGTCTTTGCCCCCATTTTGCCTACATTCAGCTGCTCTCATGTAGATTACTGTAACTCGCTCGTCATGGGTCTCTCCAAATTGCGCATCACCTCGTCTTGAACCCTGCAGTCTAGGCCAAATGCACGCCTTCCTCGGTCTATCCACATTTCTGCTAATATGGCTGAGGTATTATTTAAACTGGCTTCTGATCACCTCAGGTATGGAGTAAAAGACTCTCCTCTGGTCTTCAAATCTCATCTGGGCCTCGCCCCTAAATATCTCACTGACTTAGACTCTTTGCTCTATCCTGTCTCTGCAACACTGAGCGAGGACTATGTATGTATATAAGTATGTGTGTAAGTATGTATGTATATATGTATGTATGCAATCATGTATGTATGTACGCACGCACGCACACATGCATGCATGTATGTATATATGTATGTATTTATGTATGTGTGTAAGTATGCATGTATGTATGTGTATGTATGTATGTAGGCCTATGTATGTAGGCATATACGTATATTGTATGCATTCGTTCTATATGTGCGCATCAGTGTTGTATCTATTTATATTCTACATCTAGGCCGTGTCTTCCCTTCTGCTTACTACGGTGTCCTAAGCGGCACTTTTGATGAAAATTTCATGGACTCTGCCTTCGTAAGTTTTTTTGTCGTTGTTTCCAGATTAACACAGATTTCAAAACTAGGTCACTTGAATGAGCTCTTCGCAGGTGTTCATTCGAAAGTAAACCGTTAGACAGATGACGTCAGATCAGATCAAGACCCGTATTTTAGATTGGTGCTTTGAATGAGAGCGTCTTGAACGCCAAGGAGAACAATCAGATTCAGATTATTGAAACATGACTTCAGTTTACCTTACATAGACTACAAGCAGCGCAGGCTAAGGACTTGAAAGTCCGGTTATTAAGTGCCCTTTGCACACGCAACAAAGACAGATTGGATTGCTTCTGTCGATCATTTGTCTAAATGTAAACAAAGAAAGACATAATTATGGATGTGAGTGCCTATGGTGATGCATTCCTGTTAGCGAACGTCTCTGGAACTAAATTAATTTGACGGAATTCTGTCGCTGCTAAATATTGCTCCGTATATCTCAATGATATAATAATTATGTGTTGCTTTGTTACAAAAACAGAGGAAAACCTTTAAGAAGAACAGTGACAGAAAAAAAGAAACAAATCTGAAGTTGTAAATGGAAAGATCTAGAGGGAAATTGAATGACTCCAAGCAGGAGATAATGTAGGTTCAGCTGGAAAGATTGGTCAAATTCAATGGTTGGATAATACGATGGATAATAACTTCAATTCACATCCTATTGTCGTGATTTCAGCAGTGGCGTAGCTAGAGTAAACGTCACCCTGGGCGGTCCGTTCAAATGTCACCCCAGTGACCCCACACGACCCTATGCTGAATGGTTAGGTGTAGCTAAATTTTCATACATACTCTACCTCTAGGCTCTACTTTACTCTACTGAACGGTACGTTACTGCTTACATGTATGATCCAAGACAAAATCCGAATCCAATACCACAAAACAAATAGTTCAAATCCAAAGATTTTTAAAATGCAACTGCTCACTTTCAGAACATCTAAATGCAAAACACGGCAATGCACAGACCAAAAGAATGTCCTTCGACACTATAGTCCTAGAAGGAATGTCTTCTTGTTTTCATTGTGGCAAACAGGTCAATGACATCGTCAAAATCTATTTGTCTTGTAAGCTCGTGTTCAATGGACAGAACAGCCAGATCCGACAATCTCGACTGGCTCATGGTTGACCGGAGGTAATTTTTTATAAGTTTCATTTAAGAAAAATATAAGAAAAATGACTCACCAAAAGAGCTGTACTCGCTCAGACAATATTTTCGACGGTTGATAGATTCAAATTCGAAATATGTGACGTCATAACGGTCACATTTCCTGTGGTGGTTGGTTGGGTTTTTTTCACAATTCTATTTTCAGACTATTTTCGCACCTTAGCCTGGCTGAAAAATTTTGTTGGAGGTGACATAGTGTCACCCTCCATATGCTGTCACCCGGGGCGGTCCGCCCCCTCGCCCCCCCCTTAGCTACGCCACTGGATTTCAGTAGGCATCTGTAGGTCTAAAGTCTACTATTGGGCTGCTATTTAAATCTACTAATTAGCATGTTGGTGCATACAGCTTTCAAATCACGAGGCCACAATTATGCATTTCTCGTATTATGTTTCCATATTAAGCGGCTATCAGTCATCATTTTAATTTCAACCTAAGTCCGTGTGATAGTTATATATTTATGCAGCGCATATATTTTCACTCCCCTCCAAGGGATAACCATGTAATGGTTGCCGCGCTTGGAAAGCAGAATGGATACCTACATGCAAATACAGAACCTGACATACATACACACACTCACACACACACTCACACACACAAACACCATCTATAGACTTCTTATAGGCCTATTAATAAGTCTATGACACACGCACTTACCTACCTACACACACACACACAGATACATAGACTCATACGTGCGCATAAAAGCAATCAAACACACAAATACACAGAAAGACGGAGAGGGAGTCAATCAGACGATAGATTCTGCTTGAGGAAGCAGAGAGAAAGAGATGAGGGTTAGGTTGATAACTAGTCCATTATTCGGGATGTCAATCACGCATCTGACCAAAGCTCTTTCTCTGACAAGACTCACATAGAAGACACACCGAAGTTGACGATCATTCAATTGTGACATCCGTAGATATTAAAGAGTATATTTTGTATGGTATAAATAATAGATATTTAAGAGAACAAGAGCAATATAAACATAATAAAAATATATAAGGATTTATATAAAATATATATAATAATGGTGCTACATAAATGTGCATATATATATTTGATATATGTGGACCGGAGACAGAGCAAGGCAGGAGAGGGTTGATCACATGGCAGACATGAGGCCCGATTCTTGGAATGAAGGGACGCTGCTATAGAAGTCGTATATAGAGGTGGAGGTCATTTTGGGCAACGTGGCGTGATGAGCTAGGGAAAGAGAGAAGTTAGTCAGCTAACTACGAGATTTCGGGCAAGACAGGTCGAGATTCCGTCGACTTGTAAAAGTTATCCGAAAGTAGTTAAACTCATGAGATAAGTCAATCGTCAGGTGACTTGGTAGATAACGACTAGAATATTGAAGTAGACTTAATATACAACAGTTAAAAGTAGGTCGCAGAGTCGTTGGGATACTGCCGAAGTAGACGAAGAAAAAGACTGGTGGAAACAGAAGAATCGAGGAGAACTGAAGATGAGGAGAGACAGACGCTGGAATTAACTGATAAGTAACTTTGTGTTTCAATTCAAACTTAAATACAATCCTTGATATCAGGACTAGTCAAGTTGCTCTGGCCATAAAAATATACTCGACGTTGATGTAATTGATGCTCATATCCTGTTTTAATAAATTGTAACAAAATGTCTGAAGAGGAAACTGTGGCGCAGACCTGAGAAATGGGGTCTCGTGCCTCTTCCTCTATGTCGACTAGATTTGATAGGTATATGAAGATGAATGAGGAGCGAGAAGAAAAAATCAGAATAGAGAAGGAAGAGAGAAGAACTGAGAGGGAAGAGGGAAGAATGGAGAAGGAAGAGCGAAGAATAACAGAGAAGGAAGAGAGGAGAATAACAGAGAAGGAAGAGAGAAGAATAACAGAGACGGAAGAGAGGAGAATGGAGAAGGAAGAGAGAAGATTGGAGAATGAAGAGCGAAGAATAATAGAGAAGGAGGAGAGAGACAGACAAAATAAGATGATGCTTGGTATAATACAATTAATGATAACTGTGAAGTCCCCTATCAATGTAACGGGAACTGAGAGAGGTAACTTACCCCCCGAAAGCATGGAAAATAAGGAAGAGATAGTGGATCCCGTGGCCCTAATGACCAACCCAAACCGTGCCATGGCGCCGGTTGCTTCTTACAAAAGAGCCGTGGCCTTAACCCTCGAGCCTCGGATAGTGGATAGATGGTCGAACCGTGTGACAGAGGGCCCACGAGGACATGTGAGTCAGCCCCCACAAAAACGCTCCGGATTAGCGACCTGGAGCGGGGGCGGCGGCACCACACAATTCCCTAGACAACCATCTACTTTGATTTCAGAGCGACGCCAATCCTCTTAGGACAGACCCACGATTCACCGACCCAACCATGAATCCACCCGTCAACTTATCCACGAATCTACCCATCAACTCACGCATTAACCCACCAATCAAACCAGCCAACAATCAGCCCATCAACCCACCCATCAGCCCATCAACTTACCTACCTATACCGACTGCGTATAGGCAGAATCTTTATCCCTATGCACCCAGGTCGTGTGAATATATTCTCTGCATTTATTAGGAATAATTTTATAAATAATATGTGTGAATTACATACTCAATTGTACAGATTAGCTGCATAAGCATAGCTATTTACAACTTCTAATACTCGTCTCTGCTCTTTTTATCCTCTTTACTTTAACTTGGCTTGCGTAGAGTTTGTCATGATTAGACGTCGGTTCTTCGGAGTCCTTACAACTCTTTTTTCGGTATGTTCCCGTCGACCTGCTGAAATTTTGCAAACATATCACGCTTGGATGACAACGCAACGTAACAAATTTCTACGGACACAACTCAAAAATTGAGAAAATAATGACAAAAAATGAGCAAAATTTAATATTGTTTACCCACTCGAATGAGTCCTCATTGAGGAGCTTCACTATGGCAAATCTACACCATAAATGATCTCTTAAGTAAATGTATCCATTGTGTCATCTATCAGATTACCAAAAGTCAATAAAAAGGGTCACGAAAACCCATGTTTTTGCTTTCACTTGTTCGCCTTCCCAGCACCAACCAAGAGCCAACCGTTTATTCCTCGGTCCTCTGCAGTAACGCAACTTTGATCAATTAGGGGGTACCAAATGTGTCGTTCGATCATGGAAATCTTTTTGCGTGCTCGCAGTGATACTTATTGGCTTCCGTAGAATCAGCCATCATCTGATCATAATGTATTCCGGTTTAAAATAGCCATTACTCATCGCTCGACTGGATGTAGGCCTACTGGTGTACCATTTGTAGAAGCCTAGGCCTGCTTAGATCCTCGTTGGACAAGTGCGCCGTCAACCCTTTATAAACGGCTGCTTCAATTGGTTGGTGGTTTCGCTTGTTGGCCACATAGAGAGCTTAAAGAGAGTAAGCGAACGAAGACGAAAGAAAAGAAAATGGGAAAGATGAAGATTCGTGTCAGTTACTGGTAGGCAGCGTTTTGCTCGGTCATTCAAAAGACAACGTAATAATTAAGCCTATTGTAGGCCTAGGTCAATTGCGAATTCTTTAGTGTGGATGCTTTCCTTTGTTTATGGGTTTATAAGCCAGGGCGTCTATTCTTTCATCTCGTGTACGCTGGTCTTTCGCTCAAAACTAAAGGCACTCCTCGTCCATAAATCTGACCCTGATTCCCTCCACTCCACATCGCCTCCCTCGCCAATATAATGCTAAATTCCACTGTGTAATAGGTCTAATAGCCGTCTTACCGTCTCCTTGTTTCACCCGCGAACTTTAAACCGAGCCCAATGTGACCATGCATATCTCCCGATTTCCTTTCTTTACGCGCCAATCGATAATGTTATCAACGCGGTCTGTTTGTTTTTCTTCGGCCACCGTAATATGCTCAGCAGTCACCTAACATTAGGCCTGAGCTGGTGGTCTGCCTTCGCTCACTGCTGTCGACAATAATTTGCACCACTGCTGACATTGTGCATCTTAATCTGTGAAATTAGCAGAATTAGAGTATCAGCAGTGTTATTGGTATCATAGCAAAGCAGTTGTATTGTGACTAATTTAAAAAAATAATATTACACATGTATACGTAGTAGGACTACATGTATATTGTTTTGCACGATGTGAGCCTGTGAAGAAACTGGTTCCCGCTACTTCGCTTTGTGGGCACTGTTAAAATTTAGAGTTTACGATTACGGTTGTTAGTCTACAGACGAAATTCATCGGATGCCAAATCTATTCATATTCTAAATATAATCCATTAATCAAATATAATAGTTTATATATCAAAAACAGTTATTTACTGAGCAAAATATTAACAAAGCAAATAAAATGGTCACTAAATATATCTGCTGGACGATTGACTTTAGTTCATAGCTGCATATATGTAATGTAGGCCTATAAAATATTATGATTAAGTATACATAAGTCATATGCAACACGCATACACACGCACGTGCGCGCGAGCGCATACACATGGCCTATTTATACACACTGCTGCTAAGCGTGCATGCTTTGACATGTGTTGACCGTTAGAGTAGACCTAATCAGATGCGATCTTTATTACGTACATTGACAACCATGGTGGATATCGATTTCCAATGGCCAGCAACCTTTGAAAGAACCTTTCAATTAGCCACATAGGCCAAAGCAATGGCGGATCTATGGGTGCATCAAGGTGGCATGGGTCGAAGGTCGAGGAAAGGCCAGGATCAAAACCATCTTCAGAATTGATACCATCAATATATTAGGCTAAAGTCAATTTAATTTTTGTTCTCTATAAGGAAAGATTCAGGTGAGGGATAATGGCCCTGTGACGGCGTCTGAAGAGCCTTCACTCTCTACATATGCATCTATACACACATACATAGGCGCATTCCTACATGTATATACATAGATACAATACGAACCCAGCAGCAGCAGCCTTGGTATGACTCGTAATGAGCTGCAGAGTCGTCCGATGACTCATTGGTGCGTGACCATTCACGGCACGCGCTCTCACGACGATGGAAATTTTATAATTTTTTTGATACAACCTTCCGAAATAAATACTGAAATAGTCCAAAACAGTGTTTAGCTCACGATTTCTTGCTCGTAACGTAATACACGATTCGCATAACACATGCACTTCACGTCACGCTTGCGTAGACGCTTATATATGTGCTGTGAAATGTTTCGCCCTAAAGTCTAATACTGAAAAAGTATGAAAATATCGCATAAATTTACAAACGAACGAACGAAAATGTTTTGTTGTAACCAAATCCAAAATCATCAAAAGTGAACATATATTACTTAGTTGCTAAGTTGGATATCAAAGAGATGCAGCATTTTCAATATCCTCCGAGACTAAGTGTTGCTGACATATATATAACTCATCAAATGTTAGTTCTCACTAGTAAGGCATTGCAAGTTCATATAGCAAATTTATGTATGACATGTAAGTAATCATTTTGCTTGACATCATTTTATATGCATATATAACCTATATATATATATGTATGTATATATATTAGATTAGCAATAAACAAATGTTAAGATCACACCAAGAAAGCTATGTTGTTTATTATAAATAATTCTGGCTGTCATTGACATTACACGGATCTTGTTACGTCTGATGTTCTAGTCTATAGATTTCCCGAGTTTGAGAGAATGTCAACTTCATTTGCATGGGAAACATACTGAGCATGTTATGAATATTGTAAAACTTTTGTTATCTGCATATGGGAGTAAGGCAAATTAAAATATAAAATTTGTCATGAAGATATATGGAGGATAAATGTTTTGTTTCAGTGATGCCTGAGGCGGGAAAAGTAGGGTGAGTGTTTTAGATGTAGCCTACTCAGGTCATATATATTTTACTCGGATTGTTTAGTACATCATCATTATTCGTCCACATTGATTCTTTTACGCCTTAATTCCAATTTGTGTGTTATCGTTCACAAACATTTTGTGATAAAAGCATCGATCTGAAACTTTTCAATTAGTTCGCTTGAGAGTATCATTCATAAACTTCTGTTTCTTTAGTTTAAGTCATTTCCCGGTTTCTGATATATCCTACCGTTGATTTTTCACATTATTTCTGGCTTTTACATCAACTTAAAAGTTGATCTCTGTTGTAGAGATATTTTAGTGCTTGTTTGAAAAACTGAGTTGGTTAATCCTGGTGTTCTGTTTTTTTAGTTCCGCTCTTTTGAGCAGGAACTTACTTCCCGCTTTGCGGACAAGATAGAAGTGGTAAGTGAATGTTTGATATGACAAAGAGGATTTATAAACGCCATTAATAGGCCTTATACGAGCTGTCAATGTATCCTATCTTATAATTAAATGATAGGTGTATTTGTGTGTTTGTTTTTATCGTCTGCATATGCTAGTAGGTGTGTACATGTATGTGCATGTGTGCGTATTATGAAAGTATGTGTGCCTACATGTATATTCATGCGGATCTAACTCGTGGGACCAGTAGCGCCCCCTATGCGAGGAACAGAGAGCCCTACGGTAGGATATAATCAAAAACCGGGCAACAGAGACTACTTGAATAGGACGGAGCGCTTCCAACGAGGCTCTGACATACATGCATGTAAATAAGTTTAGAGACCTCGAACATAAGGCAACTATCAACAACTGCAGAAGAAGCGAAGCCACACGAATATGGCAGCATTAGTTGTAGCTGTAATAGACTGGACAACAAACGAGTTGAATGGCCGAACTCCACAGATTGTTTCGCAAATAGTGAATGATTCTTTCATCGACTGAGTCTGACTGTGATGACAACTGGGCTATCAAAATATCAGTTATTTACAACCTTGTTGGCGACTGATCGTTTGGAGTCGACTGGCAATTAGTGTGACTGTAATTGATCCTAATGGTCTCCTGTAGACTAATGACGGTCACTGACCAATACAGCTAACCGCTGATGTTGATGAGCCAATATTAATTACCTGACGTAAACTGCTTCAAATTAGTTCAGAAACAAAGTATAGAAGCAGCATGTTATAGGTACAATTGTTTTACCGTCATCACATTTAAACTAATCGAATCCAGATTCATCAGTTGCCCTCTTCTATTAATGCACAAGTTATCTATTACTGGTTGATATATCAGCATATCAAAACATGCACTTGGAAAAGTTTTAAATAAATATTTTATTATATTGCTTGTTTATGTTTCATGTTTTGCAATAAACCCGTCAATATTGCACATTACAAGAGACCTCTTACATAATATCTGCGAAGCATCAGCCGATGATGTATTAAGGTGTACAGACTGTATACATAGTAAGAATTATGTGTATCCTGCTCAAGGGTGGATATGATGATCAGTCAACGTCTCATATCGTATAATATACGATATGACTCATATAACTCATATGAGACGTTGACTAGTCAATAATATCCATACAATGGTATTACTGTTTCAATTAAACGTGTTAAATCATGACATAACGCACGTATGACAATGGTTCGTATGAAATTCATTTGAACCATATCCAAGTGAGCATGGAGTTTTAAATTATGCTTTGGTATTGCAATCAATAGTCAATATATATATATATATATATATGAATTTGTGTTGATGCACAGGTTGAAAATATTGTCCACGACTCATCTTTGTTCGAAGTTAAGATTGTAGGAGGAAAGCTGCTTCACTCGAAGAAGGTTTGTGCCTTTTATTTCTATTTTATAATAGACAGACAACTGTAGAATGATATTAGCCAGTTCATATCATGAAGGGCAGCCATTCTGACTGCAGGGAAAACAACTATCATCCCTAGCCAACATAGACTCACTAGAGCAGGCAAGAAGAGGGAATGATTCAAGTGTATTAGAATAGACAATGATCGAAAAGACAGTGTTTGATTTTGGATGAATGAGCCATCGCAGACCAAAGGTCTGCGAAGTTCATATCACGATAAACCGTGCAGTCGTGTCAGGCACTAAGAGCAACTACATACATTTAACTATGATATTAAGAGTATGTATTTATACGAGCTGTTGCATCAAGCCAAACTCTCTGCTCTCAGGTTAATTAAGGTACTGTCTCTCTACATTAGGACAAACTTAAATAACAGATCTCTACCCTCGAAAAGGCTCCAGCGTCCTCTGACGAAAGTCTTCGACGCGTAATGTCTAAGCTCTGTCCATCATCCAACTGTATCCATCATTAGACGTTGCTCTCAATGTTTCAACGTGCTCGCTGATAATAATTGTAGTATTTTTTTAAAGTTGGTGTAGAACTTCAATGCTTTCTCCTTAGGAATGACTTAGTGTCGTGATCTACGATTTCAAATTTGATTTGTGTTTGACAGAATGGGCAGGGTTATCCAACCAGTAGGATTGACGAGATCGTCCTAGCCATCAAAGAAGCTATGTCGGCTTGAAGAGCTCCTCTGAGCTCCTCCACTGAGGCGTTTATAAGTCTTGTGTTCCTACAGCGGCAAGTACCATTCGCATACCGTATTCATTTGCCTGCTGTCTGCATATTATACTGCGTTGATTTGAGACTTTCATGCATATTGTATAATGCATAATTATTTTTTGTTATTAAAGACATTGTTGCAATTGCGCAAGGTCAATGGGTATAGACATGCATGTTTCTAGATTACAATATGCACGAATCTTTTGCAAGAATTTTGCGTGTACATGTATGTAGAATTCTCTCATAAAAATATAGAGATATACTAACCTTTTACACTACAGTAGCATATCAAACCTAAACTCTTCCTATGAAAAGGCCAGCACTCTATAGCCAGTCGACGCCCATTCCTCAAACATTATAATATGCATAAATTCTTATTAAATTTGCCTTCAAATAATATTTTTGTTGCAATGTTTTCTGATATTTCAGTAAGTCATCCGGTCGTCGCATGACTTCGGAGTTGCAATTGGTGATGAGACGATTCCTAAATTTCTAGAAGGGAATTGTTTCTGATGGAAAATGCGATCCGAATTCTTCGTCGTCTGCATCTTGTTCTGTATGCTTCAACATAGGACCACGACACCTCAGCAACTTCTATTATCTCCATAATCACAAGACTCAGTATAACAACGGCAAACACACAGTGTATTATAACATATAACTTTTTGATGATAACCCATTTAATAAATGGGTTATCATAAAAAAGTTATATCAAATTCAAAATCGAAAGGTTGGTGGAAAGTTTTAAGGAACTTAGTAATATTTTGTTTAATTGTCACTTATTTGGTTCTTTATAGAATGACGTCGAGAAGTTGTGAAATTCTATAGTTATCAAGGAAAAAGTAAATTTAAACTAATACTGTTCTAATATTGTTAATTCCATCTAGTGTGGACTGTTAAACATTTCTTTCTTTCATGTAAACCTTTGAGTAAAAGCCATACGATAATACTGTTCTTGATTTAAATGAGTTGTAAAAATAATCTTGAAATACTTTTTGCGTGTTTTTTTAAAATTTTATTCAAATCTTGGGTAGTCGTTTAGCTGACAATCTGCAAGACGTTACTTTCTCCACTAACATGAGGGTTCGTATTCGTTAGATGACCATGTTCATAGCATATATGTAATGTAGGCCTATAAAATATTATGATTAAGTATACATAAGTCATATGCATTGAAATGGTTCCCAACATGTGCATGTTAAAAGTCCCAGATGCATAAATACATAGGTGACGCAGGTTCTTCGTCTATTGGAAATGAGACGCTGAGAATGTTGGAAACGAAGCGCCACAGGACGGGTCTTTTAGCCATTGGTATTATAGGCATTAGAGCTATGTGTGTCTCCTGTTAGGTGGTCAAGATATTGTTGGTCTGGTTACGATGCGCCAGTTATACATATGCGTCGTTAATCGGACCATTGACCACAGGTCTTCTGACCATAGATCTTTTGACCATCGTCAAGTTCATTGATCATAGGCATACTAATGATACTATAATTATAAATAGTTCTTTCGATCGTAATTTGTCAAAAATAAATGCTATTCAAATAGTTTTCTGTACGAAACAAACTGAAATAAACTTCACAATTTAAGCAAATATTCCATTCATGGGTTCGAATAATATGCCTATCCGGTTTCTTCGCACATCCTGTTCTGAAAAGCCCCACGAGAAAGAGGAGTCCTCAAAGTAGGCTACAGACAGAAACAGAAATAAGATATCTCTCTACTATGTCGCAAAGAGTGCGCCATAGAAGTAATATCTTTCAAAATGCTAAGAGAAAATAGACGCACAAGCTGTAACAGTAACAGCTGTATAGTGCGAGGTACCCGGAGGTCATAACTGTCTTAAACAACGGAGAAGACGGCCATCCGAAAGAGGACGGCGGATAAATTCACAAAGACAGCGTGGATCCTGACCCAAAGGGTTCTGGAAATAGGGAAAAGAATTTTTAACCGAATATATGTATGTATGTGTGATGTATAAAGAAGACTTTTATCCTTATATAGCGCCTCATCAAACTGCTATTACATTCAATCTCAACCTCTCGATTGGCCTGACGAACAACGGAGGCTCAGAAGCAAAAAACCGTTGATCCCTTGTCTTACAAAGAATTACACTGTGAGACCAATCGTCTAGCACAACAGATGGTCTAACACAGTAGGCCTATGGGACGACATAGGAGCCGTACTTTATGGCAGACGAGGATTGTCGTGAAGCCCAGCAACGAACAAGCCATGCCGACAAACTCCTAATGCCGAAGACGTCCATTGGGGACCAATTCCTAGCGGCTAGATGGGAGATCACTTATTAAAGATGCACAGGCAAGCATTCTAGTACACCCTACTGATAGCTGTAGGGCCTACTTGCGCAGCATATATAGGACATAATCTATATATGTGAATTAGTGGTTGACCCCTCGTTCCGACTCCTTTTTATACTCTTTTCAGCCGCGCTAGTGTCGGGAGCGCTCCTGAGTACTAACCTTTAAGGGGTGCTATATAAATCTCCGTGATGATTGAATGAATATCCCTATAGCCTCATTGTATAGATTAAATGAAAACGAAATCATTGAGCAATGCAATAATAATATTATTTGGTTTGAACTAAACAGGACGTCTGTAAGAATTAACTCTCTCGATTTGTAAAACATGTAACAAATCTCAGTTCTATTAATTTAGAACGAACCATAGTACAGTATAAGCTACATTCACCTTTCAAGATTACGCCAGCAGTTAATTAAATGTAAAAGTTGCACATTTAAGCTAATTACAAATTTGAACTTGCATTAATAAGCGACGTAGCTCTTCGACACTACAGAGATTATATAGCAGGCCTACATATTCAAATAGTCATTTTGCCAGAATTGCAGTCACCTTTATTAAACTCGAGGACTAAATGCACATACTTAAATATGAATAATGATTCAAATTTACCGAGGTTACATGTAGACTTATCTATACCGAGAGTCTCAAGATAAAATCAGGTAATGTAAGCGTGATCGCCTATTTATGGTTCGCCTCAACGAGGTCTTTAGTTGCAATGTTTTGGCAAAAGCGCAAAGGCAAAAATAGCAATCTAACGAAAGATATCTTTACTGAACGCAACTTAACCCCTTCCCATGACCCCGTAGCTATAATTTTTCAGACACCGCGTAATCGTAAACATTAACTTTACTTAAATCTAAACGCAGGGCACCAGCTTTTTCGCGAGCGTTGCGTCGCGTCCGAGGTACAAAGCGAGGATCCAAATGTGGCTGCAAGATCCTTCGAAGAAGACAAGAGAGAGAGAAACACAGACAGAGAGATAGGAGAGAGAGAGACACACACGCACACAAAGAAGCTGTCAAGACGAGTTTCGTTCACGGTAAAAGAGATTGGCAGACGGAAAAGTGAAGGTATCAGGGCAGGAATTCTTCAAGAGGTGCGACTTTAATTTGTGTGTGGGTGGGGGTGATCAATATGAGGTGCTTGATGCAGAATTATGACGGTGGGTCAGTGGTGATATTAGTGGAGGAACTGAGATTTTTCGGAATTCATGATGGAGATCAGTACATGTACATTTCTAGATCCTGCATTGCCACGCTTCGCTAAAGTAGACGAAATCCTACGTAGGCCAATATAAACTAACACTGAGATTCAGTTATGACTATAAAGCGTCAGCTACTTCATTAGAAAAAAGTCTTATTCATAATTGAGGCTTCAAGTCGTACACGTGTGGTATAATACGGATGAGTGTAGCGATGTATCTCCGTGTTCTGTCAATGCTTTGTGTGTACATATGGTAATCTTCAAGTGATTTTGACGGAAGCAAGCATCTGGCCTCTGATGTCCGTTTTATGCGTCTCTACCGAAGACTTCTTTGACGAACTCTTCGTAGGTGACCGTTCCCGATGCATCTTTGTCCACCTTTGCCATCAGTCGCTTCAGCTCTTCGTCCGACAGATGCTTTCCAGCCTCTGCCCACACGGCTTTCATCTCCGATGCGCTGATCGTTCCATCTCCGTTCTTGTCGAAGGATCGAAAGACAGCCCTCAGTCGAGCAGCCCTGTGTGCAATCAACCGAAACATGGTCATTTAATCATCGTAAACAATTACGTCTCAGCAGGTTCATCATATAATGATCGCGTGGCATGGTGGCTGATTGGTTAGAGTGGTCGACCCGTAACGCTCAGAGTGCGCTGAGGGAGCAGGCTCGACTCTCGTCCAAGGCGTCACTGTGTAGAGACCTTGAGCAAGTCCTTCGCGCACAATTGCTCTGCAGTACAACTGCAATTGCGCCGTCGAGGCGTGTGTGCACTTCTGCACTTAAGTGCAAGAAGGGCGATTTCAAATAAAAGTTGTATTGTATTAGTTTACTGTATTGTATTATCGTGTAATCGTTTGCGGTATTGTGGTATAGCCACTTCTTGAATTGGTCTGCCAGTGCGCAATAATTTAACTGATGCGCTATTAAATTGTGAATTGTGTTGACTGTAAAATTTTATGTTGGCTGAGTTAGTACTGTACTAAGATGAATACGATTTTATACAAATTCAGCAATAAAATAACGATTCTCATGGACTTCTTTTGTACCTCGCAGCCCTTTTGTGAGAGGGACCTAACAAGAAGAGACACTATAACATGTGCCTAGCTAACTTAATGAATGTTGAAACTTTCAGTCTAAGATGCGATAATATGATTACCGTTATAAAATCAGTAATATAAATTACGATCATTACGTAACTACAATGTCGTCTCTGAACTCTAAACCTCAAAACTCTGGGAGTTTTAATCGCGAATGTGTCGCCGTTTACAAACACAAGGATTGTGCTCTATACAAGCAGCCTACAAGTGACCTCCTTGTAGGTCAGCAAATGTAGGTCAGCAAGTGTAGGTCAGCAAATGTAGGTCAGCAAAATTCTTCGTTCGCTGAATGTCAGATGGTGTTGCTATATGTGATATCAAGAAATCAATAGACAGTTTTGTTCATACTCGCCAGAGTGCACGGGATAATATGCGTTCTCGTTAAAGTGGGGCATTTAGTTGAGGAATTGGAGATTCTTTGGAGGGACCTTGGGAAGCATCGCTTACCGCTGATTGGTGATAAAAGATAGCATAAAGCATTCTAGACAGCAATATGGGAAGAGCTTCAAGGGCAGCCTATTATGCAACCTTGAAGCAATCATATGTAACGAAGTATGTCTTGACCATGACATTTAGGGTGGCAGCTGTCCCTCCTTCGACGTTGACCTGCCACTATAAAAATGTACACGGTATACACGGCTAGGGTCTAGGGACGTTATAGTGAGGTAGAAATCTCAAAACAAGTATTTCGTTCGTGGAGATTTGAAAGACCAACCTTCGATCGACAGTCCAACATGCTAACCACTACGCTATTGCCCACCACCTTTCAGGGAGCGATTTTTAGCCTTACAGATAATAGAACCTATCTCTTCTATGATTGAGTTATGACCGAGCTCTGCGATCTCATGATTTGCTGCAGAACAAAAATATTGACTGAGGTCGTACGGTAGTTATTTAACATCGTGTGTTCTATGTTGCACTAGTATTGCTCGATTTATTCAGTTGTGCAACAGCTGCTGCTTAGCGATTTTCAAATAATCATCTATTGAGTAGGCAATGTCTACCAGGACTTAGGGCCTATGATATTATGTTAAGACAAGCGGACAGAAAGGCGGAAAACGGTAAGTAAGACAGGACAACTAAGCCTACCAAACATCGGCTGCCATTACCTGTGTTCGCCAGAGCTACGTTGTCCCATTGCCACCAGAAATTCGTCCAGAGAGATTTTCTTATCTCCAGAGGAATCGACTGTCGAGAAAGTCGCCTAAAAATTAAAAGAACATTTTTAGATCATAGAAATAACGTCTTTGATTAGAACAAAGACAGCGATCCAGCAGTAGTTCTGTACTCATAGCCTACAATATGTCGTCAAATTTGGTTTATTCGAGCTCCAGAAAATTTCCTTGAAGAAACTCTATCAATCTTATTAACAACGAGGATGGCTAATTGGTCGTAGGTGTTAACTGGTTATAGACTGTAGTATGGCCATTTGATGCCGATGAGCGTGTTGTTGTATAGGAAGAGCAATTGTAATTATAGATATATAAAACGCCTCTTGGGAGAGAAACACGTGTTTGCAGGAGAGCCTGCAGGACAGTAGGCCTATTGGCTGCAGTAAAGCTTACAGCTGTAGCGATAGCAAGATAAAGAAGCGTTTACCGACCAAACCAAACATAAGTATAGAGGCATATGATTCTAAACAGGCCCACAGAAATTAAACATGATTCAACACATCTCTTGCTCGCTGTCATAGCATGATTTTTCTACGGTCGTCGAATTCAACAAATGAAACGCTGCTTCAATGAAACCCAATGGGTATTCTAATATAAGTTCTTGTCATCTTAAGTTTTGACCACTACAAACCCTAATTCTCAATCCTACATGATGTTGCTCATCTAGTAAAAGGTATTGGTCCCGGAGACAACATCACACCTACACTGCAGCAACTACACTGGCTCCCCATCCGTGCTCGTATCACCTTCCAGATCTCCCTCCTCTTGTATCACATCTATTTATGAACATCTCCATCATACATTGCATTCATAATTTTATGTTCTTTCTCCAACCCAAAGATACTTAGTTCATCCACACGAGGGGATTTTACCATGCTTTACACAAACTTAAAAGTTTTTTGAAAGCGTGCCTTCTCGATCTCATGTCCTGTAGAATGGAATAGTCGCACAACTTCAGTTTCTAACCCAAATCGGTCACACAATTCAAATTTTTTTTACATTGCACTATGACTAGGAATGTATATAGAGACCTGCTCTTGTGCAAAACTTGTTTGTTAAAGCGTGCAATGAATTTTCAATTGCAGGCCAACTGTATTGTGAACCTATGTAAGGCTGCGCAAACTTTCATATCATGTCGGAAACATAATAGTTATTGCTGCAATTGTATTTGATAAATGGCGACTATAATTTAATTTACACGGTTGTACACGAGAAACTTCGTGCTGAGAAATTTACAGTGTATGCTTAAGGCTTCTATACATGCTCAAAGGCATATGGCAAAGTAATATCAGACTGTCTTATAATGGGCCTTTGTTAGGGAATTAGGTCACGTCTTTGAAAATGTTCAGGTGATAAAAAGAGTCCTTCTGTAAACACACAACGCTTTATGTCAATCACGCCACGTCCAAACCTACTGTTAAGACCCGGTGACTTGTCCACAACACACATACATACTCATCTACCCACATACACACACCTACCCATCTACCCACACACGACCATACATATATATGTATATATATACATATATATATATGTATATATACATATATATATAAACATCCATAAAACATATATATACCATGCAGCCCTGCAGGTCCAGATTGATTTCATCATTTAAACGCACGCAGGCCTGTAGCCTAAACCTGGTTTCATATTGACGTGCACAAATTGGGAAACGGAGCAGAAAGAGCTCATGCTCGCTTTAAACAGCTTATAAAAGTTATTTGCTTTTGAATAACAACAACAGGGTCAATTTCTCATCATTACAAGTTTAACATAACCTCTCTGTGTAAGTCGTCTAAAATTTGAACTGTCCGAAATTGTCACATTTATTGGATTACGCTCTCAGTTGTTACTTCACTTTGTAAGCATGATTATGAATTTCTGCTTGAAAGAACTTTCTCTCATTTTATGCACGTCTTTGCATATTCTTCCAAATCGCATAATCGAGATAATCGATTCTGGGTGGCTATCTATGTTGTTTCTTTTGTCAATCAGTGTATGAAATCCTCATCGAAGGCAACCCTTATGATTCGACGTTGCCCTCACGAATAAGTTAGTTCCCTGCGCTTGGCTCCCGATTGGCGCTTTGGACGTTTGGGGATCACAACAACGATGGGAATTTCTTGGTAATTTCTCACCAACCGCAAGATTTTTCCATTACACTCATTGAAGGCATATTCTTAAAATTTCGGTTATGCTTCTTAGGATCTTTTAATTATTAATATTAATTTTTTAAGATGTTATTGGATTGACCTTCTTTAGCTCGCCATTTAAACCGCTTCTTTTGTTTCCCAGTAAATGAAATCCTCTTTGAAGGAATTTCTTGATGGATGAGATGGAAGAAGAGGAGGCGAAGAAGAAAGAGTAAGAGCCATTTGGAAATTCTCTTAACCGTCTATGGACAGGTTTACAAATAATCTAATAACAAGTATCAAAACAGTGCCAATGACCTCATGGCCTCGTTGGATTAAAGACCTATGGTACGAACACCCTTCACGTGATGCCCAGATGTTGATATTTAGATTCATTCCTCACTCGAATGCCAGTCAGCGCAGCAACCACATTGTAATAACTGACTGAACTTGTATACAATAATGCATATAAATTATTGCTGTACTGGTGAGTAAAAAGTATTGTATTAAAATCTTCAATCGCATACGCTCCATAACGGAATACGCCACCTGTAGGCCTACACAGTCGGTGGGGAGATAGGTGGCGATGGAGATGACTGGTCACGTGTTCTCATATGCCGAGACTAAGAAAATGAAATCACTTAGGTCTTATACTCGTGGAAGCTTCTCTGGACACGTTCACGGACGCCATGTTTGGGTTTGTATTCTAGTCGTCAATTGCTAGAACTGGTAGAGCCAGTCAACAAATTAAATAGAACTGTTTGTCGATAGTTTCGATACAGGTAAACGATGACAAGAGAAAACGTTAAAATCAATACCTTGATTTTTTCGTCGGAGTATCCATTCTTCTTGAGGACGACAGTCAGCTCTTCCAACGATAGAAAGCCGCTGTTATCCTTGTCCGCCTGTTTGAAGAACTGTTCGTATTGCGCCATATTTATACTTCAATCAAGATCCTGTTTTCGTGTCAATCAGATCTTCGTACCTTTGACCGAAGCAACGCTTCAGAGTAGGTACAACTCCTCTTATATAGACAGCCGGACTGAAACACGCACGGCGGCACTGACACATCCACCTACACACCTGACGCTCGACCAACTGAGTCCGCATGCGTGGTATGCTGTCTGTGTAAAGGGCAAGCACAGTTAGTTCAGCATAATAATCACAGGAGGCCAAAGAAAATAATTTTTCGATTTATTTGGCTAAATATTCATACCAACAATCACAAAGAGTTGCAGAGCCTTGGGCAAGTCGAATGCATGTAGGCCTACGTTTTATGTAAGCATGAGCCCGTCAAATGATGTAGTAAATTAATGCACATAAGTAATTGCATATGTATTTATATACGCATGTTTACTCATTTAAGCGCATGTATGTAGACCTACAAATGTATGCATGGTTTCATATTGACATGCACAAATTGTGGAACGGAGCAGAAAGGGCTCACGCTCGCTTGAAACAGCTTCTAATAATTATTTGCTTCTGAATAACAACAACAGGGTCAATTTCTCATTATTGCAAGTTTAACATGATCTCCCTTTAGGCCCTATAAGTCGTTTAAATTTTGTACTTTCCATAATTTTTGCATTTATTAGATTACCATCTATGTATGGTTATCCAATCTTGATGCCAGGCATCTATGCATACATGTATACATACATACGTAGATGAGTGAAAGAGTTTATAGATAGATAGCCTAAGTCAGACAAACAGGCAAGAAGATGGGTAGGTATGTAGGTAGTAGGGTGATGGGTAGGTATGTAGGTAGTAGGGTGATGAGTAGGGTGATTAGGGTGATGGGTAGGTATGTAGGTAGTAGGGTGATGGGTAGGTATGTAGATAGTAGGGTGATGAGTAGGGTGATGAGTAGGGTGATTAGGGTGATGGGTAGGTATGTAGGTAGTAGGGTGATGGGTAGGTATGTAGGTAGTAGGGTAATGAGTAGGGTGATGAGTAGGGTGATTAGGGTGATGGGTAGGTATGTAGGTAGTAGGGTGATGGGTAGGTATGTAAGTAGTAGGGTGATGAGTAGGGTGATTAGGGTGATGGGTAGGTATGTAGGTAGTAGGGTGATGGGTAGGTATGTAGATAGTAGGGTGATGAGTAGGGTGATGAGTAGGGTGATTAGGGTGATGGGTAGGTATGTAGGTAGTAGGGTGATGGGTAGGTATGTAGGTAGTAGGGTGATGAGTAGGGTGATTAGGGTGATGGGTAGGTATGTAGGTAGTAGGGTGATGGGTAGGTATATAGGTAGCAGGGTGATGGGTAGGTATGTAGGTAGTAGGGTGATGAGTAGGGTGATGAGTAGGGTGATTAGGGTGATGGGTAGGTATGTAGGTAGTAGGGTGATGGGTACGTATGTAGATAGTAGGGTGATGAGTAGGGTGATGAGTAGGGTGATTAGGGTGATGGGTAGGTATGTAGGTAGTAGGGTGATGGGTAGGTATGTAAGTAGTAGGGTGATGAGTAGGGTGATTAGGGTGATGGGTAGGTATGTAGGTAGTAGGGTGATGGGTAGGTATGTAGATAGTAGGGTGATGAGTAGGGTGATGAGTAGGGTGATTAGGGTGATGGGTAGGTATGTAGGTAGTAGGGTGATGGGTAGGTATGTAGGTAGTAGGGTGATGAGTAGGGTGATTAGGGTGATGGGTAGGTATGTAGGTAGTAGGGTGATGGGTAGGTATATAGGTAGCAGGGTGATGGGTAGGTATGTAGGTAGTAGGGTGATGAGTAGGGTGATGAGTAGGGTGATTAGGGTGATGGGTAGGTATGTAGGTAGTAGGGTGATGGGTAGGTATATAGGTAGCAGGGTGATGGGTAGGTATGTAGGTAGTAGGGTGATGAGTAGGGTGATGGGTAGGGTGATTAGGGTGATGGGTAGGTATGTAGGTAGTAGGGTGATGGGTAGGTATGTAGGTAGTAGGGTGATGAGTAGGGTGATTAGGGTGATGGGTAGGTATGTAGGTAGTAGGGTGATGGGTAGGTATATAGGTAGCAGGGTGATGGGTAGGTATGTAGGTAGTAGGGTGATGGGTAGGTATGTAGGTAGTAGGGTGATGAGTAGGGTGATTAGGGTGATGGGTAGGTATGTAGGTAGTAGGGTGATGGGTAGGTATATAGGTAGCAGGGTGATGGGTCGGTATGTAGGTAGTAGGGTGATGAGTAGGGTGATTAGGGTGATGGGTAGGTATGTAGGTAGTAGGGTGATGGGTAGGTATGTAGGTAGTAGGGTGATGAGTAGGGTGATTAGGGTGATGGGTAGGTATGTAGGTAGTAGGGTGATGGGTAGGTATATAGGTAGCAGGGTGATGGGTAGGTATGTAGGTAGTAGGGTGATGAGTAGGGTGATGAGTAGGGTGATTAGGGTGATGGGTAGGTATGTAGGTAGTAGGGTGATGGGTACGTATGTAGATAGTAGGGTGATGAGTAGGGTGATGAGTAGGGTGATTAGGGTGATGGGTAGGTATGTAGGTAGTAGGGTGATGGGTAGGTATGTAAGTAGTAGGGTGATGAGTAGGGTGATTAGGGTGATGGGTAGGTATGTAGGTAGTAGGGTGATGGGTAGGTATGTAGATAGTAGGGTGATGAGTAGGGTGATGAGTAGGGTGATTAGGGTGATGGGTAGGTATGTAGGTAGTAGGGTGATGGGTAGGTATGTAGGTAGTAGGGTGATGAGTAGGGTGATTAGGGTGATGGGTAGGTATGTAGGTAGTAGGGTGATGGGTAGGTATATAGGTAGCAGGGTGATGGGTAGGTATGTAGGTAGTAGGGTGATGAGTAGGGTGATGAGTAGGGTGATTAGGGTGATGGGTAGGTATGTAGGTAGTAGGGTGATGGGTAGGTATATAGGTAGCAGGGTGATGGGTAGGTATGTAGGTAGTAGGGTGATGAGTAGGGTGATGGGTAGGGTGATTAGGGTGATGGGTAGGTATGTAGGTAGTAGGGTGATGGGTAGGTATGTAAGTAGTAGGGTGATGAGTAGGGTGATTAGGGTGATGGGTAGGTATGTAGGTAGTAGGGTGATGGGTAGGTATGTAGGTAGCAGGTAGGTTGATAGGTCATATGCAGAGACAGGCTGTCGCTGAAAGGTTAGTAAGTATATTAACGTGGATAGGGAGATAGGTATGTATCTAAGTAACACTGCAATTAATCTATCACCGACGAAACGCAGACTTTACTGGTATACTATCTCGGCCTTTTTGTTATTCCTTCTTTCGGACAAGAGGTAATAATGCATATGTATGTATTAAATGTATGTATGTATGTATGTATGTATGCATGTATGCATGAATGCATAAAATGTATGCATGTACGTATGTATGTATGTATGTATATTTGTATGTATGTATGTATGTATGTACGTAGGTATGTATGTATGTATGTGTGTATGTATGTATGTATGTATGTATGAAACCATAGCCCTAACCCTAAAATATATGCATACATTGTATGTATGTATGTATGTAAGTATGTAAGTATGTATGTAAGTATGTGTGTATGTATGTATGTATGTATTTATGTATTTATATGCGTGTATGTATGTATGTATGTATTTATGTATTTATATGCGTGTATGTAGGCATATGCCTATGCTTAGAGTCATTAGTACTGCCATTGTACTGCTGAGCTCGCCTCTCGCCCAGTCATAGTGTTTGATTGGTCAGTGTATCAATTGGAAATTTTAGAAATTCCATGCACATTGTTCAGCTCTGAGCTGCATGTGTCAGAAGTAAAATTCCGCTGCTCTAGGCTACGAGGCTTCGTTTAATTACAATGCATAGATCGACTCATCGAAGGGTCATAGGGTCAGCCTGCAGTCTGTGAAAGGCCTGTAGGCCTACTCTGAATCCGTGACAGATGAATTGAACTGGATCCAAATGAGCAAAAAATAATAATAAAGGACCGCAAGTCAATAAATACCTATAACCCATATAAAAAGGCACATTGCATGCATTCTTATTGTAAGGACGTTAACTGAACATTACTTTGAGGCGGTACTCGAAACCTAAACGCAGGAAATGGGCTTATTCACAGGCACTGCGTCAAGTAAGAGGGATCATCTACAAATTGCAGGTAAAGAGCAAGATCCGGTTGGCAGACGACCAGTGAGAGACAGACAGACAGACAGACAGACAGACAGACTGACTGACTGACTGACTGACTGACTGACTGACTGACTGACTGACTGACTGACTGACTGACTGACTGACTGACTGACTGACTGACTGACTGACTGACTGACTGACTGACTGACTGACTGACTGACTGACTGACTGACTGACTGACTGACTGACTGACTGACTGACTGACTGACTGACTGACTGACTGACTGACTGACTGACTGACTGACTGACTGACTGACTGACTGACTGACTGACTGACTGACTGACTGACTGACTGACTGACTGACTGACTGACTGACTGACTGACTGACTGACTGACTGACTGACTGACTGACTGACTGACTGACTGACTGACTGACTGACTGACTGACTGACTGACAGCCAAACAGACACACAGAAAGAGAGAGAGAAAGAGAGAGAAAGAAAGTGAGAGAGAAATATATATATATATATACATATATATATATATAAACAGGGTGGGCCAGCATAAATGATTCGACTTTGCATGCATATAACTCCGCCGATATTTGTTAGTTAGCTATACTTAATATGTCAAATAAAAGACTTCGCAATTTAGACACGTCATTATAACTGTTATTTTAACCAGGTCTTTCATAAATTAAAAAAAATTGGATAAATAGGCCAGGATTAAAACGGTTTTGGAATTTAAAAAACCGACGATCATTTACTAATCATTTTATATCATCATTAGGGGTCTCTTTTTTCCGGACATAGTATATATATATTTAATCATAGTCATATTCACATTAACTGACAGAAGAGACATGCAGAGGGTGACTACTGTTCAGTTCGGCTTCACTCCAACGTCTGCACACGATTGTGGGCTTTTGCAACACCTACCAAAAACTTAGGCCAGAAACACGCTCCGAGGTGTCCCCTGCTAATGTGCAGATTCTTAAACTGACATGGACCTAATAACTTATCTAATAAATTATCTCGTCTATAATATAGTATGATGGATTGTATATGTTGACTTACGAAGAAATGCATAGTTAGTAGGCTACACGTATTCACAATGAACTGCTGTAAGTTTATTCCTCTGGTTTTTGCCATCATCAACAAAAACCATTATGGCAAAATCAATCAAACGCCCGAGGCCTTATTAAATTTTTGATTAATTAGTCTATATTTGTGTTTTTTAGCCTATGTACGTACGTAGTGATTACTACGTACGTACATAGGCTAAAAACACAAATATAGACTTCATTCAAATAACCTGGAGGTCAAATCTTTCATCTGTACCGCTGAATTCTGTGTACGAAAAAATTATGTCTGGCTTGTGGGTAATGAATCTTGACAAGAGAACAACATATTCCTTCGGTATCCAGCCGTTAGCGCCCAGGAAAAATGCACCCTGTCTTAAGCGCCTCGTCATAAGTGCTCAGTGCCCACCATCAAATGCGCCCAGGACAAAAGCGCCACGTAAAAAGCGCCCGCTACTCAAGAGAAACACGAACGAAAGATTTATAAACACATATGTAAGAGATTTTTATAATTGAAAAAGCTTATAAAAGAGAATTTGTATTTGAAACGGCAATGTAACTCTTTACAATGTACGTAATTGTTAATGTTTTAATGGATTTCAAACTTTTCTTCCATTCTCTTCAAACTGCGATGGTATGTGCGATTCCTCGCATATATTCCAACTGTGGTAAGTTGCCGTATCTTGGAATCAAAGATAAAAGGAGTCGATTGAGTTTGATGTACATTTGATTTAGAAGACTCCGACTGTAGAAATCATCCTCGATAGCATTCGATCGAGCTCTACGTGATCGTGTTCCTTCCTAAAGCAGGAAACGAGTTTGTAGACCGACTGCTGTTGAAATGACCGATGCCACGCCTCAGCGGAGTTATTGGTGCGTGGCAGAGGTGATAGGAAATCTCGGATTTCCTCGGCGGTTCCGTCTTTGTCTTCCAACGTAGTTATTCTCCCGGTAACCTAATCATTGATTTGTGCAAATTGTGGAGGGCTATTTTCCACCAGTTCATCAACAGCAGCTGCAACGTCTGGGACTGGAACACAGCTGAAAGCTATAAGCATTTTGACACGCATGCTAACAGTCTCGTCCTCGCGATAAGCTTCCGTCAAATGAAAATCCTTTCGCAACAAACATAGGCCTAGATGGATTAAGCATCCTGCTAAACTAGCTCCAGGGAAGACGGCTGCACATGGCACATGGCGTAATGTTTGGCAACACGCTCTATTGTGTTACTACATGCAATTGATAATATACTACTTTATTGCCTCTTCCAAAATGACACAAAATAGCATAGAAAGTGGTTCTAAGAAATCAATAGCCCGTTAGTGTTCCAAAACAGCTGCTAGACTTGACTACTGCTTCTTTAAGCTGATACAGAGAAAGGATCGGAGGTGTGTGTTTTGCTTAGTCCTTGGAATAAGACTTATATTTGAAAAGCGATGGAGATTAGGGAACCGATGAGACCATGAAATCCTGGCCTTATGCGCGCTGGATATCGGCCATATTATACGCTTATTCATTCATTCATTCTGAAAATTTAAATAGCGCCCCTTCAAGAAATCTACTCAGATGCGCTCCCAGCCATGCAGGCTGCGGCCAACCAAAAAGACTTGAGGATATTGGCTTTGGTTATAGTCGGCTCCCTTGCAGCCTACATGTAGCCCTATACGAGAGTGCGGGCTAGCTTATTGTTTAGATCCACATGTAGGTCTACATCCCAGCAATACGATCACAAGCATGTGCCCTACACCAATATATGCGGAATAACGACAACGCTTGGTTGGTGGCCTGAAACTACTTTTATTTACAAAACACAAAGAAGTGATAACAAGATTGATCAGATGCACGTTAAACAACAATCCATGTAGCGCCATGAGACGCCATCAGTAAGCTTACCATATGCGCCAATTGGTTACTGGTTCAACTAGGCCTTTCCATGTATATAGTCTAATTGAAGGCCTCATTGGGAAACATCACACGGGCAATGAACACCAAGCAGACTGTCAGAGAAACATCGATGCAAAATTGTTTATATGCATAATTAATCGTTAAGATGTCTGTAAACAATTTGTTTCGTCTTTCATTCAATAGACGTCGAGAACCGTTTATTTAACCTTTTGATTAATTATTAGTAACTTCTATCAACGTTTCTAATGCAGAGAAGGCATATCCAGATGGCACATCAAAACTAAACAAAACAGTCTTTATTATTCCCGTCAGATTCGTCCAGATAAGTGGGGGGGGGGTCTGGAGGCAAATGCTTAAAATTTCATGTAGCGGGGACAATTTTTTAGTCTTAAGTGGAATATTTTCACTTCCATACCCTTGGGACCGAGGGGTTTGCCTCCATCACTTGGAGGGGGATTGACGTCTCTGGTTTCCGTGTGATAGAAAAAGTCTATCAACAAAGTCTGCACAAACAACACCATATAAAAATAAATTCAGGTCAACGCTAAGATTTGCTATCACAAATTGAATAAAAAACAAACCGCAGTTTAGGCCTACTCCAAAGAAGCACTCAGCCAAATATGCAGATGCATGCCAACCTAATTACAGAATAAAGCAATCTTTGTTTAACAGATTGAACGCATTTCGTGTCGTCTTATTTTGTTCAAATAATTGTTCAACAGATTGAACGCATTTCTTGTCTTATTTCATTTAAATAATTGTTCAACAGATTGAATGCATTTATTTTCTAGTCATATTAATCTCATTGCCTTGGATGGTCCCTTCTCCTGGTAACCTTCATTCTTCAGCAGCGTATGCCCGACATATGAAAACCTCCTCCGTTTCAATGAGTTTCATTAATCCAGGCACACTCTTCTACACCCCATGGGCGCTCGATCCGCTTAGTCCGCGATATCCAAGAATCTGCCGCAGACAATCCATGTTAAAATGCGTTGCTTCAAGGCTCCTCGTCATTACTTATGGACAGGCCAAAAGCATCTGAACTTTTATATAACAGCCATTCGTTGATTGAGTTAACGTTGGCCCCCTGTAATAATTTACAGTGGCTCCATTTACAAGTGTGTTTTACTTAACTGAAGTTACATACGACCAAGAATCTACCATGTCCGTTGCAGAGTTTACAAAAGAACTGCCAGTGGCTGACAAGTAAACTTAAAAACGTAGGCCTATATGGTTTTCAGCTGAAGTTCATACTGATAAAATAGAAACAACGTCAGTTGAAATTCTACTTCAGCCAATGCAGTAAACGCCAAAGGATACTTTAACAGTGACGGTAAGTTTCAACAAAACGGAAATCCAAGCAGAAATCCTTGAAGAGTTGATTAGTCTTTTCGTTATGCATCTAATTATTGTGCGAACCGAGCATCATATTCATAGACTTACCGAAGGGAAGCTGTTGTTTGAAAACGATAGGCCCTATATATATATATGGTTGTCCAATCTTGATGCCATGCATCTATGCATATATATATATATATATATATATATATATACATACGTAGATGAGTGAAAGAGTTTGTAGATAGATAGTCTGATAGGCAGACAAACAGATGCCAACGTATTTATGGTACTCAAAATGCGCTATACTAATTGTCCTGATACATATAGTAGTAGTAGTAGTAGTAGTAGTAGGTGGAGGGGGAGTAGTAGTAGTAGTAGCCTTGAAGGGGCGCTATATAAATGCTCGTAATGAATGAATATATATGCAATGCATATATGTATCAGGACAATTAGCATGCATGGTCACATACACCGTACATACATAGGCCTACATTATGATATATAATGATGTACACGTAGATGACGATAGTGATAATGACAACATCGTTCATAATGATCAAAATAGAAATCGTGTTAGAAAGCGATAACGATGATTATTTGGCAAAACGACGATGGCGACAACAACAGCGCGATGACGAGGAGGATAATGATGAAGATGATGAATACGAAGATAACGATAATGCAGAAGATCAGGAGGAGGACGACGATAGAGCAGACAATAATTATGCTAAAGATCTTGCTGATCATGACAATGAATAGAACATGACAATGAAGATCATGGTTATGATGATGACGAGAAAGGGGCCGTCCATAAATGACGTCACGCGAAATTGGCTGATTTTTGACCCCCCCTCTCCCCCTTGTCACACTTCGTCACAAAAAGTCTGACCCCCTCAAATATGACGTCACAATGCTCTGACCCCCCCCCCCCAGAAAAAACCACTTCATTTAATTTCAAATAAAACATAAAAATTAATAATTAACTTTTTTAAACATTGCTGAACTTAGCATAAAAAATCATTTTAAAATAATCGTAGACTCATCGTCTATTAATGCTAAAAAATGCAATGTTCAGAATAATTTTATTCTTTTATTTTCTTATAAAAAAGAAGTAACCTATAGAATTTTTATAGTTTTTATTGGTGAGCGAGGGGGGAAAAGGGGGACCAAAATCTTTTCTTCTTAGACTCTTCTGAAACCTCCAGAAAACTAAAATTTCTGAAATCGGACCATAAATAAAAAAGTAGAAAAATGAAGACTAAAGGAGATTAAAAACTTGGAAAATTTTTGATAAAATAAAAAAATAAAAATATCTCCGGAAGAACTGAACCGATATTGACCTTGTTCATCTCGTTGGAAAGTGCACTGAAAGCCACTCAAAAATTCCTAAATGCAAAATTTCATAAAATGACGCTGTTTTACAATTTGTAAAAAACGAATTTTTTAGTAATAATCATAGAAAAATCAAAGTATCTTCAGAAGGGCTGAACCGATTTTCATTGGGTTAGTGTCGTTTGAAGGACCATAAAAAGCCGCTGAAAAGACTTCTTACGCAAAATTTCATTAAAAATCACCGTTTTTTTACAATTCTTGAAAAACGGATTTTCAAACGTATTGTGTCATTGTTCTGTGGTGCATTTCTGTACTGCTGCATTTCTCTCTGTTGCATTGTTCTTGCTATATTGCGTTCTGCTGCATTTCTCTCTGATGCATTGCTCTCTGTTCCACTCACACTGCGAAGGCTCGCACTCTGTGCGTTTATTTTACATTGCATAATGCCAGTTATTTTTACCACCATAATTATTAACTGCTAGAGTAACGCTTTATACAGTAAGGATTCTTCATAAGCAGAATAAGATACAAACTATCATCTGGAATTATACTGCTCAATGTCAATCAGAACGACCGTTAACGACCGTTATTTTTTATAGAGCAAAGTAACACTCAACGTATTATTAACTTTATGTAGATATATTTTTACTGATTTCGCGCCGATTATGCAAATTTGAAATAGCGCATTACGCTGGTATGACGTTATATTATGCAAAACTTTAACATCGATTTTCTCGAAATTTAATGGCAAATTTTGAGATACGCCAGAATAGTTCTCGGGCAACGTAATAGTGACAGGAATTACAATACTTACGTTTTATAATATTATTAATTCGAAAATAATGCGTTTTTTAATATAGTAACCTACAGTGAACGACTGCATAAAAGAATAATTGCAATTTCCTCTTCCTGGCAGAGTAATAATAAACGTCAAAAGTGAACATAAATTTAGAACCAAAATTTTGTCAGAAATCCTATGCTATTGACATCTAGTGAATAAAAGAAAAAATTATATTGCTTTATAAAATATTAAAGGACGTTTTTATAAATTTATCAAAAATTATTTTTTTAATGTGACGTCACATTACTCATACCCCTCCCCCCTCGTAACACATCGTCACAAATGTCAGACCCCCTCCCCCCCTAAGTGAGTGACGTCATTTATGGACGGCCCCAAAGAGAAGTCGTAGGAAGAGAAGAGGAAGATAGAGTAGGTGGAGGAATAGGAAGAGGAGGAAAAGGAAGAGGAGGAGGAGCGGGACAAGTAGGTGGAGGAGGAGAAGGGGAATACAGAGTAGAGAAGAGGAACAGAGTAAGTAGGTGGAGGAAGAGGAGGATGCGGAAGAGGACATGGAGGAGGAGAAGGAGAAGAAGGAGAAGGTGGAGGAATTGAAGATGTAGGAAGTGGAGGAGTAGGAAGAGGAGGAGGAGGGTTAGGACGATGATTCGAATGTTGATGTCTTTCGGTTGACTGCTTCGTTCATTTGTTGCTGTAGACGACGCTGAGAACGACGATGATGGCCATACAGGTGAAGGCAGAGGCAGCCAGGACCAGCCACCGATACTTGAACTGACGGGTGACGACGCTGCGTAGGAAGAGGGGCGACGACCGACCACCCTTTCCCACCCCTACGGTCCCCCCGTCACCCGTCGACCAAGGACTGCTGAGGGAAGCATCGTCTGCCCCATCGATGCCACTCCCAGATGTCTGCTGAGATGGGCTCGTGACTCTCCTCATTGACCGCCTGCATGATCCGTTTGTTGAATGACCACTGAGATACAATCTACAGGCACAACAGACCCATATTGCTACCTACAACCGTAATTTATACGCACACGCAGGACTAGAAGGTTAATTTGTAAGTTCATTGGGTATTTCAATTGTATATATCTTCGGGCTGACTAACTGCGTTTCAGTCGCCACCTAGCGTTGGCATTGGTGAGTCATGCAGACCGTGAAACTTTGCGACCAATGCATATTATTTGCATTTATAGAGCCTACATACACTACGATACAAGAAAATGATAATCTCTCCATGTTTCGCCCAGCTTCAGCCGTAAGTAACATTCTGAATAGAATATAATAGATAGTATGTCCACGAATCTTGCAATATGCCAGTCGGATATATATATATATGTATATATATAGAAAGCTAATTAATATAGGCCTAGCACATCACCAAATAAACGACGACAGTCAGAGTAGGAACTGACATTGTCTGAAATAGCCCTTTACCATTCTAAGATATCTCATCAGCAAAGCAGACTGTTCATCTCTCTGGACTTGCACAAGGATCGTGTGTGACCTGGATTCCGTGGGAAGATCACCGAACCCAAGCTGCAGCAACCGTTTATCAAACCGCTCACATAAACCACAAGGAACCTCGGGAGCTCATGATGGCAGCAAAGCAAGTTCTGCTCTGTAAGCCAGTGCACCATCTGGGGTCTTCCACCGGAGACTATCCACATCCGGACTAAACTGTGGCATACGTCAGAAGAGAGATTCGGATTCGAACCCGTAAGACCGGAAGGCGATAAATAAGCCCACGAGGATAGAAAGTTAAGCCTCCCATTTCAGCGTTTTGGGGTAGCATCCGGAGCGGGGAGTCGGGAATTAATGGAGTCAAGACTTCTAAGTGGCAAGATAATATATATATATGTATATATATATGTATATATATATATATATGTATATATATATGTATATATATATATATCTTGCCACTTGAGAAAGGAGAAGGTCTGTATACTCTATTAAGTTGTTTCCAGACACTAGAAGATATACCAGGTTTCCTGATTTCACACACTCCAGATTAAACCTGATATCGTGTTTGACGTTGTTTATGCGATGTGTTAGACTGTGGTCTCAGCGCAGATCATCTACCTCTGATCACATGCAGAACGACACCACTCGCAATCGGCTGAGAAGAGAAGTCCATTTATAAGCTCGGATAAAGCAAGAGATCTTGGCATTCAGATTTTGGTCTGACGAGATGACAGAACTCAGGAGATAGGGTAGATGTGAGAAAGAGGGTGAAGGCACCTTTGTGACATAACTCTAGACACTAGAGTAGTGAATGACATCGTCGAATTATGTTCGTCGTGATTTAGGAAGAGCGAATAAGGTGAGCGTGAGTGAGTGAGGAAGATGTTTTATTAATTGTATTTTTTAATGTTGCTGACTGACAACCTGTTTGCCAATTTCTTGACGATGGACATACATGCAGGCCCATAGTCTGTCGGCGAATGACTTAGGCCTACCTAAAAGTTAATTTCCTAATAATTATATAATATAGCGCACTACATACAAGATCTCCACTGGGTATATTTGGACAACCTCTCTGACATGACGCAGCGCTTACAAATAAGCTGGCGTTCTGTGCTTCTAGTATATATTTAGAGAGTTAGAATTGTCTAGATTAATACGAAGACGGGTGATTTGTGTTTAACCTGATCGTGAAGAGGAATTGGATTTCGTCTTCTTTCAATGGATTCTGCGGTTGACCAAAGTCATCGCAGTACAACTGCATCGGATTAGCCACCGTCTCAGCACAGATCACATCAACCCCTGCAGAACAATGCCAATCACACTAACTCACTCTTTTATACGGTCAGCGCACACCGACAGTGTCATAATAACGACGACGACGATGACGATGACGATGATGTTGATGATGATGATGATGATGATGATGATGATGACGATGACGATGATGTTGATGATGATGATGATGATGATGATGACGATGACGGTGACGGTGACGGTGACGGTGACGGTGACGATGACGATGACGATGACGATGACGATGACGATGACGATGATATCATTACACGATGATATGACGACCATGATAATTATGATGGTGATGACATTGGTCGCCATCAGTTCCTTCTTTTGATTCCATTTATGACTTTTCTTCTTCTTAATAATTAATTATTTCGTCTGCATTACTAGACATAACTGGCAGACTCATCTTCTCCATTACCATCATCAAAACTCTTATCATATCTACCTGTGTCTTTCTTTCTTATTGTCGCTGTCTCTCATATTAAATATATATCAACGTGATCTGTGGTACGTTGTACGCGTGCATGTGCGTGCGTCTGTTTGTGCGTGCGTGTGTATTTGTAGGTGTGTCTGTGAGTGTGAGTGTATGAATGTGTATGTGGGTGTATGTAAGTGTATGTGGGTGCGTGTGTATGTAAGTGTATGTGTATGTGGGTGCGTGTGTATGTAAGTGTAAGTGTATGTGGGTGCGTGTATATGTAAGTGTATGTGTATGTGGGTGAGGGTGTATGTAAGTGTAAGTGTATGTGGGTGTATGTAAGTGCAAGTGTATGTGGGTGTATGTAAGTGTATGTGTATGTGGGTGTATGTAAGTGTATGTGGGTGCGTGTGTATGTAAGTGTAAGTGTATGTGGGTGCGTGTATATGTAAGTGCATGTGTATGTGGGTGAGGGTGTATGTAAGTGTATGTGTGTGCAGTTGGGTTTGTGTGTGCATGTGCGTGTGAAATGTTTACAACTCCGTTTCAGCTGCTTCTTAGAGCATGCCGTCATCGTACATTAATGCTGTGTATGTATCGATGTAGGTGCTTTTGTTAGAAAGGTAACCTCTTACCGGAGTTGCGGAGAAATGCCATGACCTTGGCGAAAGTTTCCTTCATGGTTTCGAGTCGTTCCACATGAACGGATCCTGATGCAGCACTGATCAGTTGCGGAGTGATGGTTTCATAGGTGAATGGATAGATGGTGGCTGCTGCTGCTGGTGGTGACGCTGAGTCGGCTGCTGTCGGAGTTGCCTGACGAAGAAAGGCGACGCGAAGGATGCGAAAGAACTCGATTGATTCTGTGCTGTTTATGCCCGGCATTGAATAACGACAGGAATTACCCATCTCAGCCAGACAACCTATGGCAGATTACAACTAACGAACAATACTCTCGGAACCACGTGGACATAATTATTCAGGACTTAAGGCAGTAGACATCTAATAATACATAATACTATAGATAGTGACTACAGCAGCTATTGTAGTACAGTAACTGTCACAACTAAAAACTAAGCTAGTAGTACAGTTATAGTCCCTCATTCATATATCGCATCTGTATTGTGGAAAGCATTGACGCAATAATTAGCAGATAAAATAAATTTTATAGGACACACTGATCCAGTGGTGTCCGATTTGTCCGCCGGGTCTGGGAGAATTGAACCTATGCTTCTTTTTAACTCAAACAGCTTTCAGAGGGTCGGATTGACTCCCTGAAGAACAGCAGATTTTTTCATTTTCAAATTTCTGATAATTTGTTTAATTAAGATATTTGTTTTATAAATTTTATTTCTTAAACTTTATCTTCGAATGTGTTTCTTACTTTACAATTTCGATAACAGGAAACGATTCTAAAGACGTAATATTTACCGTCGGCGCGTTTTATATCATACCAGAGAGTTCAACATAACAGTCCAGTCAGTCATAAATAAAAAGCCAAAAGCGAAACCTATTGCTTAAAACATATTTCATGGCAATATGCCTATTGTCAAAAAAATTGTGCGGCACAAACTTTTACTATTTTTATTTTTTAGTAGGCCCTCATTGATAAAAGGTGCCGAAGCGCCGCTCCGGCGCGTTCCGCCAGAAAAAATGCGCTGGTACAGACACTGACTTAGATAGTAGGTCTAAATAAAAATGAACGATGTAACGGCTCCAAATTGGTCGTGATCAGTGTTCCCTCTAAGCTGTGCGCATGTTCGCGCGCACACGGGTCGTGGAGTCAGCGCACACAAGAATTTAGTGTGCGCACACAAACTTTTCCTCCGGAAAATAAATATTGAGGTGTACTCTAAACCAATATTTAGTTGAACAGAATAGAAATTTGCAAAGAAATTGAAAGCTAATTCCAATGACGTACAATTATCTGCTAAAGCACATTTTAGCCTACTCCTTAGCGCGTATCCCCGGGATGCTATTTCCAGGCTTAGGAGGTTGAGGTTCAGGAGGTCATGTTCTATTACTAGTAGTTCTTGCACCGCCAAGATACCGTATAATATGTTGCATATTAGCTCAGCTAATGCAACCACGCACCATCGACGAACTTTCCACTAAAAATAATGACGTCATCAGCTGCTGCTTTGTTATTTTAATTGAGAAATGTAAAGTATTTAACAGCAGTAATAAAAGATATTAGATTTAATTACCATTTTAAAAGTTTCTTTATAAAGTTCTGAAACGGAAAAATTTTCGGCATCATTCAACGACGAATGGCTTAATGAAATGGTAGTAAGCCTGACTGGTACGCTGAGTGCAAGGACGAGAAATTGCCCAAAAATGAAGTTCAAGATTAATCAACTTTTGATTGTGAAGCTATTGCATGATGTAGCAAATTTTAATTTTGGTGTTTAACAAATTAAGTGTCTCTCCTCTAAATACAAGGGTCTTCTGGGAAAAGATGACATCGGTCAACAGTACAACGACTATATGTTTGTTGTAATTGAGAGGATTAAAGGACATTAATCTCTAATTATCGATATGTGGGGTTGCATTTAGACTTTAGAGTGAACAGTTTCAAGATCTTTCAAAGCTGATGGATATTGGAGAAACTGTTTAGCTTGAAGTGTTGACTGTGAAAGGTTTAGCGAATAGGCTTAATCTTAAGACCAAACTACCTACCGGTAACCCTTTAGAAGAATTTCATCTAGAAATGTTCATGCGAATTAAAAGTTACATTCTAGACGGCAGAGTAAAACTTATCACTAAGACTTAGACATGGTCTTAATTTAACTATCCGTCGCATTCAGCTCGGATCTGCGCATAAAAGTGTAAACCATTTCTGAAATGTTGCACACACACACACACACAATTTTCCGCACACGACCTTCCGAAGCTTAGAGGGAACACAGAATCACAAAAACAGTACGTGAAAGTGAGAGCATCCTGTAAGAACATCCTGTTACATGATCTTTTTCGCACTTGTAGAAAATAAACAATTTCAAAGAAATTCTGAGAAGGGGTGATGAATACCTTCATTCTTCCGCACAGTGACTGACTGCATGTTGGTAACGACGGAGATGGCATCGCTCTGGTCTCTGATCCAGGAATTTGTCTTTTCGATGAGAATCTCAAATCCTTCGTAACCATCGTCCGTCGCCTCTGGCACAATGTCTTTGATCCCTACATCGATAGAAAGATGAGCAAATGTTTACGTTCCCGGCTTATACATGGTCTCCAGAGATATGTCCACGTAGAGGTAGGCGTACCCTTGACGCTCTCCAATGACTTCAGGGGCCCCAACATCCTGTTCAATATTTTAGGCTGGTATACGAGCAACTGTTTGTAGTTCCTCAAGACCTTCTGTCTGCCTTGGTCTCTTCACTTCCTGGTAGCTTCAATCTGTGCTCGGACGCCAAAGGTTTCCTGTATTCCCCGCAATCTAGAAGTCCTATAATAATTATTCCTATGTTTGATCACTCTAGTTGCAACCACCTTCTAAAGGAATTGAGGTTTGAGGTTCTCCACCGTTCTCTTCCTCTACTCCAGAGTGCATTTATAATTGGTAATTGAAAGTACTTACTTGAATCGGGAGCGACTCTGAATCGCTGAGAAACAATTTTATAAACGTTTAATTACAACTCCGTTTACAAATTCGTAGGAGGGAATGAAATGAGAATATTTTGTTCATGATTCAACCTACGTCTCGTCTCTAGTCAACTATACAGGCTCTAATTAATGCATGATAAATAAGAATGTAAAGTAGTTATATTGCTCAGCAATAGACAGACCCACATCTGAGGCACTAGCTTGATCTGCGAACCTGCATTAGCATTCGTTTCACCAACTTAATTCCGCTAATTATCAGATGTTCCGTAAGTCGGAATATTATACTCAAGTCTTTATACATTCATAATCCCTGTGGAATATTGATAAATTGAATAAATCACCCCTGTAGACCGATAACTGCAAGCAACTACAATTGCGCCGTCGAGACGTGTTCACTTCTGAACAAAAAATGTTGGAAGAAGGGCGATAATTATAAAATTTCAGAATAATAATAATAATAATAATAATAATAATTAACACTGTGAATTAAATCTCCCTCACATCACTCGTGGTCTGTGTGAGAAGTTGCTTGACCAATGATATAATTTATTATCGTAATACTGTAGTCGGAGAATTGCAGTCTGTGCCATGTCTGGCGATGGTGCTTAATATCGTAGCATTTATTGTGTCACGTGATGAAAACACATTTATAAATCCTATTATCGTCTCGTCTCCGATTCAATAACGGAATGAGAGATTTTTGAGTGCGAGTCCAAACGCGTTAGACGTTATATCATCCGTATTTGAAAAGATGAATTGGATTATGAGCACTTGTCAAAAGAAAGCGACGCTTAGATTTGGCGCATTCACACAAAGCGAATCGCTTTTAATGAATTCTCTCTCGTTGAAGTGTTGCTGCTGTTGTCGACGTCGACTGCAACAGCGCTGAACAGTCAATGCTCACATTCAGTCCATTTCCTCTCGCACACTCAAATCTATGTAACTGATCATCTAGTAGCAAAATTAAGGTCGATGGACAAAATGTAACATTGTATACATACTCTCATATTATTATTATTATTATTATTATTATTATTACCGAAATTTGATAACGCCCTTCTTCCAACATTTTTTGCTCAGAAGTGCATACACGCCTCGACGGCGCAATTGCAGTTGTACTGCAGAGCAATTGTGCGCGGAGGACTTGCTCAAGGTCCCTACATAGTGACTCCCCGGCCAAGGCTCGAACCCTCTCGCTCAGCGCACACTGAACGTTATCGGCTGACCACTCAAACCGATCGGCCACTGTGCCACTGTCGTAGTTCTATACTACAACATATTGTACACATGTAATGTATTACGCAGCGATCTAATGTAATAAATTTTATGCAATCACGTAAACGTAATCGTAGGGCCTAGTCCTCAAACTTCTAAAGCACCACTTGAAAGCCAAGCTTCTTATTCACGAGCGATGACCACTGTGACCACTGACCAGCTTATTAACGAGCGTAACACAATACAGACATATAAGCCACATTCATGTGATGTAATGTAGCCTACGTCCGACAACATAACCGACACTCTGCGTAGCGTCACTTCTAAACAAATTTTAGACGGGCATTAAGTGACTCTATGTCGAACAGCGAGATTAAGACAATCTTGTAAGCTACTCGCGTCCGATTGAAGGTGCAAGCAGGGTCGTAAATCCCCGCTGAGTGATGGAGGCAAACCCCAGTGTCAGCAAGGAAAGATATTCCCCAAGACTCAAAAAATATTCCCCTACCTAAAACTGGAGGCATTTACCTCCGTACCCCCTCTCTGTGACGCCTCTGGGTTCAAGTCCAAGTTTAGCTCATACATTGGTTAGCACCATAATTAAGCTAATTAAATGTGTTTATTGCAGCATTGAATATATTTACCGATGAGACGAGTCACTGTGGACTTGTTTTGCGTATGGGACGACGATTTCCTGGCGTCTGTGGCGGCTACGAAGAAGACTCTGAGTATGAAGGAGTAGGGACTGTCGACATCTACGCTGTCCGTCCAACTAGTTAGGCTGTTCTGTATGCGTCCGTTCAGCACGGGAGATCCAACGGTCTGCACTGACAGAATCCGACCTATAAGAAAGTACAACGAAACCATCCCGAACCCTCTGCTGCATCGATTCTTTGATGCTCTGCTTTACAATTCTTACCACAGATCCGCTTTTAAACAGTAATCGCATGGAATCACGTAGGCTTTTGCCAATCTGACGACTCGTAAAGCGAACTAATGTAATGAAGAATGGAAAGAGAAGTATATGTTTATTTTTGGTCATGACGGAAAGACAGCATGCTTGATCTGCGGGCCTACAATGTAGGTCCATTATTAAGTCGTCGAACTTGTGAGAAGACAAGGCCAATGTTTCAGCTCTTATTTCTCTTCCATCCATCCATCCCAAGAAAAAGAAATATTTTTATTATAACTGCCATTCATTTCTAATCTGCTCATTCACTGGAAAATCTGCAATTTAAAATGCTCTTGAACTTGTAAGAAGACTTTCTATCAGTTGAAATTTCTCTTTCCTCCATCAATAACGAGAAAAAGCAATATTTTGGTCATGACTATTTCTATTCTACCCATTTGAATCTATAATTTAGAATGCGTTTTTATGTTAAATCATTGAACTTATGAGGAGACTATATATATTTAAGTTCAATTTACCGTTTCCTCCATCCATTCAGAGAAAAAACACTATCTCGTTTTGGCAAAGTGCATCAAAATTAGTTATTTTGCATAATGGTTTCATTTCAAATCAAGCATTCCGTCTATTAAAAAATTATTATTAGAAATCAGACCCATCATTTGATTTTCGCCATATATCCTTTGTTCATTAACGCATCAAGCATGTCGAGAAATTAGAGTGATCATATATACTGATGATCCCGATTTTTTTTCGCATTGGATAAGGATGAAGACTTCCTTGTTTGTATTTCATTACTTGCTTAGGCCCACTATTATTAATATTGGTTAAGACGTCGCCACGTTTCAATTATACACAGGGATTCCTGTGTAACCAGAATGTTTCATTGCTATAGTCGTGTCTTAATTGCTTACTTGTTATTCGATTATCGAACTGAATTAAAGTGACAAATAATTTCATTAAGACAGTTATGTTCTGCCATTCAGTTTCTTCCGTCCATCAGCTATCATCCTTTTCTTACCTTTAAGTTGTTTCTTCTGAATTTTGTTGTTGATTTTGTTGACGAGATCCGTGATTCGTTCGTTTGAACCGGGAACGAAATCTTCATAGCACAAAGTCTGTACCTTCTGAATATGTTGAGGAACGAGCCACAACCTAATACAGACAAATGTATGCTTAAATGTAATGTAATGTAAAGTAATTGCCGAGATTGCCAACCTAGGCTGTTTCGGAAGCTCATATTTTTTGTTCCATCACATCTATATGGTACTAAGAAGTTATAATTAAATATATATTTGTCGTCGTCGAGAGAGCAGACAGATACATTAAATATCGGGCATTCGTATGTTGGAAAATTGAACCTAAATAAATGGATAATGGCATTACTTTGCCCGCTCAGATACGACAGTTATACCGTTGTTAGGTCGAATAGTCAGGCAAAAGAGAATGGGTTTATTGATAGAAAATATACATGTACTGTGCTCTTTCGAATTGACAGTGGTCGAATGGAACGGATCTATGATCGACACTCGTGAAAGTGGCCATAATGTTTATTATGATGTTGTAGGCCTACATAATCCACAAATCGTCGATAACATTATGTATTTATTTATTTATTACCGAAATTTGATACCGCCCTTCTTCCAACATCTTTTTGCTTATAAGTGCACATACACGCCTCTACGGCGCAATCGCAGTTGTACTGCAGAGTAATTGTGCGCGAAGGATTTGCTCAAGGTCCCTTATACAGTGACTCCCCGGACGAGGGTCGAACCCGCTCGCTCAGCGCACACTGAACGTTATCGGCTGACCGCTCTAACCGATCGGCCACTGCGCCACAACATGAATTATGGATTAACATTATGCAGATGCAAAAATACATGTATACAGATGCACATTTACTTATATATATATATATATATATATATATATATATATATATATATATATATATGCTGTGTGGGGACCTTGAGCAAGTCCTTCGCGCACAATTACTCTGCAGTACAACTGCAATTGCGCCGTGTGTGCACTTCTGAGCAAGAAATTTTGGAAGAAGGGCGGTTTCAAACGTCGGTATTAAATATATATATATATATATATATATATGACCAGGCGAATATTGTTGTTTTACCTCACTCGAAGCCTTGCGCAGATATCATGTATTGCAATCATTGCTGTTCTCACTTGCGACAGTGCGGTGATTACAATCATATGGCGTTTGCTGTATCTGCAGTTTGTTGTGTTTCAATATTAGCAGCGTATACGAAGGGAGGATAGAAATTTTGATCCAAGGGTTTGAAGGATCGTTCACCTAATATGCATATGCGACAAAAGCAATCCGAACAAATGGGTATTTTCAGCTTCCAACACACGCTGCTTTTTACGCATAGGATTTTAAAGGGTGGAAGAATTGATCCAATTGATCCAGGCTCAATTGGCATTCCGTTGATTAATGGTTACTAATGTAAATAATTATTATATAAAACCGCATCCGGATTTCAAGAGTTTCAACGTGATCGTAGCAACAAAACCAATCCGACACTTTTTTATGCAGTGATTAATTATTTATACATTTTACAGACCATCGGATCTGAGTGGTTAAGGAGCATGGTTGTAGAGAAGAGTTGTAAGTTCAAGGGTTTATTAATTTTTAAAAGACCTTGAAACCTCAAAAGTTACATATTTTCATATTTACGTTATTGCCTTTTCAGTAGAAACAATGGATTTAACCATAACCACAGTATTTTTATTCCTTCACCATCATTATACAAATGTAGGTAACAAATTCTCTGTGAACAATGTATATATACATCATTATTCATTTAGTTTTAAACTAATGGCATCAAAGTGAGAATTAAACGTTTCATAAATACCATCTGATGTTACACAGAGTAATAAATAAAGCAATATTGGAAAACCCTTAAGGAACCGAGTTCCCGCTAGCAGTGTCACCAACTTACGGAGATGAAACTAAGTAGTGGTGGTTTACAAATTTTATATTTATATAGGTAGGGAAGAGGTATCTGACAAGGAGGTTTTCCTAATGATTTTAAATGCTCAGTTTTGAGGTACAACTTATCTATTCAACCGTGAGTGATAGTTTGCCGCCCAAATCACATTGCAGTAGGTTAAGTAGGGATGAATTAGGGAATAGTAAAGATTAGGCAAATTGTTCTAGGTGTTAGGTACGCGATGCGTGATATAGTCCCAATATTTTTAGATATTTCTGAGGAGATTTTTTTCAATGTGTGTGTTCCAAGTAAGGAATTGGTCGACATATACCCCTAGAAATTTCATAGATTTGACTGCAACAAGTTTCAATTGCACTTCGATAGAGGGGACTTTTGCGATGTGAGGCAAAGCAGACGTAACTGGTTTTCGTTGCGTTGAGAGTGAGTTCATTTGCAAGAAACCAGTCATAAACTAAAACAAGCTCCCATTAAGAATGAGATATTATATTTTCGTTTAATAGACAAATAGTCACAAACTGACACATCGCAGTTAGTTATAGAAGGTGAAAATCGGTTATATAGGGTCCGAGTCCTGTTCAATTCTAATTTATTTTTTCGCTGCAGCTTTATCGATGGCTTTAAATTTGTAGAAAATTCTTGGAATAAAGCACCTATCGTTTTGGTCTGGAAGCTAAACGGCTGCGACATAGGGCGCAAGTCGTAGCAACGGGAGGGAACAGTGGCAGTAGAACGTGAGTATCTGTCGCCATCACCGCCCGCAGAAGACGGCCGTCAGCCTTCTCGGCCATCTCAGCGATGGACGCTGCATTAGAAGGGATGAAGTGCAGCCTCTGCAACCTCCCTAAAAAGGAATCTAGACGGCCTCGGTCCTCTGCTGATGTAAACCCCATCAAGCGGGGGAGGCGTAGAGGAGCCGAGAGATGGTGGTAGCTTTGACAACTGCGTACATGCTTTGGTGGGGAGCCATGCCACCTCAAGGCCCGGAAAGCGTGTATATATCCACCACAGACACCTAGCACCCGATTAACATGAGACGTAGCGCGCAAGACACAAAATCAGTTGCTCATAGGAGGGGCTAGATGCAAGCAGGCCCACTGAGAGGGGGGAATTGAGGGGGGACAAATGACCCGGGCCCCCACTCCGAACTAAATAATTGAGGGGCCCTCACCCTGAACTAAATAAATAAGGGCCCCACCCTTTGATTATTTGTAAACTTTTTCTGTAATCATTAACAAATTTATTATCAAATGACATTTAGTTTTATCAATCAGATTTCTACTTTAATATTCTCAATTAATTCATAAGGGGCCTTTCTGACCTTTTTTGCTTGCAAAGGAATCAATAACTGAATCAAAATTTTAAGTTTTTGCCAACTCCGCTTCAATGCCAAAAGTTGCCGATCCATTGATTCTGTTTTGATACAATGTAGCCCGCTATAGATTTTGAAACGTTATAGCGCAATGAATTATCTCTCAGCACTTGCAACGGAAGCTTGAAGACAAAAAATCTTAATGGCAACAATTAAATTGGGGAAGAGATTCATGCAGTTTATTCAACAACTGAAAAGGTTGAATAAGTTTTGAACCAATATTTTCTTGATAAATTCATTTTAATGAGTCAACTTCGTCTATTAAATCCTTGCAAATGTCGGCAGAGTAACTTTCACAAAAGTTTCCACAAATGACCCTGCAGTCATAATCTTCTTGGAAAAAACTTCAAAACATGCAAATTTTTTGCAAAGACTTGACACTGCAACAAAACGTCTTTTAAGTCTAGTTACTACGGAATCAAAAATCGGATAAAATATTCCAACTCTGAACTCATACCTTGCAGACTTTACAAGTAAATCCGTTTCAACAACTGCAGTTTGTGGATGCTTGTAGGCCTTCATTTTTTCAGTGAGCTTTTTTTCTTAAAATTAGGAATTGCAAATATTATAAAAATATTTATTTTCACTATCATTCAGCCTGACTGACAGTGAGGAATGATGATGGATCGATGAAGTCTTGGATAAGTGAGTGACGTATCATGTATGATGTAAGTTTAGTGCTTGTAATTATACATTGTATTACAGTATAGGCCTACTGTCAATCAGTCTTTCATTCATACTGAAAAATAGAAGTTTTACCGGGCCCCCACTTTGCACTCGACGGGCCTGGATGCAAGAATGACAATATCGTTGACAAACAAAAGAAATCTAAGAGAGGGTGAGACATTGTGTTTGTACAGAGCAGTGGCTAGGGTATTTTGCGTCCGGGGACAAACTACAGAATTGGCGCCCCATTGGGTCCATCCATGCATAACGTCACGCGCCAATGGGGAGGGGTGTCACACAATTGTGATGATGTGTAACGAGGGAAAGGGGTCCAAAGAAATGTGATATCACATCATCACATCAAAATTCATAATTTTATTTTTAAACATTTGCTCAATTGTAGTGAGGATTTTGGGGGCGCCAAAATCATGTGTGACAACCTGTTTGTAATGAGGATTTTGGGGGCGCCAAAATGTAATCTTACTAACTTTTTGGGATGAATTAGTTTGCATCGAAATAAAAATAATAGTTTAATCCTAATTTTGGCGCCCCCTCCAACTCGGTGTCCGGGGACACGTGTCCCCTCCTGCCCCTAGCTACGCCTCTGTGTTTGTACGCCTAATTAGAATAATGCTTGTAACATTGTGTGCAATAGTTTGCACTCTTCCGTACACACGACTCTAAGCAATGTGACAGAGAGATTGGAGAAGGATGTTTGGGATATTCTGGGTCGTAATTTTGTGGCCGGTGTGTGATTGTGCGTACGCTAGAACCCTGAGAAACCTAACAATCTAAAGACCTGAAAGCTTTCTTGAAAAAATCTAGGTTTAGTTCAGGCGATATTTCGAATACCAAGAATAAGAAACGGCATCAAACCAAAAGCTGTGAGAGGTTTCACTGTGATAGAACAAATCATCCACAGCAATCCACATGCCTACAACTCTTGTCCTATAACGTCCCTCTCCAGTGGAGAAATTTCTCTCAGTAAGATCAGAAGGTTCCATTGACGTTTGATTGTTCTGTGGTCAAGAAGGCGGACTGATTTTATCAGTCGTTAGTTGAGGAGGGCAGCAAAACACACCTCTTACCAAGATAGTACAACAATTGTCGAACCAAAATGTCACAGCATGGCCTCGACCCTTCACATCTTTCAATGAATTAATCGTGGTGAGACCCTACACTACCGGGGTGCCCGATTGAAAATGCACCACGCCATTTAGGGTTCACCCACGATAGAACCGTGTTTTATCATATACGATGGTATGAATTAAAGACGTCAGGCAATAATGTTACCTTGGCCATCGAGCAATATATGCATGTATTTACTTTGGCAGTCGAGCAATATGCATGTATTTACCTTGGCAGTCGAGTAATATACATGTATTTATCTTGGCAGTCGAGCAATGTAGTTTCCTTGGCCGTCGAGCAATGTGCATCATAGTTACCTTGACCGTCAAGCAATATACCGTATAGTTACCTTGGCCGTCGGGCAACATTATTATCTTGGCCATCGAGCAAAATTGCTACCTTGGCCGTCAAACAATAATATTAGGGCCACATTGAGCAATGCATATATTTAGTTACCTTGGACGTTGCGACGAAAGTTCAAGAAACGAATCACGATGGTGCTATTAAATATTGACTCAGTTTCCATCTTTCGTCAGCCATTTGCCTCTGCGAGCGATTCACATGGCACAGTCGTTGACTATCACTCAACCGTTGGAATTACTCACCGCAGCCGTGGCATACGTCAGGACTACAATGTTATTGCAATGTTATTACTCCAAAATATGAAATGAGATTGCACTGTGGAACGACTGTGAACAAGAGGCAGCCAGTTGTCAGAGAGTCTGTCGAGCTGTCTGCTTAATGTCTGTCTCTGTGTCACAGCCATGACCAGTTAGTCTGTCTGTCTGTCTGTCTGTATCGCTATGTAGAACTGACATACATGTAGTCGTCGCTCAATGATTTGCGAGAGGCCATGGATGTGTAGGTGCATTAGAGAAACATATGAGATTTACATATTTCGCTATAGTAATGGTAACCAGCTTATCAGTTGATTCTGAGAATTCACGAGCGTAGGCTTACGCTACAACAGATAGGGCCTACAATTAATTTTGATGAGATTTGATCTGCAGAAATCGAAGCATATAGCCTACTCCATTAAGCCTCAAAATTTTGTCAACTTTATGACTACTATTCTCGGCTACTATCCACGGTAAAATAGGAGGACACTTATCGACTAACAACGATTAATTGTTATAGATGTATATTAATAGATAAGGATTTATGGAGACTCCGGAAACCTAACAATTCCTAATTGGATGCCAGCCACTAAAATTAAGAGTAAAATAATATATTAGGCCTAAAGGCCTACTGGCTGAAGAAACCTGACTTCGTCGGGCGAAGTCTGGTCTCACAAAATTTGAAAGCTTTGCCCGGGTTAAACTTTTATTGGTGCACACAATAGATATAGGCCTAAATCAATTAATATAATATTATATATATAACAAAGCACTATAATTATACATATTATAAATGCTGAGTCATGCCCAAAGTAGGATTAATTTGTGTCAATCGATTCCTACAATTGTAATCCAATTCAATTGATTCCTAAAATTGAAATCTATGTACATGTAGTCCGTGGACTCGCTCATCGTTAGCTTAAGCAAAACAGTCGTCGCTTAGACCTGCTATGATCAGTGGGATCTAAATGCGTAATATGGTCGCCTGCATCTTTAATAGTTGTTCTACAAGACTACCAGACTCAATTAAAGCCTTATACATGGAGAAACGCAGATGCAGTACTAGAGCATGGGAATGATAAGGAAGAGGTGGAAACTAGGTCACGTCATATCAGGCAGTAAAGTGAACAACGTTCTTGCACTGAATTTACGAGAATGAATATGCGCGGGAACCGGACATAAGACCCGTACTGGTTCCGATCCCTACTCATAATAACAACCGGTTGGGGCTTACGTTTCGAGAGCAGCACCCGCAAGTAGCCTACACCTGTACTCGTACCATGCTCACTATACATTATTAGTAGGCTTTACCAAAACCCAGGACCCATCAGTCCAACATGTATACAGCGTAACAGGAGGTAGTAATAATAACAGGTTGATGATAACGGTGATGAATACGGTATTAGTGAGGAGGTGTATTAGGCCTAATGGTAACAATAGGCGAGTTTCATAATAATATTGTAATAACTTAACAGTAGGTCTTTACTCTGTTACCTAAGCTCTACTAATATTAGATACGTGTCATAATTGACACCACTACGTAACAATTGATATTTATTCTCAAATATGATTTTAACTTAATGAAAATGTTTAATAATTGAGGTGACGTAACAATTGATTCTTATTCTCTAAATTTCTAAATTGATAATTTAGAATAATTGACATCTTTCAACTGTTTCAAAGCCTCTCAATTTTAAATATTAATAATGAACGTCTCATAATTGGTTATTGATATGACGTAACAATGAGCCTTTGTTATCATAATGAGAAATTATTAATAATGGACTTTTGATGACACTGCGATGACGTGACAATGCGCCTTTTCCATAAGCATATGGTATTAATAACGGACTCTTCTCATGCTTAGGCTCTGTTCTTGCAATGAACTTACCTAGCAAAAGATATGTACTGACTTATGCGATCTCTGTCGCCCCGTTTCCGATAATGTCCTTCTGTCTCGCTCTGTGCACTTTGGCCAGCATTGAACAATTGGTCCCTCTGGCTCTCTCTCACTCGTCGGTCAAACAGCGTCGAGGCTTCTATGCTGTTGGCTTCTCCGATTGGAATTGCCTTTTTACTGATGTTGTTTGCATCCTTCTGTTGTTGAAGTAATTCTGCATGGTGTGTCAATAAATAGGAAACAATAAATGAAATGAATTGAATAGGTCCCCGTTAGCACTGAGCGTATTGTCCCGTAATAAATTAGCTGCTTTCTACTAATTTCTCTAGTTCTTTCTGTTTAGCTGTAGCTGGGCTGTTATAGCCTCGGAGCAGATTTCTTTAAGAAGTGTTGTATAAATTTCCGGATTGAATAATAGCAGCGATGCAACAATAGTATATGTTGGCCTGGTCTGCATTCTCGAAGTGAATTTGCTCAACAGTATACCTTTTTCATAATTGAAAATGAATCATTTAACAATTGGTATAGGACTACTATCGTAATAGTTACATGTATACTATTTTAAAACGCCTCCAGAATCAAACTTAATAAACAAAAGAAGACATGCCTAATAATTGTAACATTGCGAAAATATAATATCAGCGGGTCGGGTCGGGTTGCAAAGCCACGGGCATGGCACTAAGACAAACCCCAAGATGATGCAGGTTCATTGCGGACATCACATTTTTTCCACAACCCCGTGTACAATTTTGACAACCCCTTTGACGTCAATAAATTTATTACAACAGACCTAATGACATGCTTTTAAAGCATTGGTCGTATTCGTGTGTCTTTCAATGACAAAAGCAATAGTTGACTATTTCTTACCTTCTCTTTAAGCAGGACTGATTTTCTGCAAAAGTCTAAGTACATGAATAGACATCGTTAACACAGCGTTAGGTGGTTCAGCTGATGACAAGTAGTCTACAACGGTCAACTGACACTTTAATGCCGACCCAGTCTATTCAATTATTGAATGCTGATGCCAGCGAAGCACACGAGCGTTCGCGGCTGAGGACGGAAAATCCCACAAGAAATCCGTCGTCAGTGGATAGTTTAAATCGCCCTCTGCCACAAGGAAGTTGCTCATGCCAGTTGACTCTTGTCGATACAGTTTCACCCTGTCTGTCTCTGTCACCCTGCGTCTCTGTCGTTTCACAGTCAGTCAGTCGGTCTGTCAGTCATGAATGTGTCCGACTCTCTGTCGTATTCACTACTTCTGTATCCAGTATTACTGAGGAAGAAAATAGAAGTAAAATAAGGATGAAAAATAAGATTTGTCTGGAAAGAAAAAAATACAACAAGAGAAGAAGGATAAAGCAGAACGAGAATGCATTTGAAGCAACGTAAGCGAGATAAGAAATTAAGGAGCAGGATGTGAAGAGGTTGAGTGCGAGACAGCGAAAATGAGGAGGAAAGTATAGAGAAATGAGTAAAAGGAAGAGAGAAGGATGAAGATGTGACATCTTGTGAAGAAGCTGATCGAGGGTTTGGCTAAAGCGGCTTTTAGTCTGCTTAATTACTGTTCGGTGAGCAAACAATTGACCAGTCGACAGCAATGACCACCATTCACCGTACAAAAAACTACACCGACGTCGCGAATCCATGGACTCCGCTGATAAAGGATACCATTTAGACAAACACTGACAGCCACAATGACACAAACACACCCATCCATGCACACGAACGCAGGCATAATTAGGACATTGGACGTTTTGGTTTGCAATTGTTTTCACATAATATGTGAAAAGCAATTGCAAGCCAAAACGCTAATATTTTTATTTAAACTTATAAGAGTATATTCTGATCTCAGGAGTTAAAATAACAAAATTAGCAAAGCTTTGTTTTATAGACAGCCAATTAATCGCATTTCTATTACCTTATCCGAAAGGGTGTTGAAGTTGATTACAAATAAAAGGCTCGCTGTAAAGAAAATAACTTACAGAAACTAGATGATTTGCATAAGACAGGCTACTGTACATGCTCTCTCAAATTTCACCGAACGTATCCGTTAAGTATCAGATTACTTCTAACGACCAGATCGACCAACGAGCGCATTAAAACTCTGCAATTAATTTGATCTGAGATGCCTCGTATGTTGTGTAACATCAGTCAAAGCAACAGAAGCATGAACTGAACCATGTGTGAACACTATTTTCTCATATCTTTTCATATGATACAACGCAATACGCATACAATGAGTAAGACACCGTTTAGATCTTCTGGGTCTTTGACAGAGGCGTGGCTAGGTATGCAGAGCGGGGCATTGTAGGCCTACACTAAGAAAGCCAACTATAAGGAGCTGCAATAACGATGATAACAATAGACGGCTTTCATAATGATATTGTAATGACTAAACAATAGGTCCTTATCCTCTCACCTAAACGCAGCTACTCTTAGACGTGTGTGGTAATTAACATTACTGCGTAACATTAGATATTTATTCTCCATAATAATTTAAACTTGATAGCAATGTTTCAAACTTGAAGTGACGCAACAACAGACGTCATTTTATTGTGTAAATTTCTAAATTAAAAATAAGTGAAAATGATGAAAGTCATCACCAATAGGTTTTATTTTCCAAATTTTTAATTATTAAAAATAAACGTCTCACAATTGAAATGACGCAACAATGAACCTTTGTTCTTACAACTTAAAGTTAGTAATAACGTCTTCATAATTTTACAATGACGCAGCAATGCGCCTCTATTCACTAAATAATATGTTTAATAATAATTGTGGACGCTTTTCATAATTGTCGTGATGCAACCCGGGTGTCAAAGGAAAGGGACTCCAACATTAGGTAAAAATTGATAATTTTACTGTTTATATTGATGCAATCTTGCCTTATTTTCCCCATATGAACTTATAAGATCTATTATTGGAGCCAAAATATGCCCAGTTGTATCCTCATGACTAACAAACCATCTGTCAATGATCATTCTGGCGTTCTATTGAGCATTTTGTGCGGGGCACCATGTATATAATTCGAATTTACTGACTTTTGAACACAATATTTACGATCTTATTTTTATATAGATTGACAGAGCTGCAAAAGCATACTATAATTTGTTGGTTGAAATATTTTATTTCATTAAAACTAAATTGCCATTCCATGTATCTGGGAAAATATGAAAAGAGAGGAAGATGGGGCGCCAATTTGATTGTTCGCCTCCAGACGCAAAATATTTATTCTTGAATAATGAGCACTTTGTTTGTAGGCCTACATGTATGTAATTCTGAAGCCGATGCTCCTTGCAATGTGTGCGTATGCTGATTTGAAAATCAACTCTGGTACAGCCCACACTATGATCGTTGACACGGTCCATTTCGCCAAGAAATGAACTAACGTCCAATGATCATAGTCAAGCTTCTTCTTGCTGATGACATTCGATTTCATACTGTCGCAATTCCTTGCTACCTGAATTGCTTCTAAAGCAGATGCATCCAATTTCGCGTCCAACTCGTTTTCACACAATTGACAAATACCAGCACGATATCACCATAACAAAGGCACTTCTTATTGCTCTCAGCCGCAATTTCCGTCCTACTTTTGGTCAAATGATTCCGTTGCTATGCAAAATAATTCATCCGATCAATTTTGCATTTTTGGGATTTGCGACGACTAAAGACGTTCTTATGAATCTTAATACAGTTATGATTACCTCGTTCACACGTAGCGTCATAAAAACGCAGTATAATTTTATAGCATCGAGTGTAGTACGTAACATATTGTATGTATATATTGCATATTACATATAATATTATATATTTTATGTATATAATATGCCCATATTTCATATCGCATTATATAAATACATGTATAGGCTACAGAGATAGATGACAGAAATCTCGGTTCATCTCAGAGGGAAGGTATACAATATCAATGATAGAATCGGTGATGATGTACGGAGTAGAGGCCTAGAGGCTGACAAGGAGAGAGGAAGGACTGATGGAGAAAACGGAATTGAGAATGCAGCGGTGAATACTAGTTAGAGTCTCTTTAAAGGGATTAGAAACGGAACGAGGTCATACGAAAGGCGCTGGAAATGGCATATAGATGTGAAAGAGGATGAAGGTTGGATTGAAAGAATTTCAAGGACAGATAATTATCACCAGATGCCACAGACGGGGACGACAAAAGAATTGATGCAGAGAGGTGATGCAACAGGACTTGAAGCTTCTGTAATTGAAGAAAGAAGATACAGGCGACAGAATCAGGAAGAGCAGAATGATCAATGTGGCTGACCCCTTCCCTTGGAGGGATTAATTATTGAAGCTTAAGAGAAAGAGAGAGAATGAGAGAGAAAGTAAAAGAAAAAGAGACAGACAGACAGACACAGACAGACAGACAGACAGACATAGAAAGAAAAGGAGAGAGTGAGTGAGTGAGTGAGTGAGTGAGTGAGTGAGTGAGTGAGTGAGTGAGTGAGTGAGTGAGTGAGTGAGTGAGTGAGTGAGTGAGTGAGTGAGTGAGTGAGTGAGTGAGTGAGTGAGTGAGTGAGTGAGTGAGTGAGTGAGTGAGTGAGTGAGTGAGTGAGTGAGTGAGTGAGTGAGTGAGTGAGTGAGTGAGTGAGTGAGTGAGTGAGTGAGTGAGTGAGTGAGTGAGTGAGTGAGTGAGTGAGTGAGTGAGTGAGTGAGTGAGTGAGTGAGTGAGTGAGTGAGTGAGTGAGTGAGTGAGTGAGTGAGTGAGTGAGTGAGTGAGTGAGTGAGTGAGTGAGTGAGTGAGTGAGTGAGTGAGTGAGTGAGTGAGTGAGTGAGTGAGTGAGTGAGTGAGTGAGTGAGTGAGTGAGTGAGTGAGTGAGTGAGTGAGTGAGTGAGTGAGTGAGTGAGTGAGTGAGTGAGTGAGTGAGTGAGTGAGTGAGTGAGTGAGTGAGTGAGTGAGTGAGTGAGTGAGTGAGTGAGTGAGTGAGTGAGTGAGTGAGTGAGTGAGTGAGTGAGTGAGTGAGTGAGTGAGTGAGTGAGTGAGTGAGTGAGTGAGTGAGTGAGTGAGTGAGTGAGTGAGTGAGTGAGTGAGTGAGTGAGTGAGTGAGTGAGTGAGTGAGTGAGTGAGTGAGTGAGTGAGTGAGTGAGTGAGTGAGTGAGTGACAGTCAGAGAAAGAGACAAACAGGAAGAAAGAAAGGGGGAGAGAGTGAGTGAGAGAGAGAGATGAGATGAGATGAAGCGAGAGCGAGAGTGAAGGGAGAGAGAGCACACTTTTTACGATGCTTGGCCCATATAAGCCTACATCTACCTCACAAACATGCCTTGTTAATGTCAATTTTTAATACGTTCTTTGTCACCATAGCGTAATTTACTTGAACATGCAAGACTGTCTTGAAAGTGCTTGCATGTCTATTAATTATCAAGTCTTAATCTGCTGTCTATCTATTACTTGAGTCTACATAATTATTGAACTATTTTGCTAGCCTATATGGTACGCGGAAAAAACTGTATGACTTACTTCTAGATTAATTTAATGCTGAAATTGTGTGTCCTCTGTTAGCGGAACGGTTCGTTCTTTTGGGGTTTCCTTTGCTCATTGCATAATTAATTAACACTATTATTTCCGTGTTTGTATGCTATGTTTGTCAGTGAACAATAAAAATAATTGATTGATTGATTGATTGATAGCCTAGACCTAGCTTGGCATAATACAGACAGACATTAACTTTTGTGAATTAAACAACAAACTGTATTGTTTGAACAACAAATGATGATTATTAAGCGAGGTAATTCCGGGCAGAAGACTGAGAAGAAGTGACGCGCACTAGACATACATGTATCTTGAGAAAAGTTATTCATATTGGCCTCAATATTAATTACAAATTTATAATATTAATAAATCACTTTTTGCTTTTGTTAGAACGGCATATCATCTTAAGTTGCGGTTATTAATTAGCTAAAGTTAATGTTGACTAGTTCACCTGAGTCCTCGGTTGTAATAAGTCTTGGCGCCCTCCGTGAGTTTCTTCGAAGTCGTCATCTGTTCACTGTCTCCCAGTTTCGTCGGATCTGGAGACATCCATGTGATGACCTCGCACGTCTTCAGCTGAACTGTTGGACTATTCAGCAGATATTCGTTCGCTTTCACCATCAGCTTTCTCTCAAACAGAACATAAAAACCCAGGTGTCAATTGTTGTTTAATTGTACTCTACCGAGGCGTAGAATAGAATAGAATAGAATAGAAGTTTATTGAAACCATCATTGACAATTCATTACACAGCAAAATAACATTCATCTTTTTAAATATGACTAACTAATAAAGTAAATCATAACTTAATACTAGAAGATGGACAATAGGAGTTCCAAAGGGGAATGATCCCCGCTTAGATGAGAAGAGAAGAGAGAATTGAAAACGAACATAGTGCGAAAATGGAAATGAGACTTAGTTGTAAACAAGGAAAGGACGTCGAGGCCTAGATAAATGGTATAAGTCAATCCAGTTACTGAAGAAAACACAATGATAGTATCGTCATTTATTGAAAAGAGAAACATTGCTGTCAAAACGTAGCGATTTACACGAATACAGGTTCATGGTAGCCTATTGGGGAAGTTAAAACAGCCATAGGTTAGCACAATGTTACAGTTTATTACTCCTTTGGCAAATGACTGGAGGACAAGTCGGTAGTTGTGTTTCGTCTATGACTATAACGCCGACGACAAATCAAGAACAGCATCATCAGAATCATTAATTTTAATCTTAGCCTTCGAATTATTTTCTCTGGTGTTATATGAAATTCATGATATCATATGAACATAGTGATGCGTTGTTACTGATAATGACTATAAAGTTAACAATGACGGCAACAACGAAAGATCTTTAAGAGTTCCAGAACCTTCTAGGTAAACGTGCGTGGCAGAATATCTAAGTTGGACTTAAGTCGATGAGAAACAATGGTCTTTGTGCTTTAGTCCATTGTTCCTTAAAACATAATTCCTTCAAAAACAGGTGCACATCAAGCACAGATCAACTTTTTCGTCGGAAAACAACGAATGTATAGCACAGGCCTAATGCCCTGCCGTGCCCGTAAAAACTTGTCGTCATTCTATCATCCTAGGCTATATTTGTAATAGTATACTGCGGTTTGTAAGTGTGAGATTAAATGAAAATTGTTATATTTACAACAAAATTCGACACCTGTACAAATTTGCCATCATTCATTCATACATTGTTAATGATCATGCTGTAGCAATCTAAAATCAAACGAAAATTGAAAAAATTTTGATTATTTTGTGACACGCTGTGACGATGGCATGTTCATTTTGCGACAGACCTCGAACGCCTGCGTTCAACCGTTCCATTCATCGACCTAATTCTTCTTCCCAATCCTCTTCCCAATCCTCTTCCCAATCCTCTTCCCAATCCTCTTTCTTCTCCAGTCCCCGAGCAACTTGTTCACTGTCATGTGCAATTTAGTCAGAATCGAGCAGATATCCCGTACGCAGCAAAGAAGACACGACCCTGCCAACCCCCAAGGGTCGTATAAATATGCTCTTGGTCTGCTTACTCTTTCGTATACCCGCCTCTAGCACGTACGCACGCTCTCCAGGCATCGACCAGACTATGATAAACTGCACTAATTAACCGCGATGTTACAAAAACGTCGGACAAAACAAAACGAATTATTCGTTAGCTTCGCTAGATGAAGATCCTCCCGCACTTGCTTTATATATATATATATATATATATATATATATATACGCGTAACCTATGTAGAATATACTAGATCTAAACTTATGTATTATTAGTCGTCGCTGTCCATCGTCCGTTTTGTGACTTTTCAATCGTTCATCGTCTGTTCACAATTACACAGAATTCAGACAAATACAGTTCCAGCAGAACGATTGTTTAGACCGGAACAGCCGGGATACCAGTCTCATTTGAGCCTCAGCCTATATTTGGGATTATTGTCGGATGCACGGGGCTTGAAATATTTCACAATTCTCTTCACCCCAATTTCTAAACGCCTATGTGAGAAACCGTTTCATCGATGTACATGCCAACACAAAGCTCGATTAGACCAAATGTTTCTTGTCCCAAACACATAGACTTGCGATAGAAGTTTCGCTTATTTATCTTTCTTCACGTCCTCTAGTGAGCGGTGGATGAATTCCAAGGATATGGAAGTGGAGTCAGCGGCAGGGATGTGGTCTCGAGACCGCGGTCTTGGTCTTGGTCTCGAATGCATCGGTCTTGGTCTTGGTCTCGGACCATCGATCTTGGTCTTGGTCTTTGTCTCGAATGCGCCGGCCTCGGTCTTGGTCTTAAAGGAACGGTCTTGGGATTGGTGTCCGTCTTAGATTAGCATTTTTGGTCATTCGCCGTATATCAGAGTAATTTCTTTGATATTTGTCATTTATTTTCGATAGGAGACGCCGGTATTTAGGCCCTAGGTGACTGTTATCGATTTATGACGTGTTGACCATCTATACATACATGTTACTGAGGGCAAAAAAATGCATTTTCAACGGAACCAGCCATTTCAAAATTTGCTTTCACAAATTTCAAGATTTTGGAACAATTTAATAATTATGTGGTCGGCCACGTGTAGTCACTATTAGCCTACAATTCCGAGTACAAGTAGGTCTACATCATTCAAGCGGAACGTTAATCTACTTGTCTTAAAGTAGGCCTATTTACCTATCTTATACTGTAAGTAATTTATAGTGTGATTTTCTCAGTCCGAAGCCAAAAGCTGAACCGGCAAAAGTTCAGACTGGCCGGTAAAACTGCTTCTGGACCATTTTTAAGATTAGTATTCTTCAGCAATAAAATTGATGTTTTGAGCGTGGTATTCCGTTTTAGCGTCTTAATAAATTTTATTGTTTATAAAAAAAGAGCGTCGGTCTTGGTCTTGGTCTCGGACCACCCGGTCTTGGTCTCGGTCTTGGTCTTGGACCTCTCGGTCTTGGTCTCGAGGTTTTGGTCTCGAGCCCAACACTGGTCAGCGCATCGCTGGACTCTTCGTTTGACTTTCTCGTGTTTGACTCAGATCATTGCACGTGATTTATGATCAACCCCACTCGTTGGACTCGAACCAACAACATTTAGATCACAGATCTGTTAACTTAATCGACGGCGGTCCGTCAAGCATAGAGGTTCCCACACAATAGATCATTAGACCCCCACATTAGCTAAAGCTGATTGATGATTGTAAATGTTATGCTGCCTATCGCAACTAAACAACGGTAACCTAGTCGAAAGTTGTAAGTTTTCATTTCAATATACATGTTGAAGTTTCTAGAGTTTAAATGATCTCACGCGTATCCGTATTTAGATTCCATTTCAATCATCATCCGCTGTTGCTCTCTCCTAATTATCTAAGGTCGTCGCTCAGAGTAGTCCTAATAATTCACTTCGATTGCATTCTCTGCTTTAGTCTCATCGGACTGACTCATGGAATTAATAGGATTGCGAATCTTTATGCAGCGCCATCAATTGATGTCAATTTAGGCTATATAACTTATAAGTTTAGATTGGATTGAACTCAGATGCAGGGTCGCAGCATCTTGCACGGAGTTTAAAACCAATGGAGTCTGATCTTGTCTCAATTGATTTTCTTTTACAGACAAGAGACTGCGTTTTCCTAATCCTGAAATGCTCAGAAGAACTAGGAAGGCAACGTGTTTTGGCTGCGAATAAAACATCAAAGAATCTACCGGTCTTCTTGTTCTTCTCCTTCTTCTCCTCTTCGCGCTTCTTCATCTTGATCTTCTCCTCCTTCTTCTCCTTCTTCTCCTCTTCCTCCGTATTCTTCATCTTCTCCTCTCCTCCTCTTTCTTCCACTTCTTCCTCTTCTCCTCCAACTCCTTCTTCCTCTTCCCCTTTTTCTCCCTCTTCTTCTTCTTCTTCTTCTTCTTCTTCTTCTTCTTCTTCTTCTTCTGTTTCTTCCCATCATTCTTCATCCTCCTCTTGTTTTTCTTGTTGTTGCTCTTGTTGTTGTTCTTGTTCTTGTCGTCGACTTAAATCGATTACATGCCACGCGATTCTCAACGAATGCTTCCAGGGAACGGCGACGTCGTTCTGGTCCGCTATCAGATTTAAGTGTCTATGCATCTGAGGAGGGCACAAGAAACGACGTCGAAGGAATAGAAATGAGCGAACGATCTAGGAGCTCGACCGGAAGTCGTTGTAAGTCACGTGACACAGTCGAGTCGTTTACTGTGCATTTTCCGTTTCTCAAAGTGCTGTGTTTGCTTGGAAGGAGCGGGCGGTGAACGAATGATCCTCGAGAGTGTCATTCTTTGTCAAAGTCCGCCTCACTGTGCCTATGCATCTGTCTGTTTGTATCCTTCTTGTCTTTTTCCTTCTCTATGCACCTGTCTCTGCCTGTCCTATGTTTCATCTCTTAATGGCCATTGCGCTATCACCTTGTTCTTTGAGGCAAATATTTCCTCTCTATTGATCTGTAGGCCTATGCATGCATTGCTGTACGTCTGTTGAACTGTTATGGTGTAACGTTTGACTATGAGACTATGTGACCATGAAAACACGAGAATTATGATTATATAGGCTATGACTAAAATACTAAAACGGAAGATACTTTTTTTGGGTCATTTAGAGGCATTCCTCCACCACTGCTTTGGCTACTTTGGATGGCATGCTGTGGTTAATAATAATTATCCGTCATGTTGAATCACGTAACGCTAAAGTCTGCAAATTGCCAACAGCACTCTTGACACTTAAATAATATTATATCATAGCCCTACTCCTCTAGTCCGCGGCCACTCTAAATTAACTTGTTTAACTTGCTTAAACTAAGCCCTAGATATGACTAAATTAGTGAAGTTAACAAGAATTCTGATAAACCTAAACATTCGCTACACTTGACAACTGTGAGCAATTAACATAAATTATATTATTCTTTATTTAGCTCTCTTATGGATCCACTCGGGCAATGATTTTCGCTCCTTATATCTTACGAAGGGCTTCGTTCATCTTTTATTTAGATTGGGGAATTTAACTGGGATTTATCGTTGTGCACAACTCAACATCAATCGTCATGGCGCCGAGTAGTCTTCGTTCACTCATAAATAAAGCCATATGCATGCGGTGTAAGGCGTATCAATCTTTCGCTCCACAGACACCTTCCGATATAAAGGCTTTTGCTCTAAAGAAGGTCTGCGTCAAACTCTGCCATAATACAAGACTTAGCAACTAAACTTCATAGAATTTCTCATAGCAAATGGCGAGGGGCGTTGTTGCTTAGCATCCTAGTTTGTGCACGCTATAGCAATGTTCAGTTTTTATTAATATTCGAGACTCCCGATATTCCATGATGCATAATTTCACCATCGTGAGTACACAAAATAGTCAAAAGTTCTATAGTACCTCATCTGGTTGAAAACCCTTTCCAATCTGTCACTTTAGTATCAGGCTTTGTTGCAGTATGGACCTACTCCAATATAACATTAAGTATACGAAGAAACTAAGTTGTAAGTTATAGTTGTAACGGACTAACTGTTTGAACCGGGCCCTAAAGTTAACACATCTAGCACAGCCACAGCATGCATGTCTCGCACTCAACATTTGCGTGATTGCTCGACAATATCATATCTTTAAAGAAGCTGTTGTTGCTCATTGTTCTCCCTCTCCTTAGGCCTCCATGTGCCCTTCCTCTCCCTATTTCCTTCTATCTCCCTTTATCTCTATCTCTATCTCTATCTCTTTCTCTCTCTCTCTCTCTTTCTCTCTCTCTCTCTCTCTCTCTCGTACATATGCCATATGCACATATGGATATAGTTCTGGATTAGTTCCCACTATTAGTCAGAGTACAACGTTTCCACATACGCTCAATAACCAATCGTCTAGTTAGCATGTAATTCACTGCTCACCAGATAGCGATACTCTGAACTACGGACAAAAGTGTCATCATTGGCGAATAATGAGGGAATTGCTTGCATGCATAATCTTTGGCAACACGTCGAAGCATTAATATTCGCGAGTCTGCCTACATTCTTCCTGGTTGCGTTTGAAGCACAGTGAGCTGAAGCGAGAATCGTAAGAATTGAACGTTTTGAAATGAATAGCAGGAAAGTATTTCGATTAAGTTTGAGCTATTTTTGTATGACAAAAGCAATTATAAATGGCATACATAACTGGAATTGCCATCATTGCCTAGGATACAAACTGAAAATTGGAAAGATGTCAGGTCAGATCTGCGTACAATAATTTCACGTTAATAACTTCAACCCAGTGAAGCGCAAAAGCAGGATGTATGGAGACATTTACCAACAATGTGCCTTAGTCGGTCGTGTGCTCAAAATACCCTCTGGAACACGAGCGTTTGAGACATAGGTCATAATATTATTTAGCTGAATTAACCCAATCACAGCTCGATACGCCCTGTTGCAAGTACTGATTGGGTTAGCTTAGCTTTTAGGCCTAACCTATAATATGCCAAACTCTCGTGTTCTAGTGCGTATTTCGAGAACACGTCACATTCAGAGGTTGTGTTTGGACGAAAGCTCTAAGTTGTCAATCGTGCTCAGTGTTATATGCGTTTTCAATCAACTTCCTGTCGCAGGATTTAGGATGACGAGAGTAAAAAAATAGCATCGACGACGATGACGGCGACGGCGAAGGTGATGACTAAAAATCACAGGAAATGGATACGACGACTGCACACACGCACACACACACCTACACACACACCCCAATACTCTTGAGCCTGTATATCTGTATCGTATCGTATCGTATCTGGTTATTTATATAGCGCTTCTTACAGTACTAGCTATTCAGAAGCGCTCTCAGCGTGACAGCCAAGAGGAAATAAGAAAGTCTTCAGGCAACAATGGGATGAGGGTGGGAGCCCGATTAAAAGCTTGCTACGGATAATGGGGGCAGGTCATTCCACATAGAAGGGCCCACGATGGCAAAGGCACGATGTTGAGTCATAGCAGTCCTTGCCCGTGGAACAAGAAGATCAAGTCGATCCGCAGACCGGAGAGGTCGGGTGGAGACAGCAGACAGAGGTTTTCGCATTAGGTCGCAAACTCTCGTGTTCTAGTGCGTTCTCTATACTCTTTTATATCTAACTGCTCTTCACATAGTGACTGACTAACTGCGACTCATGTTATGAGTCGCAGTTAGTCAGTCACTTCTGTATGACTTGGCGCGGGTTTAGATTTTCGTAATTATAATGATGTCATCGTCCTTAAAAATCCTGGCGCAGGTGATAAAATACCTAATGTTGTCGTCAGGTCACCCTCCTCCCCCGAGAGTGCCGGTACACCTCCCCACAGACACACAGCATAAATACAAACACCGACATCTTATGCTGCATCAACGGAAGCAAGGTGGCGGCAAAGTCAGTTGTGTAAGCAGTCGACGTCTGTTTTCCCATCCGTTGATAGCCTAAGCTTATATTTTTCAGTAGCCTCTTGAGCCTGTCTGGGCATCCGATGGCGTCTGTTTCCCCAGCCGCTTGACCGAGCGCCTGTTTACTCGCCCGACGCAAGCCAATATCTATATAGGACAGAGAGCGGCAGCCAGTTGGCGCTGCGTGACACTCATGACAATGAGTGACGAAGTCAGACGTCTGAGATCTCTTGGACGAATAATGATCCATGTGTTCGAGGAATCCCGTCGACCGTATTACCAGCAAAAGTCAACAGTGGCTCACATCGCTACATCATCTCCCGCTGCGCTTCCCGGAATTACACGGAAATACACGGCAACACACGGACGCTCTCCCATGTGATATATGAAGCTCCGGACAAGAAACACCCCTTTGTCCACACGATATTTGGCTACTGAGCCCTATAAATTTACTCATATGCATATAAAGAGCACCAATAAGAAAACAAAGGCCAGACATTTAACCCAGTTCCCTCATCCATCCATCCATACACTCGCCATCGTACAATACCCATCAAAGTACACGTGCACCTAACCGTAACTCTGCAAACTTTTTCAGCGGGTGTTAAATATATATATTATATACACACACACACATATATATATATATGATGTATGCGCTAAGAATACCTGTTTTTGTACCGACCGCATGCATATCTTATGAGTGACGAAGTCAGACGTCTGAGATCTCTTGGACAACTAATGATACGTGACCAAAAATTGATACCGTTCTAAATTCTCGAACGTTTCTTCTCTTACAACACACGATAACCAATAGGCCTATAAAATTCAGCTCAATTTTCTCACTTTAACAGCACACGATCAGTTATCTCAATAGTTATAAATCATTGTACACTCTTCTTCTTCTTCTTCTTTTGATGTGTACATTCTATCATATATCAAAAACGACAACTTCAGCGTATTTTAAATTTCCCATCGCACGTGCTCTGTGCATACGCATCTTAGCGCGCGCTTTCGTGTCCGGCCAACCACTGACTCATGCAAGGCTCATGCAATGCAAGGCCAGTTGCCCGGCAACAGAACATCTGTTTAATCCGGCGTACAAATCGACGCCTCACACACGCAGACGTGCGCGTGCGTGCGCTTCTTTAGTCTTCTGCCTTGCGACAGGTTCGCATGTCCAATGTCGCGTGTACTTCTCTCTGTACTGCATGGGCCTCCTCCTTTCATCCTTTTTTAGACCCGGATGGACTCCCATCCATCCGCTTTGTCGTTCTCTTATTGTCTTCATCGGTGATCTTTTCTCTTGGATACCATTAATTTTCTTTTCGTATAGTTTTATGCTCTGTCCAGCAAACTTTTTCCATTCTGCACCAAATCCGCATTTCCAAATGGTGTCGATAATTGTATGACACAAGGTGCTTGCATTGTATTGAGCTGTATTGTAATTTTATACATTTATATTGCACCTCTCACAAAATAACTGATCAGAGGCACTCTCTGCACTTGCCTATTACGATGTTAAGCGCCATTTAAGCGACTAGTGTCACAACAAAAGGGTGGAACGAAACAACAGATTTCCGTCAACAGCTGACAGATGGCAGCCTATGGATGTTCAGAGTCATGTAGTATCTGTACATGAGTCAGAATCGGGCTCGGACAGTGGGTCTATCTAGAGGCCCTTACCATTTAAATAATTCAGCGATTAAGGCCCAACCTAGCCTTCTTTTTGAAAAAGCAGCAGAATGTCAACGTAGCGCAACCGATCAATTTGTTAAAACATCCGAACCTTGTAGTGGTTCTATGGAAGACAAAGTTGTTTGTGAAATTTTACCCTGATGATGTCACCAATTAATCTGTGATGAGTTGATTCAACGGGAAACATTTCTAAAAGAACTTCGATCATTACCGACAAGGAAAATACCACTGTAGATGTTAAAATTGATGAATTAATTGGTCCTATAGATCGGATTTTCAAACGTGAAAGTCGTTCTGCGCAGTTGCTTAACTTTGCCAGTTTCTGACAGCAGTGGTGAACGAACCTTAAGTTTTATATCTCAAACGCATGAATTAAAAATGCTATCAGAACAACCATGGGTCAAGAAAGATTAAGCACCCTAACACTTGTGGGCATTAAATCCGAAATCGCTCAAAGCCTTGATTTTCAAAATATTGCTGGTTCTTTCTCAACAGCAAAGTCTAGTCGTCGAGGTTTTTCAGATTTTATGCAGCACAGAGTGTGAGTAAAATATAGATTACGCACTGATCCACCTTTCAATTAAATTGTAATTAAAATTTAATTAGGTTAACAATTAGATTATCTATTACAGAACCAGCTTGATATGCATGTAACACTCGTTACAGTAAAATAATAATTGTTGACTTTGTAAGTCTTGCCTACATGTATTGTAAACATTTATCGACTTCATGTAAAAACTGCTATTTAAACGAATAGAATTATACGTACATTATTTCATGTTTCTTTGTGCAAGCATCTAAGGGGCCTCCACTTTATTTTTGAAACGTGTCTACAGAAGTTTAATACGGCTATGATAATACGCATAATATATATATATATATAGTAATAATAATAATAATAATATTAAATAATATATATATGATAATATCCGCGTATTATACTTCTGTAGACCTGTTTCAATAATAAAGTATTAATAGTAATAATAATAATAAATAATATATATATATATATATGACATACGTATACATATGACCCGCACATATGTTTAAAAATTTATCTCGATTGGTCTTGTAATGTGTAATGACACATGTTGCATAGGACTTCTTACTTGTTGACTATTTGAGTGAGAACTCACCGAAATTCGTCTGGTTTTTTGCTGTTGACGTAGGACGCCCTGAGTTCGTCGTTCGTCTGCGGCAGTTGATGAATGAAGTCGAGATACTTCAGCCTCCATGTGTTCTTCACGGATGACGAGACAGACGTCTGTTTGCGGAGCGAGTGCTGCTGCTGACGCAGGGTCGATCTCCGCATGTTTGACGCTCTCCTGCTTCCGCTGTTGCTGCGAGCAGACGATGAGGGAGAAGGCGAAGATGGAGAAGTCTTCTCTGTTGAGGTGCTATCCATTGTTAGGACTGATATAATACACAGGAGACAAAGACAGCCTCAAAACAATCTGATGAAAATCTAGAGAACGTCTATCGCCTTTGGTGGCCTCGATGTTTAAGTTCAGCACAATGTCAACTGTTTGAAGCAGATGAAACTCAATAAAGCCTATACCTGCGTATCACACTTACCGGTTAAGCATTTATATTGTATTTGTTATAATAAATATGAAAGCTGTGAGGATGTTTTACTGTTGTCTTCTTAACTGAAACTGGCTGTAGCAGTTTAATACGTCACATGCTACATGCTGCCATTTCAGCGCTTGTTTTCAGGTCACAAGTCACAACACAGTGTCTCCCATACGATATCTGTCTAGTAGACTGCAAACGCCATTCTTCAAAGACGCGCATATTGTTTGATGTCAGCCGACGAGGATCTGCGATGTCCGCCGAGCAACCGCCACTGCAGTAGCGATGAACAGCAACTGGCGGTGATACTCCTCCGGTCCAGTACCATCCGCCTCATTATGCATTTATAGCACTCGGCTGCAGAAACTGAATGATGGCGAATGGTGGATGCATCGAGGAGGAAGCGATGATGTCTTTGAGACGACGTTCTGCATCCACAGCCGACGGCGCTGAAAATGATGGTCGAAGACAACGAACGATTCATCCGTCGAATCACAGTACGACTCAGGCGATTATAGGTCGGGTCGGAAGTGCAAGGGTCATGCGGACATGAGCGATCGCAGTTAAGGGCAAGATGGGCCCTTGACCCTCTAGAAATTTATATCCGAATAACTTGGTACCCATATATCAGTTTGTGACGTCGTCTCCCCGGTTTTGCTCTGCCCAAGTAGCCCAACCCGAGCAAATTGATGCATGCGCTCTTGCATGTAGGCTGGCCCGTTATTGGCTGATGAATATTATAAATAGTATCGCCACTAGTAGCATATAGTAGTCATCACCATTACCATCGTCACTATCATTTGCATTCTTTATTGTCGTCATAATCATTTGCATTCGTTATTGTCGTCATAATCATTGTGGTTTCTGCAGCTTGTGTTCTGCGTTCTATGGTCCCAAATTCAAATGCCCAAAGAGAAATATATTTGTTAATTTGGTCGTCTGTTTATTTCTATTTCTCTTTAACTATTTTGTCCTTTTCCTTTTATATTCTGCTGTTTAGGCCTATTCAGTTCTATTCCAGCCGTCCTCCTGTAGGCCTACAGCCGAGAGCTGCGACGACAAAACAAGTGTCTCCGAAGTGCCCTCTGAAATTCATGCTCTCTGAAAACAAACGCACTGATTAATTCGTCTCTCAGAGTCAAATTCCATTTCTTAAAGGTTCTTCAATCCTTTTGTGCGCATGCTCGTGTGCCTTTTCTGAACGAACTTCCGGATGTCTTTTAACGTCCTTCGTCTGTCAATCAATGTCATTGGATTTTCTTAACCTCCTCGACTACTTAATTTCGCAGTGTCAGTCGCTTGGAGGTCATCCATTCTAGCGTCGATCCTTTGGACTTCAATCGTTTGTGCGCCAATGTTTTTGACCCCAATCGCTTGGGCGTCAGCTGTTTGACCTGACAATGCAATAGTAAGCGTACACATTCTTCCTATAAATAGCGACTTTAGATTATATATTGCCCCACGAGAATATTTCTTGGAACTGAGGAAAACGATTTCTTGGATTTGCTAATGAAAATCTGTTATTTGATTTTTAAAATGCTATTAAGAAAATGGCATTTATATGATCGAATATACTTAATTTGACTATAATAGGGTTGGTACTGGTTTTGGAAAAGTATTCGACTAATCTATAAAATTTAACTACTAATGACCAATTAAATTTGATTACTTTGTTGTATGCTACAAAAGCGTGAAGAATAAGAAAATATGAAGATAAAGATGAAGAAGAAGAAATAGAAGAAGAAGAGGAGGATGGGGAAGAAGAAGAAGAAGATCCGTTCATTAAGTTAGCCAGAGAGACGGTCATGGGTATGAGATTAGCGATTTCATTTCCTTAACTTCCACAAATGAGAGCGGTCGGTCAGTCCCCGTGCTCACCGTTCCATCTTCTCGACTGACAATTCAGCACGCTAGTCACTACACTAAGTGTTAAAATTGTTTGAATTGCAAACTCGTAACTACGTCAGTTGCTATTTTATTGCACACAAAAACTTAAATCGTTTCACCTGCTGAAGGGTGATAATTAAATTAACCAATGTGTTTGAAGAAACGCTCAGCCATTATTCTTTATTGCAACGATGGCAGTTAATTTTGTCGACATCTTCGAATTTACCTAAAAGTTGCAAAATAATGGCTTAATTTTCCAATCAAACGTTTCCAATCATCGTTGCCAGTCATATTGCTTACTCAGAAAATGGGTCATTCGATATCATGAAATGAATTTTTAACAATTTATTAAACATTTAATCGATTTTATGTTTCAACAATTAGGCCTAATTGAGTAATAGGCATAATTATAGAACTGAGCCTAAAACGTTATATAAATTGGTTCATGAACAGAGAGGTTCCTAAACCTGCAAATCCATGTGTTTTATTAGACTGGGAAAAGCGAAAAGCGCTTCATGATGCAAACCTAATTGACCGTTTAGAGAAGGAAACTGAATGAGGAAGAAGAAGATAAGGAAGTGCAAGACCAGACGATATCTACGCTGAAGCTGTCAATCGACGATAAAAAAATTATTCTCTCAAAAGGGGTCTATTTTAAAACAGCAGGTTCTACGGATATCTACATCTTCCCATCAGCCGCTTCAGAAGACAGTAAACAATTTTTCTTACTGAAGAAGACAAAAGACTTTGCTCGAAATTGATTGCATATATATATAATATATATATATATGCAACATTATATATATATATAATATATATATACAACACTTGAAACAGCCGTCATCAATCTCTTCAGACCCAACAAAATTGACGGAAATGACACCGCGGTGATCGTTGCTGTTATAGCGGTCAACGAAGAGCGATGATAAAGCGATTGTCTAATAGGCCTAGTCAGCGAATGTTAGGCTCTGTCCGCATTGTTTACATTTGGCATAATATGAATTCTCGTGCATTTGAACTGCATGGAACTGGTCATACATGTATCTGCATCGCCATAGTCGTGACTGTTATTATCAACTTCGTCAGCTCCGTAATCTGTTGCACATTCGCTATCAGCCCTTTGCTACTCGCGTCCATGCATTCATTGCAGCTCGGCTTGATCATTGCTGACCCTCCCTCTATTCTGGTCTGGCTGGTAGCAGATTTCTTGCCTTGATTGTGTACTGCTAGCTGGAGCTCGCATTATTGGGTAAATACCAAAATATGATCATGTCACATGATATGTGTTGAATCTTCGGCATTGGCTTCCTGTCCGACAGCACATAGAGTATCATGGTTGTCTCTCCGATCTGGCGACGCAAACTTGTCCTTGCACCAAATAGACCGGTATTATGATTTAGAGCCTTAGGCTATATATGTATTCTCACCCTTCGTTCTGATTAGATGGCGATCCTTGTGGTTCCATTCGCCCTTATACAGCAGCTATGCAGAACTGCGCATTCTCCGCGGTTGGCCCTATGGTTTGAAATTGCCTTTCTCCAGAGTTACGCCTTTTCCCTAAATTGCGTAGTGGTACATTTTATGACCATTTTAAGAGTTACCATTTTGTACGGGCAGGAGTGGAGCGCTTTTGAGCAGTTGCTTTGAAATGGCGATATATACATTATTGAATGAAATAACAATGGAACGGTCAGAAAGTAACGTTAACACAAGCTGTGGACACTTCCGAGAAGCAGAGTTCTAAGGTCGGACGATCGAACTTAAACAACAGCGTAAACAACACAACAGCAATCCAGCTAGAGGACGCCGTAAAGTCCTTACTTAGCCTGTCATCTTGCGCTGCATGGGGTCACAGTGCATTCAGTGCTAACATCAGCTAAAGGATCAGCCCAGTCCACTTTTGACTTAGTCTCAAACGAGACAGCAGCTCCATTGTGGAATTTACTGTGAACAATGATGACTGTTGCAAAACGATAAATGCCTTATGTGAATAACTTGCGATATTAGAACGTAAGTTTATTCGTTGGGATTTCCAATAATTAATAAAAAATACAACATTGCAGTCGGATTCAGATAGACGGTAATGGTGCTCATCCTCTGCCCGCCTGGTGAGGCCCTGATCATGTACTGCCCGTTACCTCACCGCAGGGGCTCAGACAGGTAATAAATAGTGGGGGGGTCAAGAATATACAAAAAAATTTGGGTTTTGACCCCCCACTTTTACAAGGAGGACCCCCCCCAGCATAGGGTCAAAGGGGGACGGGGTCAAAGTACAGCTTGAAGCAACTAACAAAACAAATGATGTTACAAAATGTATTGCATTGAAGTGCTAACTTGATCTGTACTATAATAATTTATTGTACATTGATGCCAGTGACTCGTTACTACTGTAAACTGCTAATGTCCCACTAAGGAGCCGCAAGTCCTAACTATCGTTAATGAAAAAGTTTAATTTGAATTAGAACTATGACCCTCGCCTGTGACATTGGGATAGGATTAGGGATAGGCACAATTTTAATTCCTTTTCTTTTGGAGTAATGCAGACTTATGCAGTCTTGTTATACTTGTTTACATTAGCACTGTAAACCTACCTAAAACCGCGGTCGCTATTCCTGTTGGTTTATATGAAAACGAAAGCAGTTGCTGCTTCATCTTGCTCTTTTTGGCTGGAGGTTTTTCGTAGTTACCAAACATTTTTTTCACCAAATTCACGTTCCCTACTTATAACATTAGCAGTAAGAAGAAAACAATTTTTTTCATCTCACACAAATCAACATACAAATGACGTAATCTTATTAGGTTGTTTAACTTCATTATGAAAATAAATAAGTGAGAAGTATAGTGCAGCTCAAAATGAATTGCTTTGTTGTGCTGCTTGGCCTACAACTTATCATTCAACTGTGACATGATGGATCAAAAAAACACGCAGACAGTTCAACTGTCTGCGTGTTTTTTTGACTCATTATGTTATCTATTCCAGCTTTAAATTGACAGTGAAAGCATGTTGAAAGTAATGCTTCAGTCTCAACACTCAATAAAACAGGCACAACAAAAAGTGGGGGGTCAAACACAGTGGTGTGACCCCCTGACCAAAAAAGTGGGGGGTCCGTTGACCCCCTTGACCCCCTGGAATCGGAGCCACTGTCTCACCGTGTGTCGTCAGTTCCTATAACTCTAGCGACCGGCATGGCAAACTTTCTTCGTCGTCCTCCATCCCTCACCGCCTCCCTCAACTCCTTTAGACTCAACGCTGTCCTCTCTTGTATTTCATCTATCCGCCTCATTCTTGGACGCCCTCTTCTCCTCACGCCCTCGCCGCCACTTAAGATCTCCTCCATCCCATTGGCGCGGATCACATGACCGAAAAACAAAAACTTCTGTCTTTTCGCCCTCTGTTTCAAAGTTAAGCTTCTGCGCAGTTGCCTTGCAACCTCTTGAAACACCGAGTCATTTGTTCTTCTGTCTGCCCACGTTATCCCTAGCATCTTTCTCCATATCCACATTTCACAGGCGTCAATAGCATCAGTTTATGGCCAACCTGCAGAGCCCTTGTGCAATATTTCACAATTTATGTTATTCTTGACGATTTGTCTTTGTCTTGGGTAATCACAAAATTATGGCGAAATTATGATAACGAATCCTGAGGTGAAGGCATAGAATGATTGACGTCTGGTTCTGAGCGCAGAGGTCAGAGGTAAGAGGTCAGAGTTCAATTCTCCAGTGTAACATCTCTAGCGATCGATCTTCACAATCGCACTAAAATGCCCTATCAGCAAAGAGACTGCTTAAATAAATATACTCCTACACACATAAATATGCATAAAATACATATCTGCATGTATATATCTGTATATATATGTCTTTATATATACATAAGCTTATACATATGCGAATTATGATGGATATTATTATAAGCTTATTCTTCTAAGGCGTTGAAAGTCACTGCCAATTGTTCCAATGGTTCTGCAATTTCTGTTATATTCTGATTTGAACTGAAGATTCATCTCTTTAAGTAACTCAACTGCGGCCGTTGCCAAACTTTGGATTGCATCATTTACAGGATTTAAAACGAATCATGATTTAAAAAATTATATTTCATGTTCGAATTGATCCGCACCTAATACCGTGCGTTAGGCTTTCTTATAACAGCGCCATAGAAATCATTATCGCAGTGTGATCAGGGTCTATAGTGTGACTGTGATGAAGTATTATCGTTATTTCATATTGTTGAAGTAAATAAGTGTAATTCTTTATTACAATTGCTTAGGGCACCTTTTTGCACATTCATCAATTAACTATATAAACACTTCTTAATAGGAGGGGGCCACGTTCCATGTAAATATCAAAGTGGGGTCATGGTCAGATTCCCCTTGGATACGCCTCTGCGTGCTAGGGGCATATATCCTTTGCCTGGGGCTCCATTTTGGATAGGGCTGACCCTGGACCCAAGACCATGAATCAAGTCTTCCTGCAGTATGGAATTGGTCTGTCGATCGCTAAGCATTCTGTTGAGTGTCGCTAAATAAATCTTTCATTATTTACGTTTGTACAGCGTTCATTTGAAATTAGGTCAAATACTTCCGCGAATTATTTTCGCTTCTGCTTTCTGCTCGGAAAATACGAAATCTTTTGTCTTCTAAGTATTTCGAAATCTGTTTTCCCAAACCATTTAGATTCTATGAACTGAGATGAATGAAGTTGAACGAAAGCTGCTTTTGAGAGAGCCGCAAGAAAAGCTGATCAACGAAATTGGTTTTTATCCGCAATCAGTAGGTTTCTCCGTATCAAGTCAACAGAAGAGCGATGAGCAGCCAATATCCTTTATGAATCCGAGCACCAGAAGATAAATATTCGTTGGGTGGGCGAAGAATGTTTCAAAGTGCAGACACTGTACGGATTGGATATAATATTTATTGTTATTTCCGCCAAAGCAAATCTAGTCCGATTCATTGATTATATCATGCCAGTAGATAGCCTACTGAAAACCGAGAGAAGACGTTGCCTTAGGCGCGTCGATTGACCACTGGTTGTCTGTGTAGGTCTATCATACTTCATGGATGAATCTTAATCCGGTGTTTTAGTTGTCAGAAAGAGACAACGGTCGATACTTTTACCGATTACCAATGTTCAGTGTAGGACACGGACCCAGGCAGTGGTTGAATTACGCATCCAGGATTTCCGAATCTCCAAGTCTCTGCATGGGCCCCATAGAACTGTAAAACTTAGACCTACATGATTGTATCTGATAAATCGACAATATAATTTATATAGTCCGCTGCTTACTTTTTGGTTTAGTATGAAATGTATTTAACACTATGGGTGTTATCAACTGTTGTAGCAGTAACACGCTTAGCTGACTGGTCTACTCTCTTAAGTGGGATAATGGAGCTCCTCAGCGTCCACAAACTGTAGGCTGCGGGTGTATGTAGGCTTATACTTCCTGACTGGCCAAATGATCTCATTCTATGCAGTGCTGAACCAAGTAAACAGTAACACAATCTTGGTTTTCGAGTGTGGCTAAAGTGCTGATGTTTCACTTTCACGATCCAGGTTCCAATTTCGAATCCACAATAAAACCGTGTATCAAACCTCACAAAAATCTTCGCCCGTGTATTGTCGTCCCATCCTTGTCATTCTCCTCCTTCCCACAGTGCTCTTCATATCTCTTAGGCCTTTCCTTCTCCTCGTCCTCCTTCTCTTCCTTCCTGTTTTGTATGATAAGGTATACCTTAATGCATTTAAGACATGTCAAATGGAGCCATAAAATTCACCATTTCACGTGATTCAATTATGTACAAATAGTTTGAAGCCAAGAAGAGCCAAGAAAATGTGCATCAGAGAGGACATAATTAATTGTAACGCTCAGATGGAAACCTCTTGACGATAGATTACTAGGCATAATCATGTGATAATGTAGGGTCTACAACTAAATGGCCAGTCATTTATTGGCTTATAATAAGCATAATGTCCTTTATATAGGTGAAGAGTGAAGAACTGTATACACGTATATTGCTAACAAGCACGTATGTTCCTGAACCTAGATTATCTTCGATCTGAAACGCAGCTTGCAAGATTATTCGTTTTGCATCGGCTTAATAAGATGACACTTCATCTCGCTGTTATTGAAACTTCTAATGACCAACCACGTGCATTCCACCTGTTGGAAAGTATCCGGCGGCAGGTGTCAGTTGCTGCAGTCGACGAGCAGACTCCAATGACTCTGAAGGCTAGGGCTTAGATAGAAAGGGAGATATAGTGGGGACGGGTATCAGTGCGATGGGTTGGAGTGGGGAGGGTTGTTAGTGAAATAGGTTGGAGTGGAGAGGGTTGTTAGTTGGATGGATAGATTTTAATGGGTTGGGGTGGTGATGGGATGGGTTGGTGTGGAGAAGCACGCAACATGTGGACAATGAGGACGACATGTCGAGTTATTGCATAAAGGCGCCTTGATAAATGTGGCTCATCATCATCGTTGTCTTCATCGTCGTTGTAATCATCATCGTTGTCGTTGTGCTGTGGAAGAGGAGAAGAGGAGACGTTATGAATCGGTTGGCGCTAAGTAATGACTTCAGAGGCGGATCAATCGACGGTCTGAAATCGGCGTCACGTCAGGCTCCGCAAGAGACAGAGTGCAGCCATCAGCAGTGGACAGATGGCGCCTGTGAGTGCCAGTGGTGGCCGCACAATCGAGAAGAGGGCGATGACGATGAAGAGCCGGAAAAGGAAGAAAAGCGAAAGAAGAAGGAAGAGGAGGACAGTAAGACAATATGGAAAACGGAGGGAAATATGAGAGCGATGATCAGGAAACGGTCTAAAAGGAGGATTGTGGTGGAGCTGCGACGCGGGAAGACAATCTCGTCTCCATCCAGGAACTGTGAGCAAGTATTACCCATTCCCGTCTCATCTCAGCAGGCGTTATGCTCGTCCCCGGAGGTTTTCTACCCACCCCATCCACATATCACAGTCCACGATGGTTTTCACAAATGAAACATTCAACAACAATTGTTTGCTTACAAAGCTATTAATTTTGATTGCGTTAGACTAATTCAAATTTTAGTAAAATATTCTTTTGTTAAGTTCAGCAGGTGAACAGATGAGCAAAATGCACACATTGAGAATTAACAGCAGTGGGAACAATAGGGAAAAAAGGGACCGACGGTCACCCTTTTCTAGAAAGACAGTAAGGCGGTTTGAAAACCGTAAACTTTACTAGTCAAGTAGAATAGACCTACGATCAGTGCACACACGTAGGCCTAGCCTACAGGTTAAATTGCAAACAGGCGAGCTTTCAGTTGTTTTATTGTCATTTCCTATGTCACTTCCTACTGTATCGGAGTAGCGCATCGCATAGGAGCTAACGCCAGATATGTAGCCTACAAAACAGTTATGAAAAATCGGAGGTTATAATTTATTATTGAATTTTTATACGATTATTCGTTTAGTTGTAGACAGTAAGTTGTTCCAGTCCTGGTAACGTAGTGAGGTAAATAGCTTTCCGACGATTGATGATGGGCAAAAAAGGAACAGGCAATTATGCGGATTGCACTGTTTTGGAGACCATTTAATCGAATTAGTACTGAAGGATAGATGGAGGTTCATATTTGATTAAAGTACATTAAATATGGACGAATTATAAGCTACATGTAGTACGGATGGCCTACCGCCATCAATGAACCGTAATCAATGAACAATTCTAGATACTATTCTCATGCCTTTCAGATTCTTAATGCTACATCTCCGAAATGTACTCTCCATACGAGCAATTTAGTCGACGCAAATAGAAAAAACTTAGTGGTTATTACTCTGGGCACTGGGTTATGATAGAATACATACGCACTCAAACAGGTTACCTCGCTGACAGTATAGGCTACTGTAACATGAACCAAGTCCTGACAATTTCGGACTCGTATACTGCTTCAGTGAATAAGCAATATCTATCTCGAGTTCCCAATAGTGCTTGGATTGATCTGAAATGTGACTTGTATATATGCACTATACCTCTAAGCTTTTAACTAGGGACAACTACGTTGAAAATGATTTCATAAACATATACAAGCTGATAGAGTGGCCAAAATAGGCCTATCACAGTTTAGTTGAATCCCAACTACTGTTGGCAATTTGGCAGCATCGAAAATAATTTCTTTCAAGTAAGGTGTCATAAGAGCATTGATATTTATTTATGTTAACGAGAAGTAAAATTAGAAGTAAAAATAAACGATTTCGTTAACGAAAACTATAATCAAACGTTGGAATTATCTTATCTTCAAAAAAAATTAGGGATAAATTAAAAGTTATTTGCCAAAACTAAAATGATGAACGATATCAGAGGTTATTTTCAGAACTAAAATCATTGCCCTTACGACCAGTGTCCGGCATTATCTGCATTAGAACATTTTGAATCAGAAACGAACCATGGGTATACATCTTAGCGTTTTAAACTAGACTAAACGTTGGCTGGAATGGAAACTGCAAATAAGTCGGTCTTAAACGTGAGTGACTGTGGCTGTGGTCCAGCACAAGTTGCCATTCAGCACACAGCTGCAGTGCACAATCAATTCCAGATGGCATAGTAAAACCTGCACTGCAGAAATTTAAATTATGAACATGAAACTAAAGTCACCAAGATAGCATCAACATTGTCCCACAATAGCGACCAAGACTGGGTAACAAGTTACTATAACCTAACAACTCAGCTGGATCGCTATTTGGCGGACATAGGCTCATATGTAGGTAGAATGATGCTAGAGATTCGTTTGCTTTCTATAAGGAAAGACGAACTTAATTAGTAGGCTACAACAAAATCGAACCCATCTCAGATGACCCTTTGTCAGTCCCAGCCAGACAGATGCAAAGATTTCTATGTATGTGATACATGTAGCCTATGAAGTAGACCTATGTAGCCTACTTGGCAGATGGACGAATGAAACGCATGAAAAACTCGATTTTAATGCAAGTGTTCTTGAAATTGAACAGAGTTTACAGCTTACAACAGCTCACAGAGTTCTTACAGCACGGTAACTAATAATTATTTGGACTTTAGTCCTTATTTTGTGAATAAAATAAGGACTAAAGTTACTTGATAACTAAATGGGAATGACAAGCATATGCCTAGGCCTAAAGTTATTTGTGAAGTAAATTATAATAAGAAGTTAAATTTTAGAACGCAGAACTGAATTAAAACCGAACTAGGAATTATAATTTTTAGAAGTAAAAGGCCTACAGGCTATAAAAAATTATATCGCTGCATTTAGGTCACAAAATATCCTCCGAAATGCTGCCGACTCGTAAATATTCTTTCTTTGCCGAAAGCTGAATAATAATTATGTCTAAACAAGAAGATCATCACAATTTTCCTAAAAAATTTAACCTCAACATGGCAAAACCGATGCTTCTAGAAATTCCGATAGGCCTGCAGTGTTTTCAGGTAGGCAGGCCGACGGGCGGGCGGACACACTGGCAAAGATTTAGACATGTGCGTTCATCTCTAGAGAGCCCTTCCTGGAATGACTCCCACTTGAGCTCCACTCTTAATTTGTGGTCCCATTCGGAAGGATTTTCACAAGTCGCTCGTCTTTTTTTAGTCGTGCTGGACTGGGAGCGCTCCTGAGATGGTACATGAAGAGACGCTATACAAATGCTCAGAATGAATGAGTGAATTGCTGTAAGAGAGGCTCTCGCATAGATCGAAATGAATCTGAGGGTCGGGTGAAAGGAAGGCAGGACGGACGGATGGTGGAATAAACGGATGAAAGGACGGATAGATGGACAGACGAATGGAAAGAAGGATGGACGGACGAAAGAACGGAAGGATGGACGAGAGAGAGACACATGTAGGCTACGTTTGGTTAGCCAGACTGATATATGGAGAATGAATGAACATATACACGCACAGAGGAGAGAGAGAGAGAGAGAGAGAGAGAAACAGAGACAGAGAGAGAGAGAGAGAGAGAGAGAGAGAGAGACAGACAGACAGACAGAGACAGAGACAGAGACAGAGACAGAGAGACAGAGAGACAGAGAGACAGAGAGAGAAAGAGAGACAGACAGAGAGACAGAGAGACAGAGACAAGAGAGAGATACAGACAAAGGCAGAGGCAGAGACAGACAGAGAGACAGATACAGAGACATAGCAGATAGAGAGCGGGGGGATAGAAGGAAGAAGGCTCGGAAGTAGGAGTGTAGGGAAGGGAAAGGGGGAGAGACGTAGTAACGGACGAATCGATTAGATGGATTCGCTGGATGTGAAATCCTGCCTGACGTCGTCCAATTTGATTCGTCGGCCGGAGGAATTTTATTGCACCCGACAATAAAAGGACAGTTTAATGCGAAATGATATTCCTCAGTACAGCAGCAACGACTAATCATCGTACACTCATGCAGCGAGGTCCAACTCTAGTGCAGTAACCACACGTCTACATTCTGGATCCCGGAAGCCATGACAGCACATCATACTTGATGCAAGCAGAGCCAGCCGTACACGCACAAGACCTATGAAATATAAATGTACACTCAGTTCATCGGTATATATTCATGCACATAAATAGACATGCATTAATACATGGCCTAAATAATTGGTTCCCAACCATTTTCGATTTAGGAGTCAGGACCATTTTTGTTTCAGTTGGAGAACATGATGGGCCACAAAATTAGAAATAAGTATTTAAATTTCGAAGTCATACGAATGAGTTGAGGTTAAGATAGGACTTATTGAATAGGGAATAAAAGAAGTTATTGGAAGAAATTATGGCAGTGAAGAGATGAGTTAATATATAACTGTTAAAATATAATAATTTACATGTATAATAGAAAATAATTATTCTGTCAAATATTAATTTTGTGCACGTAGGCCTATATTATTTTATATCTTTGATAGGTCGAGGGTAACTTTTTGAGGCATGGCGGGTCACTTTTGACCCACAGGTCGGGAATCGCTGGCCTAAATGGATTAGCTTATTCCTACTCATTTCACTCTTGCATAAGTCTGCAAGTGTTGGGTAGACCTACTAGTTAAATAGTAAATAGGCCTATGTAAGTCATAGGCCTATTTAATAGTTCGTTCTATCGACATGATATTCAAATAGTTTGGGCCTAGTCTAGATTTATTTATCATTAATAGCTTCAACTTTTCGACCGTGATAGGTTCGGTAAACAGTGAGTTAGGCCTATATGCAAATAACTTTTTAAAATATGCACATAGGCCTACTGTAGACCTAGGCCTTCATATAATGGTAGGCTTATACTCCGTGATAAGAAAGCCCCGTTCCATATTTTATTGAATGGCTCGATTCCATATAAACTATGCAACTATAATTACATAACTACAAGAAGCAGCTGCTTTCCAGGTTTGGTTTTAAAATGAAAGATATGCAGTTGGTTGTGATACTTATTATCAGATCTCGAGAATTCTACAGGCAGATCTGTGGAAGCAGACTGCTTCTAATACTTACTTGGGTGGGAGAGAAATATTATTCAGTGATCTGGGGATAATAAGTCTAATTAATTAATTAATTTAGTCATTATTAATTAAATTACTAATTCAATTAAATAACGATTTAATCTTGATGCTACAGTAGAAAAGTCGCTTTTGCGAGAAATATTGCCTATTGACTATCATGAATTATTTTATTTAACCCAGTAAGATAGGTTTTAACTCTATTAATACTAATGACGGTACAGTTATTTAATTCTTTTGTTATTATGATTCAATAATCCCGGGAATACATGTAAGAAGACCGTTGTTGCTGTGAAAGAGGGAGATAATTCGCGGAAGCCGTTTTGAGACATACTCAAGAGTTCATGCAGATACATAGGCCTAGCCTAAATACTGTTGTTAAAATAGGCCTACAACTGTAAAGCACTGAATTGGTTGATGTTGCACAGGTGCATCAAATTTAACCCATATTTAAAGTCTTTCAAAAACTTCAAGGAACTTTATTGAAACTTAGTAGAACATAATTTAATCATGAGTCAAACGAGAGTTCGAGACCACTCTTCTTCTGGGAAAGCTAAACAGCAACCCACAGTTCCATGTTTACTCCATGTTTACCCCATGTTGACTCCATGTTGACTCCATGTTGACTCCATGTTGACTCCATGTTGACTCCATGTTGACTCCATGTTGACTCCATGTTGACTCCATGTTGACTCCATGTTGACTCCATGTTGACTCCATGTTGACTCCATGTTGACTCCATGTTGACTCCATGTTGACTCCATGTTGACTCCATGTTGACTCCATGTTGACTCCATGTTGACTCCATGTCTCGATCCTTCCTTCTAATTAGTCTTCTTTCTTCCTCCTTCTTATCCCTCGGCTCACTCCAGCACAATGATAAAAAACAGGGCTTACGGGTGTTTAAGCCACTCCAGGGGCCCTCCTGCCTTCTAGGAGCTTACGGGGTTTTACGTCGCTCCAGAGGCTCAGCAGGTGAAGAGGAAATCTACTAGCCACAAACATATACAGAAACAAACGAGCAAACTCCATGAGCTACGGTTTTTAGGCCATAGACCCACGGGGGGGCCGCTTATTTACAAACAACTACGAACACACAAACACAAAACGACACAGAGCCACAGTTCAACCGTAACATTCAACCAATCCATCGCATCTCCCTTGCCCTCGCAGAAACCCCGACACCGGAAAGCTATCGAACACGACGAACAGGAACCAAACAGTACAGGCACCTAGCGAAACGAAGAAAACCAACCAGGTTACAACACAGAAAAATGCCTTTGTGAGGCAGCTGACTCAACTCAATGCTTATATATATAAGCTTTCGTAACGCCGACAATTTCAGACTATGCTTCTTCCGAGCTAGCACGCGTACGTGTACGTTTTCTTTAAGTGTCTCAGGCCCGCAAGCGTGGAATAAATTAGCGTGGAATCCGTTAAAAATAAACTTAGGCCTACAGAATAATTGCTAAAATAATAATTCTCTCATTTATTGATTTAGGCCTACTTGTATCCTAGCTTAAAATTGTGCTTCCGAGTTCTTTGGTTTCACTGTATAGGCCTACACTACATTCATATTGTATACCCTTGTAAGTCTAGTAAGCCTACCTGTTATTTGACTAATTATATTTCTTGCTCCTTATGTCTTTAGGTCACTTGCATAACTGTGCTCCTGCTAATTTTGCAACGGGTTTCCCTGCTAGCGGGACCTCGGTCCCTTTAGGGGTATATCCCTTGTTTTCTGCCAACCGGTCCTGTGTTTTCTCATTCAATTGTTCTGTTTCGTTTATTGGATGGGCAGTTACCAATAAAATTTTGGTAGGCCGAATGGTTACCTATAATATAGGCTACATGAACCTACATCTCCTACCACTGCAAAGTACTGTCATGCAGTCTCGACGTCACGGAGTAGCGCTGTGGCAGCCCTACTCTAAGAAGCCGAGACGGCATGAACGAATCCATATATTATAGGTCGGACAACCTTAAGAGGAAAACGATTTTTGCCAAGACTGCTTAATGCCATAAAATATTATGTTATAAATCTTGTAAACCAAAGTGCGACAAACGAGGTTTGCGGAAACAAAGAATAAAGAATAAGCTCTATAGGTCTACAGCCGCCTACTCATCTCATCTTAATTTATAAATCGAGGCAACTTAGACATTGCTAAACAGAGACCATGTGCATGAGTCTTAACCATAAACGACCATCGATCTCTTCTGGGATATTTTCGACGTCTTTTGTTCTTTAGTAGCTTTACTCTCTGCAGATGTTGCTACGCATGTGAGTTCGTAGGCTATTATATTCGTTTTGAAATCGTAATTGAACGGAGACAAGCAGCAGCACTGGTATTAGGCCTAATCGAAGACGTTTGGCTGGACTGGGTCTGCTGGGTCCAAGTGGCAGCTCTCTGGGTGCGGTGTATCGTGGCCCGCACGAGTCATCAACCCTGACCTACATCAACTTATGGTCTGGATCAGTGTCCGCCGCCACTGTTTGAACTTAGTCAGTGACAGTCCCAAGCCTGGAAAAAGAGAAGGGCGACACCTAGTCATCTTCGATATAGAACGGTGTCGTTAAAAATCAACACACACTCGGTGTCAAGTGACATAATAGTGACGTTTATCTTCAACTCTGTGTAGGCACTGCGATCAGTGATTGAAATAAAAAAAGTAGCTGGAGATTTTCGATTTGCCTCATCGAGCATTTCCGAAGTTGACTTCGACTGACTTTTGACGTATTTGCTGCTCGAGAAGAAACTTTGTAGCGATAATTCGAGTATCGAATCTTCAACAGATTCAGTTTCTGCATGCGTAGCCTAAGTGCGTAGAGTCTGCATCAAAAGTGCCTTCAAAATGTAGGTCCTGGCCCCTAGGCCTTTACGTATTACGCCCCTGTGATCGACGATGTTCTGCTACAGAATGATGACAATTTCGTGTGAATCATCACCTAGCCTATTTGTCGTATGCGCATTCTTTCAGTTTCCGCTTTTCTGATCGACATTCGATGACTTTTGTTCGAAATGACGTTTCGTGTCGATCTTTCGATTGTTGGTGGATTTGTCTTCGACGACATACGTTCTTTCGTTGAAATTAGATTCATAAACTTTTTCAAATCGAAGACTGTTATGATTTTTTTCTCTATGAGCTTCACCTGCAAGTCGACGTTCCAAATCAGTTCGTTTCCAAGACAGTGGTTTCAGAGATGACGTCATCGACGTATGCCTAACAATCAACAGTGACGTATTATAAAAAAATACACCATTAATTTAGCATTCGCGATTATCATCGAGTGAGTAAGAATAACGGCTGCTGTAGGCCTATATCCGTTTATTGAGAAAAATGGTTGTCAGAATGCAGCCATTTACATATACAATATAGCAGCTTAAGAGTTATATAACTGAAAACAGTTCACCTAAGAAGTGAGATATTAGGTCTAAATTTTACTAATTATAAATCGAACCAATTGGGCCGACGGACTAGTACATGTTTTTGTGCATCATCCTAGTGGTTTCAGAGATGACGTCACCGAAGTAGGCCTAACAATCAACAGTGACGTATTATACAAAAATACACTTCTCATCAAGTGAGAAAGAATAACGGCTAAATGAGTAGCCTATGTATACATACTTTATTGAACCGCCAGAATACTTTTTTTTACCAAAAACATGGTAGGTCTTTGTCAACAAACCTGCAGGGCCCACGTGCACGAAGTCTAAATTTTATGAATTATTAATCGAACCAATTGGGTCGACGGCCTAGTACATGTTTTTGTGCGTCATCCTAGTGGTTATTAATATCTCATTTATTAGGTGAACTGTTTTCAGTTATATAACTCTTAATATTGCTCTGTCCGAACGCTTCAATTGAGATATAGTTTAATAGAGAGGAAACGCACTGCGCAGGATGATGAAAGCAGGCCCTATATTATTGACGCCGCTTATAAATGGTTGCTGTTTTTAAGTGTTTTAAAGATTTTTTATAAGATTTTATAAGGAATTTAAATCACATTGGATCTCGCATTTTAAAGAAATGGACAATTCCAATATGTCGCCCTTGTCACTAGCTTAGACCTACAATGCTGCATGACAATCTTAGTTTCATGAATTTATTGTGCGTTGAAAAAGAAAACGTCTGTCTAGCGCAAGACTCAATGTGGTATTATAATTATTATTATTCCACTTCTAGTACTGCATTTTCTTTTCATTGCACGGCATTTTGTTTAGCGGAACGAGAGGAAGATTAAATTTTATAATTATTATAATAATTTAAGTGAGTTATTCTTTTCTTTAATTAATTAACCATGACTTTTTAAGTATAGGCCTATTTATATTGCTCTATTCATTTTTTTATATTTTTATGCTCATTCTAGTAATTATAACAACTCCACTGAGGAACGTGCGAAGGCCTGTCGCTGGTGCTAAATTTTTCGAGTTCGAAAGTGGAGGTTACTAGCATTTTCCCACGTGTCTCTTCTTTGAGAATAAGTTGGACGATGAGGATGAGGAAGGAAATGAATAGAAGAGGAGCAGGAGGAATCCTTATTTAAAAGACTATAGAGTAGATGGCGAGGGCAATACTTGCTGCTCACTAAGAAACCGCAGTACTGACCAATACTGAATAATTTGGGGCTAAGCCATACATTTGGCATTATAGCACCTTGAGTAGAAAGCAGTGGGGTGACTCAACAAAAGGCTGTGGTAGTTGAGGCTGAGGAGGAGAAGAGCAAGAAGCAGAAGAAAAATTGAAAATTGTTGAGCATCGTATAGATAACCATATTTGATTGAAGCTATCACTGCAATTGACTCAATCATGTGATAAATACATGTAATAGCAAACAGTTCACCTCTGATAGAAATTGTTAAGTTGAGAAGAATATCACTGGGCCAACAGGTAATTAAGGTGTGGAGGTATTGGCTACTTTTATTGTGTTAATGTTTAGCAATAAGTAACAGCACATTATATGGATTTTAATGGTTTATGTGGTTTAAATGGAGAGAATTTTCAGCTATGTTGGAATAACTATATCTTATGTAGGCCTATTTTTCAGAAGTAGTCTATTTCTCCTAAGTTACGGTACAAGGCTACGGTTATGTCGATTAAAAGTTCTGTAAACCAAGCTATGTAACCCACAGTTTCAAAACCTTTGCACTTAATAATAATATCAGTGTTGATAATGTTGGTTTAGTAAAAAAATTATACTTATGACCTTGAGTATCCTCAATTGTTTTTTTTGTCATTTAAACTATTTTGTTTTACAAAGTGGAAGGAGATTTGTCCAATCCTTTGGTATCTTGTTAATACACACACATATATTGATAACCTGTGCCTGGGTCTATCTTGCAATGATCCTCCATTCGCTTTGTGTAATAATTTACGACGTATCTGTTTGTGGATTCTTTTCACTTTTGGTACTTAGTAGTTTTCTCTCTAGAACTTCGTTCTATTCCAATAAGCTCCATTGCTAATTTACTTCTTTTTACTCTGTTATGATCATTAGCATCCCCATGATCTCTTAAGGCGCCGTCCATAAATAATGTCATGCAATTGTGGACGATTTATACCCCCTCCCAGGTTCACCACAAGTCGTCACAAATGACCCCTTCAAATATGACGTCACCACAAACCTCTGACCCCTCGAAAAACTCAGATGTCCAGAATGTAATGGAAATTGCCTTATAATTAAAAAAGTAATTGCAACTATAAAAATACTTGAAACTACATATTAGAACAAAGGAAAATGGAGAAAGCTTAATTATTAAAATTTTATGCATTCCACAAGCATTAAACAATCCAAACTTTATGCCTCTCCATTCTCCCATGGCAAAGCAAAATGCTGTTTCATAGAATAAATAATATCTAATCCACAGTCCATTTTCTTCGTTTTTGATTACGACCATAGTTCACGTTGCCAACGTGCAGCGAATCTCTGTGGCCTGTGCGTTTGGAGCTTTGGTTTGAATAATTGATTCCTGCTTGTGTGCTACAGAATGGCTGCCTCTTTTCAAAATACCCCAAAATTGACACCAAGTGTAAAGCAAACAATCCAAAAATGCGGAATGCAATCATAATTAGGCCTAATGTTGTTAAATTGCGGTTATTATTGTTAGTTGTGTGGAACTTGTTTAATTGAGTGAAAGTTTTACCGGTTAGTTATGCATTTGATGTTTGATGTGATGGTGTGACATCACATTTTGTCGACCCCTTCCCCTCGTCATACATTGTCACAAATATTTTACTCTCCCTAGCTGTGTGACATCATTTATAGATGGCCCTAGCCTTAGATTTTTGGGCATATTTCTTGAATTTATTTATGACTGATTCAAGAATAATAAAATATAAGAATTTTAATGGTTTTTACTCTGTTCATCCTACTATGCAGTTCAATAATATGATAATAGAAAGAAAATATATTAATTTTTGTTTTTATTCCTTTCAAGAAGTTCACAAGCCCATTGCCAGTATTCTAATCGGATATGGTATGATTAAAAACTTTGTTGCAAAGTTCAATCAATATTGTAAATCTACCCATGTTCAACTTCTCTCAAATACCACAGTAATGTAGATAAGTCAGAAAGTACTAGATTAACTTTGTCTTATACTCTGTTAAAGATGCAGACATATCAGCAACAACCCACAGCAAAGATAAACAATTCAATTGTGAATTCTGTGACAAAATGTTGTCAGAAAGTTATAATCCCAACATGCACTTGGGAACTCAGACTGGAGAAGAACAATAGGAGCAATAAGATTGCAATTTCTGCCATAAAGCATTTGCAATATAGAGTAATCTGGCATACCACAGAAGAATCCACACTGGAGAGAATCCTTACAAGAGTAGTCTATACAACAAATCCCTTGCTTTCAATGGTTCACTGAAATGCTATACAAGAACTCACACTAGAGAACAACCACACAAGTGCAGACTGTCGCAGAGCATTTGCACACAAGATTATTATAAGAAACCTTAGATCATGCCACACTGAAGAAAAACCATACAAATGCAATTTAGGTCACAAAGCGTTTGCAAGGAAGAGTGAACTGGATTCCCACTTAAGAACATAAAGCACACATAGGCGATAAATCATACAAGTGCGATTTATATCACAAAGCATCTGCATCAATGAGTACTCTGAAATGTACCAGATGGGAACCCACACTGAAGAGAAACATTGCATATGTACGGTATGTCGGAAAACCTTTGCTTCAAAGTGTACTCTGAATAATCATGCAAAAGCACACAGAATCGAAAAACCATACGTGTGCAATCAGTATCACAAAGTATTTTAGCATGTTTGTTCTCTGACATACCACACACGAACCCACTCTGGAGAAGAGCCATACATGTGTCATTTATGTCACAGAGTGTTTACACAGACGAGGTCATTGAATTGCCATATAAAAGCCCACACTGGAGAAAAGCCATACTTGTGCAATTTATGTCACAAAAATTTGCACGGAAGAGTTGCTTGGATTCCAACACTAGAGCCCACTCTGGAGAAAAACCATATAGGTGCAATTTATGTCACAAAGCATATACAGAGAAGAATAACCTAGATTTTCACATTAGAATTCACACTGGAGAAAAACCACACATGTGCAATTTATGTCACAAAGTATTCACACGGAAAGAGGGTCTGAATCACCATATAAAAGTCCACACTGGAGAAAAGCCCTGCTTGTGCAATTTATGTCGCAAAACATTTGTTCGGAAGAGTTGCTTGGATTCCCACACTAGAGCCCACTGTGGAGAAAAACCATACATGTGCAATTTATGTCACAAAGCATATGCACAGAAGCGTCACCTAGATTACCACATTAGAACTCACACTGGAGAAAAACCACACATGTGCAATTTATGTCACAAAGTGTTCACATGGAAAGAGGTTCTGAATCGCCATATAAACGTCCACATTGGAGAAAAGCCCTACTTGTGCAATTTATGTCACAAAACATTTGCACAGAAGAGTAGCTTGGATTCCCACACTAGAGCCCACTCTGGAGAAAAACCATACATGTGCAATTTATGTCACAAAGCATATACAGAGAAGAATCACCTAGATTCTCACATTAGAACCCACTCTGGAGAAAAACCACACATGTGCAATTTATGTCACGAAGTATTCGCACAAAAGAATTGCTTGAATTCGCACATCAGAACTCACACTGGAGAACAACCACACTTGTGCAATATATGTCACAAAGTATTTGCAGAGAAGAGTAGCCTAGATTCTTACGTTAGAACTCACACTGGAGAAAAGCCCTACTTGTGCAATTTATGTCGCAAAGCATTTGCACGGAAGAGTAACCTGGATTCCCACATTAGAACTCACACTGGAGAGAAACCACACATGTGCAATATATGTCACAAAGTATTTGCACAAAAGAGTTACCTGATTGTCCACATTAGAACCCACACTGGAGAAAAACCACACATTTGCACTATATGTCACAAAGTATTTGTGCAAAAGAGCAACCTGACTGTCCACATTAGAACTCACTCTGAAGAAAAACCACACATGTGCAATATATGTCACAAAGTATTTGCACGGAGAGAGGTTCTGAATCGCCATATAAAAACTTACACTGGATAAAAGCCCTATTTGGGCAATTTATGTCACAAAACATTTGTGCTAAAGAGTCACCTGGATTCCCACACACTACGAACCCACTCTGGAGGATCCACAAAAGTTACATTTCTTGAACTATTTTAAAAGCGTGTTTAAGTTACTCTACTAGAATAGTGAAAACATTAGTTAAGAGTTTCTAGTTTAATTTGCAGCAGCTATACCATTGGTCATTGCAACGTAGTTAGTTGATAGCTACCATGTGACATGAGTTGCTTGCTTTTCGTTGACATTATTTTATATTCACGCTTGTTGTGCTTTTTCGTGTATTTTGTTTACTTAAAAAAATAAGTTTCAGATTTGTTCTTGTGTGTGCCTCAGATTTGAGACTGGTTTTTGGTTTTTACGATTACTTAAATGATTAAATAAAAATGACTGAATACTGAGAGGTCACAAAGGTATACCTTTTTAGGCCTGCTTTTGTTTCTCTGGGAAAGTCCGAAGGGTGAGGGCCGGAAGAGCAGATACCGGTGGTTGGTTGGCGGTGAGTGGCTGAAGGAATAAGGTTGATGGAGGGGAATGTATCAGTATCGGCGGTGTGAGATGATGGAAGAGATTGTAGAGTAATGCGAAGGGATGGGATTTGTCCCAGAAGATTGAGCAGAGGGTATCAGCGATAGGGGCCAATCCATATATTACGTTAGCAAAAATCGTATTTTCAGCAAAAATCGGATTTTCAGACACATTTCCTCTGTTGCACAGCGTACATTTCGTTGACCCTCTTCTATACGTACGTACATATGAGATCTACCCCCTCCACCCCCCATTGCAAAGCTTAATTAGCTATAGACATCTATAAGATATTGATTTTACCGCAGTCTATTTTTGTTAAGCATCATATTTAACAGCATAAACTTTTTAACTATTATGAAGAAATAAAACACTAACAAAACTTGCATTTAAAAAAGTTCCCAGTTATGGACTGTGTGATGACAAACTTCAGACGAAGTGTTTGAAATTTAAAAAGGGTTTGTGCAACATTGTTATAAAAAGATGCATTTCTTGAGCTATTTTAAAAACACCTTTTAAGTTACTCTACTAGAATATAAAAAAATATTAGTTAAAATTTTCTAGTATAATTTGCTGCAACTATTATTATTATTATTACACGAACGATTTCTAAAGCGCCGTACCGCAGCTATGCCGCTACAAGGGCATGCCATTGCTATGTAGGCCTATAGTTAGTTGGCAATTTCCATGTGACATGATCGAGTCTCTTGCTTGTCATTGACATCTTTTATGTTCATGTTTGTTGTGCTTTTTAGTTTATTTAAAGTATCTTGTATACTTAAAAAAAATAGATTTAAGATTTGTTCTTATGTCTGCCACAGATTTGAGACTGGATTTTAGTTTTTCAAATAACTTAAATAAACATGACTTGGGATGAAAAATTTCACATTGATGAATACTGAAAGGTAGTTAGAAGAAGCATTCAGTGCCGTTCTTTCTTTACTTGACGCGAGGCTTGTGTGATTCTGAGTTTGGAAAATTTTAAACTTGCTCAAGTTGTATGTCACACATAACACCGTCGAGAAAGATGTTATAAGGCGCTATATAACTAGCCTGATATAGTGATACGTACGTACAGTAAAAATCTAAGGTAAAAATGTTAAGCACAGAAAATAATCGGGAAACGCGTTATTCACATTTATTCAATTTAAGCATTTCACCTGATATTAGTCCCAGATTTCACCATAGGCCCAAATGGATGGAATTAGAATAGCCAGGGTGTAACTCTTACCTCTGACATAAAATTTGGCCTACGCCGGAATAGCTCGTAAAACTGCTATGCATGAAGTGGGAATTGTGCGTGAATAATATAACAATCGAGCATTTACATAACGCCCCTTCAAGATATCTACTCAGAGGCAGTCTCTGCGCTGGCCTAAATGATATTAAATAGGTCCACATATGTTAGCAAAACTATGCACGGTAAGCTGAAATTCATCATAAGCATAAGCGTGGGATGGTGGTACCAAAGATGGTAGAGTCGTAGACTAAGATGTAACACTTCCTATCTCCGCTGTGTAATTGAATATTCACGCCACCTACCTTGGAATCGATTGTTGTTGCTAAGATACCACTTCTCCAGTCGCTACGTGTCGCGGCTGGCCTGGTGTCAACCGCGTCACGTAACGAACGAAAAAGTGGTTTGTGTGCTTTGACCACCACACAAAGCAAATACACTGCGAGATAGGTGTCATATCTTAGTCTGCGACTCTACCATCTTTGGTGGTACCAACAGATTTCTGTCACCGTTGATATATATATATATATATATATATATATATATAGTACTATTTTTCTAGCAGAACAACGTCCTGCCGTGGCGCCTCTTTTCAATTACTAAAGAATAAAAATTGTAGTTGTGCAAAAACTCTAGAATTTTATATAAAACACTTTATAAATTCAATTTCTTACATTCAAAAATGTGTCCTATAAATTAATATTTTATTTGGCAGCAAATTTTCGTGTCACTTCTTTCGACAATAAAGACGCATCCCAGCACATTTATGTTAAAAAATAGCACTGATTATATATATATACTACATATATAATCCATATATAATATATATATATAATATATGCACGAATGTATGTATGTATGATGACATTACACATTAAAATAATTAATATACACAATAAGTCAACACGTGTTTTTTAAAGGCGATTATATATAATGTTACTACACCACCAAAGTTAACTTCTAATGCAATCCCGACATATTTAACAGCATGTAATAACTGTGATCATCATTAATGGTCATTGTTAAATGGCTCTTAACAACATTCATTCGCTATAAAACGTCACTGTTATTCGTTTACTTTTTACAAGTTCAAGCAGAGCACATATAGATATGCACAGGCAGGGCATAATAAACAAAGAACAAATAGAGGAAGTAGGTTAACATACACATTTGGGTGCAGCTTTTTTAATCAAGAGTTCAAATTGAAAACTCAAAATTAGTGGTGAAAGAAGGGTGCAAAATACATTTATATAAAGGCTAATAAAAACATTATGTACAAAGCAAAGCCAAGAAACCACTTGGAAGGACAATCATTAGGACCAACAGCACACCATAACAATGTTCATGACCAGCTGTCAACTTCAACCTTTTCTAAATTCATCTGTAGACTAGGAGCAAGTATGTAACACAACCCAAACAATAATTATATTCTTGATCAACTTGCCTTGGAGGAGAGAAGTAGTGAACAGATATGTGTAAACTTATTGAGAAATAAGCAAGCACGTCAAATATTAGATATTAATGAGAAAACTGAGAAAAAAAATTAGACAGATATAATATAATTTTAATATATAACCTTAAAAGGCAGGTCAACACAAGAAAGAAATGAAAAAGAAAAGAGAAACAAATGTAGATAATCGTATAGAGCAGCCAAAGTATAAGAGGAAGATGATTCAATGACAGAGATAATTGATACTTAAACCAAATACTAAGGTGGGCAGGTGATATTTTCAGTTTGCTCCTGTACCTAAAAATAATCAGGCATTAGAACATGTCAGCAAAGTTAAGCAAAACAGCAGAGGTAACACACTTGCTTAGAAGCCTCTACAGAAAAAATTCAGAAGAGACATATCAAGGTCAAGACTTCCCAGAGGAAGGGTGTCAAGGTCAATCACTCCTCAGAATAAAGGCATCAATTAAGGTCAACCACTCCTTGGAAGAAAGGTATCAAGGTCAAATACTCCTCAGATGAAAGGCCTCAAGGTCAACCAATCCACAGATAAAGGTTTCAAGGTCAACCACTCCTCAGAAGAGAGGTCTCAAGGTCAACAACTCCTCATAAGAGAGGTCTCAATGGCAGCCACTCATCAGAAAAGAGATCCCAAGGTCAGCTGATCAGTTGGTGAGGTGCAATAGGACCACAGCAGTTCAATAATCTCACAACTATGTAACCTTCAACTTGCCTTGATACTTGTTGAGGGTTCAGTGGGTGCTGCAATACCATCACCCGTTCAAGTAGTAGCCAGGTTTAGTTTGTCTCAACTAAAATGCATAATAAGAATAAAGCAGCCAAATGTAGAGGTTCAATTCAAGGAGGAGAAATGGGAATGTTGAGACAATGGTCTAATAGGGAACTCTTCTGCTTACAATCCAACTGGACCCAGTTCATATGCACAGCGTAGCTACTCTACCCTCAAAAAAGGCGAGAGAGTATAGTCAAAAGGGCTTTTGATATGCTGCCTTTGAATTGGTCAGAGTTTCACCCCACTTTGGTTTATTATAAAATCAATCTTAACAAGAGAAACGTGCAATTCTTACGCTATATAAAAATATGTATGATGACAAAAATGCCATTTACAGCAGAGCATAACAGGTACATATCGCAGCAAAATACACATTTATAATCTCTCGACAGTGCGGCTAGCCATTGCAACAAGATACACAGCAAACACTTTTTTGGATATAATCATGATGACAGGACAAGCAATCTATTTCACATCTGGGGTAAATATGAAACAATAACCACAGAAAATCCAGTTTTAAACTGTCGTGATTGATACGTTAATGCTAAAACAGAAGACAGGAGAATTTGACATAGATGAATATCGTCGAATACGTCAAAACTGTCATAGTGAACCACATTAGATGGAACCAAATCAACTGCAGCTATTATTAGATTAATGGAAGAATTTATGGCTTCAGAGGAATCTTTTATCTACAACAAATACTCAGATCAAGTGTTTAATGCAACATAACATTACAAATAAATTCACCAAAGCTAGTCTGATGAGAATATTGAGTATTATAAGCGCAGTGCTACATCGTAGTCACGGAAAACACATGATACTGACTTTCATACAAACTGCAATAATCAGTGTAATATCGCAAACAAACTATTAGACATAATTATGGAATTGACAGCATTGCTAGAAGCATTTGATAAATAACTATTTGCAAGCAAACAGATGAATTCTTTAATTCCTATGGGAGTTAGAGTGTCAAGATATCATCATAAACATTGTAAAAAGTTTACATAGTAAAACAGAATTTTCACAGGAGTTATAATCTCAAAATAACATAATGAACATTGTAAAAAGTGAACATAGTAAAACAAATTTTCACTGGAGTTATAATCTCAAGATATCATCATAAACATTGTAAAAACTTAACATAGTAAAACAGAATTTTCACAGGAGTTATAATCTCAAAATAACATAATGAACATTGTACAAAGTGAACATAGTAAAACAGCATTTTCACAGGAGTTATAATCTCAAGATATCATCATCAACATTGTAAAAAGTCAGTATACAAAAACAGAATTTTACAGGAGTTATAATCTTTTAACCAATGAAAATTGATATAGTGTCTCTTCAAGAACTCTACTCAGAGATGCTGTCTGCGCTAGCTACATGATGTTAAATGTAAAAGCCAACATAGAAAAACGGCATTTTCACACGAGTTATAATGTCACGATATAATCATAAACATTGTACAAACTCAGCATAGAAAAACAGTGAACATGTCATAAATAAGAAGTGCCTTGCCAGAATGCACTTCCCAGATATGCCAAGGCCTTAAAATTCAGCATTGACAGGAAATTCACAACAGAAACATGGCTTAATATGACCTAAGCCCAGACACACAGATAGGACACGACATAGTTCCATGCTACTCAGGATGACAGAATGTCGGCTAGTCCAGTATTAAGCTGCTAGTCATAACCAGCTAGTTACCATGCTACAATTATTCAGTTTACATTACATATGCAATAACTGACACTGAATAAAGTATATACATCAATGGAAACATACTTGTTGTTCAAATAGAGACATTTCATCTGCCTCAAGGCATGAATTCTCAAAAAAGAGGGAAATTTCAACAGACAGAATCATCACACAAAATGAAATTGTCTTCTTTTGTACATTCTTTCCAACGTTTCTGCCTGCAGAGGAGCAGAAGGAGGAGGATATGGAGGAACCGGAGGAGGTGGAGGATGATGATGTGAAGGAGGAGAGGAGGAAGGACAACATCATCATGCTCTCTGTCACTCAATGCATGTTGTGTTCTTTCCTAACCTGTAAACAACAAACAACAAAACAAAGCATTTACCACCACTCATACATCGTGCATGTATATCGCACAGATTTTTTTTGACTGAATCACAGTGGTGCTAAATAATTGCTCACTAGAAATGTGTCGAATTTTCTAAGATTTTGACCAACATATACTATTCAGTTAACACCCTGGATAGGTAATTCATTAATCACAGGTTAAAGCCTAGTGCTTAGCATAATCATTGTAGTGACTGTGAACTAATCGTTTGTGTGCAGGAGCCATTCTCACCAAGCAGAATAAGAACTGGGCTGTCAATGGTGTGTCTAGCAATACATTGCTGTGTCCTAAACCACTGAAAACCATTGCTGGCCAATTGGCCTAAGAAAGAAAGATTCCACCATGGGACTCCATAAGACATTGCTTACTTTACTTATCTGATTTGAAGCTTCATCTATGCTATTCAACATTAGAAGTTTGCACTCAAATAATGACCCACCCTGGTTCTCAGAATATGATGCCTTGTATGGTAACTCAATGAATAACCTAACATAATGTTCATCTTTAAAGTATCTCTGCTCAAGCACTGCATGAATTATAAATATTCTGTTACGACACAACAGAAACTAAACATCATACATTAAAATAGTTCAACTCTCAAAACAAGAGCAGCAGAATAATAGAATCATTGAGTGGATAATATGCCTCCCTCCCATCTCCCATATGAATCTTGATGATCCAGGGATTAACCACAAGAAATTGAAAGTATTCAAGAAGACTATCCTTATGTCTGCAATAATAGGTTGAGAACACATGAACAAGGAGACACACCTTGTCACCCATCAGTTTGTCTTTTTCTTTGAGTGTAATTTCTTCCTTGGTGTCATTACCAGCGTCATTCTTCTCATCTGGATGGCTATCCTTCAATTTCTCTCTGGAACAGAAGATTAGACCAGAATATGATCTCAAATTATAGCACAGATTAGCTTTCCATTTCACAGAAACACATACACGATCGAACTGTTGCAGGGCTCCACTGTGCAGATTGCACTTAGAAGTCAATGCATGATAAGGATAATACATATGAAAGCAATGAATATCACATATGACAGAGCTAGTAACTTATAAGCATGAGGCTGAGGAGGACTATAAGGAGAAAGGGGATTGGCAGGATGAAATTGAAGTGGAGGATATGGAGGAACAGGAGGAGGAGGATGAGGACGAGGAGGAGGTGGAATGGTAGTAATGTATAAGCAGATATTTACTTATATGCCACCTTTTGTATAACTGATGTGCAGAAAAAGGAGAACGACATAGTGAATACGTAATCGCGTAACAAAACATTAAAAAAAACTGATAAATGCAGACTGTAATAGTAGCACTTTGTCACAGAACTAATCCTTGTCCGTTACTTAACTAGATAGCAGAGCAAAAACTGCTTTTAGTCTCATGCAATGAACCCACTGATTTTTTCTAACCACATCTACACTGGTCTAACTGGCAGCCACATTGGGACCACACTCTCTTCACTCTGCAAAACTGCACATCACTAGGCCTAAACAGAAGCGATAAAGATAAAATCGTGTTGTATAAAAAGAAAACGACTAATGCAAAGTTAAACTACTAAGGAGCATCTCTCGTTAATTTTAATGACCACAAGCATAACCATGGTCAACGTTGATTGCTCAATCAAAATTCAAAGGAGACTTGACTGTCATCAGACAGTCCAGGTGGTCAACCTAAAGTTGATCACCAAGCGTTTCTTTCATTACAGCTTCCTAAGGCCAAAGCCCTACTTCACTGCTAATCTAGTAATCTCAATCCATACCAAGTGTAGAAGCTCAATGCATTTGCAGATTCTCTTAAATCAAACGTCTTCCACTCTGAGTCTTCTAAATATCAGCAATCAATTGGGGTGGGGTGCTTGATAGAATAATGCACTACCTTAAGTTGTTTTAGTCAAACTAAGCAAATTTTACTTTCAATTACTGATAAACGTTGACCATTGACACACAACTTGGACAGGTTCAGAGAGGTCAGCTGGATTCTCAAAAACAACATTTACACTGGTCAGTGCAATACGACTGTCTAAATTTGTTAATATATCAAACAATACTTGTACACATGCACTAGTAACACCACAATAGAGAAGATACCACCAGAATAATTAACATTAACACTAACCATATAATGCATTTGAAAGTACCTAGACTAAGTGGTAAAAAGCCCATGCCAATAAATATAAGTATAACTCAACATTCACTCAATACATATATAGATAATGTATATAAACATGTGTTTAAGTATATAATATAATATTATGCTATATAAATGCTCAATTACATATATGATATATTAATATATTATACATGTTATCATGCATATATGTATGTATAGGCTAGTTGAATCCTACTTCAGCCAACTGCATTCCTTCCTACTTCAGCCACTAGACTAACTTAACTGTCATGCAGCATCCATTTCTAAGAGAAGCAGGAAGCCAGTCAGACATTGGACAATATAATCCTCGACTGTCTTACTCGGCCTTGGTCTTCTTGTCCTGCTTAGTCGTTGTCTTTTCACCAGACTTCAGAGCCTTGGTGCTGTATTTTAAAGAATTACCAGAGACACTCTTCCATTGGAAGGAAAGTCAAGACAAACTAACCACGAACTAATTAACCTCATCTCACATGCAGGAAAACACACACGCACACAAAAACATTTTAAAATGTCACCACAAAATAAACCTGTGCTTTGAACAACAGTCATCAGTTTATCTGTCTGTTTCTGTCTTAATTATGATCTACTCATTTACTCTGAATTAATTAATTAGGAGCTAGATCAATTCCGATAATCATCAATCTCTGATTGGTGATGAGTAATCATGGGCTATGGCAAAGGGAAGTAGCCAAAAGGTACATTCACTCCTCCTTGCTAGCGGCACCCTCGTTAGTCCCTAGATCAACAATTTAAAACTTTCCTTCCTGCAAAAAAATTCCTGCGCATGCCCCTGTGGTAATGGGAATCACAATTGAATCTAACACTTCACATAAAGATATGTTTTTAAAATAAGCCACACATTTTCTTATCTTTACACAGTTCTAGTATCTCATCAGTTATGAACCAAATTGAAACTTAGAAATGTTGCAAGAGAGCGACTGTTAATATAATTCTGCGCAACAGTTCTGCTTTTCATTATGCCAGAACTGTGCAATTCATGGAGTGTGCAATATTAGAACCACAAACAAGTCTAATCAATTTACGAAAATGTGTCTAAAATAGATCTAATAGTCCGGTATTAAACAACATACATTACACCGAATATGATAGTAAAAAGTTAAATTAAACATATTATTGCACAGTTATTGAAGTATAGTGTTCATAATATTGCATCAATGCTAAGGCCTAATAAAAACCGAGTCGAACACAGGCAATGTTGAACAGGAAGAACACTGGAAAGGAGACACATTTGGGAGTTTAAAGGTTATGCACAGTTTACATAAGCCAAGTCTAAGTTCTGAATAGAAAAATACCTTTCTCCTTCCTCCAATGCCTTCTCCTTGCTGGACTTCTTTCCACATACATGGATGCAGAGAGTCTTTGTGACCCCACAGCCGTTGATGTAGTAACAGGAGAGGTCGATGGCAATCAGGATGATGACACAGATAGCAATGACAACTCCAATGACAATGCCAGAGCTGGCAAATGCTGTATGGCTTGCCATCTCAGCTGAATACAAACACATACATGTAGTATGTATATGTGAACATATGCACACAGATTACAGATGTATGATAGAGCAGCCGTTCTGGCACACACACAAACAAGCACCCTTCATTTCTCCCTCACATTCACGGAACAAAGTCATATCATATCTGACCCGCTCCTGCAACCTTCCACTGAGGCGACTTAGAGACATCAGTAAGGCCGTCAATGGGTACCCGCCCGAGCCTGACTGCCCGGGCAATGAAAGCGGTTCTCTGGCGCCCGACATTCCATAAAAATGCACCATTCCCTACATTTCTTAACAAAATATCCGCACAGTCGGGTATCCACCCCGCGGGTCGATGGGTGCCCAGGCCGTGATTTCTACACTTTCTGACAGCCCTAGCCATCAGACAAATGCAATCGGTTTCTCCCTCTGTCTTTATAAACAGAGTTCATGTGTTTCTTTGTCCCCGCCTAGACTACTGCAACTCACTGCTAATAGGTCTCCCGAGACAGCATCTTTCTCCACTTCAATCGGTCTTAGATGCTTAAGCTAGGCTCATTGCCCGACTCCTTGCATTGCGCATTTCTCTACAAATATGCTTGAAGACTTGAGCTGGCTTCCTGTCACTGCACATATCCACTACAAGATCCTCTTTCTAGCTTCCAAAGCCCAGCTAGTGCCCCAAGATATCTCTGACTATTTCTGAAAGCCATTATCTGCAACTTCGTCTTCTTCCTTGCACCCTGTTGATCATCTTGATCTTTTTGTGCCTAGGACTAAGACTGCCTTGGCCCAATACCGGGCGTTTACTGTTGCGGGTCCATCAACCTGGAATGACCTATCTAATGACTGGCTTCTCACCATCAGCTTCTTGCTCTTTCTAGGCATTTCTTTTTCCCCGGGGTTTCCGTGCTCTAAATAGTTATTCTGTGAGAGGCGCCATATAAAGATATGACATGATACTCAGTGATATTTTAAGAGGCTAAATGGGGTTGACAAAGGATGCAGTTCTCAACAAAATCATGGTCAACATATTGGAAAACTTTCAAGAAGACATGAAGCTGAATTTTTTTAGATAGATAGTCTAGTGGTTAGCAAGCAGGACTCTCATATCACAAAGATATAATTCTTCTCATATCCCAAAGACAGACTTCTTCTCATGTCACAAAGACAGAATTCTTCTCATATCACAAAGACAGAATTCTTCTCACATCATAAAGACAGAATTCTTCTCGTATCACAAATAGAGAATTATACTCCATTTACATCCTCCATTGAACTTGTGTAAATGATTGGTGGAAAGTTCAGACATGGGAATGGTCACCTGCCGTAACATGCTGAGGATGATCAATATGAAGCAAAAACTACTTCATACCTGTGTCTCTGGGGTTTATGGATTCTTATTCTATTTATTCTGCTCCTATACCTCTTCTTCTTCTTTTTTGTCTTCTTTGAAGTCCTTATCTGGATGCTATAAGTCCTGCAAAGTCTTTGGCTCAATACCTGTTAATGTTCTTAAGAAAAAAAGTAATTATTTACAAAACAGAGGCATTTTGCTGGAACCAGCAAACATTTTGTCATGGATAATGGATTCAATGAGTGACTTACAATAATAAAATAATAATTAAAATCATATAGCTGTTATCGATTTAAAAATTGTTTACATCACAGACAAACTGAAGTACTCACCTTCTCTAGTTAGAAACGTAAATTCACGACTTTGTTCTGACCAGCCCAATTCATTTCTTGCTCGTATGAACAGCTGGTAAGTGGAATTCGGAGTAAGACGTGTGAGCCAGTGGGAAACCTTTGGACGTTTAGGATCGTCTTGGCTTGTAACGATCTCCCAAGGCTGAATTCGTTCCACAAGGTCAACTCTAACCTGTGAGTGAATTAATATTATAATTACTGTTACTGTCACTTTTCTTACAACTATAATTACTGAACTGTAATTATCATTAAATGAACGAATGCTAATGTATTGGCAAATGTATGAAATAACTTGGTATGGTATTTGGGTTAATGCTCACTATAAGCATTTATAAGTTTAAATCAATTATCAATTAAATATATTTTCTCAACAGTATCTTGCAGAAATCTGTGTGCATAGAGTGAATTAGAGTTTGGTTGCAGGGTTCACCTTCATCAGAAATAATATATAGGCACATGATGTAACTTACTCTTCTATATTTGAATTCATATTCCTCGATTTTCAGTCCACCTGTGTTTGGCTTCTTCCATTCAACCAAGAAATCGAATGCTTCAGCATCCATCCGTGACACGATTTCAAGTGGATATGGCTTTCCTAACAAAATAATTATGATGTAACCACTGAAATTGCTTAAAGTGAAATCACAGCTATAACTTCTCAATTTTGCCTATTAATTCATTCAGGAATTCAGGATGTCTGTTGGTAAGCTGCATATCAAGCACTTTATTCATTTATTTCTTCATTCTGAGCATTTATATAGCGCCTCTTCAAGAACCTACTCAGGAGCGCAAAATATGCAGAAGACTAAAATCTAAGCTCACAAATGCTTTGCTGCAAATGCCTAAGAGAAGTTAGTCATTCACCTGCTTGATTTACAATTCATACTTGAATACCAGTCTATATAATTTAGACCTCATTTGGTCCTTCATCATCAGCAGGAGGAATGTTTAGTATATCCTTTCTGAACTACAACTTTGAACCCAAACAATTCAAGTGTGTACAATATCAATATAATTGCTTTAATAACTGCAAAGTCATCATAATTTTAAGAAAGAACGAGAATGATAAGAGCTGCACACAAAGAACAATTTGCTGTTCTAGGACTCCTAGAATACCCTTATATATAATTCTTTAGTCTACAAACACAACCAGTAAATAAATTACACACGATGAAGGCAATATCATGTCAACTTACGAATAGATTCCGTTATAACTGTCTGCTCTAATTGACGACCAACACCAACGTCGTTCTTTGCTCTAACTTTCAGTCGATATGTTGTACTTGGCTTTAAATTTTCAATTGTTATTCGATTTCCTGAAAAAGTAAGACAAAATAAATAAAGCATATAAGCAAGCCAACACTCAGACATTCTACTTTCCAATGCAATGCTTGAAATATGCAATGCTTACACCTGAATGAAGGCAGATTATTTTGTGCAGTAGGTGAAGCTGAGCAACTACAATAGAATCATTTAAATCTCTGAAATAAGTAAAATAACTGTTGTGAGATCCATGGAATGATTGCCTGAAAAGAAGTTCAGCTTAAGGAAACAACTAAAATCACATGTCCTGACAGTTTGCAGGTTTCATGATTCAAAATCTCTCAGAGCAACCTAATTTCTTCAATAAACCCTTGTAATTGTACTTTTTAGGTTTGTAGTCATACCCAGGAGAATAATGAGTTTTATAATGAGTAGGTTACAATCATGAATAGCCAACAAAGAACCATATCAAATATGAACACAACATAACAGCATGTCAGAGTGCTTTTTTAGTGTTGTTGAAACAGTATAAATAAAAATTGAATACGGAAATGCTGTTAAAAGCATGCAAAATAAAAAGTTCTGAACGTAAAATTTGTCTAAACTCTTTTGAATTCTGTAAACAAACAAAAAACACTCTCTTAACCTTCAACGACCAGCATTGTTGATTTCCTATACATTTTATTATGTGCTGTTCATAATAGTTAACTACATATTATAAAGATTTTGAGTAAATAACACAAAACATGTAACATCAACTACGAAAACAGTAAACATTAGCACACAAGAGCAACTAACGAGAACTACATAAGAAACGAGTAAGAAAGTAGACGAGCCATGCAAAATCACCGAAATGCAATCAGTCACAACCGTGCAGGCAATAATGTTTTTGGTAAGAGTGCAGAGGGACACCAAAGAACACGAAAGGCATAACGTATAACAATATACCTTGAACATCAATGACAGCACCGTTACTGCTGTAAGTCGGATTATTGACTAGAATAGAAAAGAAAGATATGGAAATATCTTCCATTACTAATTTAATGGTGTATTTAAACAACACACCTACGCTTTACGATGATCTTCAAAATCTAATTAGAATTACTTATATATCTTATTACAATTACTAAACGCTATTCTTGCAATGAGTTCGAGATTCTTGGATGTAAAATTATAATTTATCCTATGCAAACGTATAGTGAATTTTATCAAATGATCAACTGATAGACCTCAACACGTCACAAACTAAACTCCAACATCTTTAAATAGCTATACAAAATGAACTGCAAAACACAAAGAAGTTCCATGCAAAGGTCCTACTTAGTCGGCAGTAAAGTAATTTGCTTCTCTTTCTTTCATTCAGTCATTAAAAGAATTTGCATAGCAACTCTTCAAGAGCACTATTCAGAGGCACTCCCAACCCCAGCACAGCCAAATAAAGATAAAGATCAGAGAGGAATGCCTGAGAAAAGGTTCTCAGATATGGCTAAGTGGTCATGTAACAACATTCAGTGTGAATGCATGAAACTTCTAGGCTAGGTAATCAGCATTGCATGCATTGAGACATTATAATCAATATGGTGGTGGTGCTACGTAAATAGTGAAGAAACAGACTACAAATAAAACAACTGTACTTCAGTTTCTAGCAAATGAAAGTAATTTGCAAGATGTTAATTTTTTACCCAACTGAGCATTTTCAGAAGTCTGATAGACTTGTGCATGACATGTGTCACTACAGACCTTTGTTGATTACAATGGAACATAAATAATATCAGAAACTCAATTAGACCATTTAGAAAAATATCAGATTACAAAAGAGGATGAACTTCATGCTTTGCAGAGCTAACAACTGTTTCATTGAGAGGTCGTTGTTCTTTCTACCTGTCCCAATGTCTAGGGTCTTCTCCTCATATTCGACATGGTAGCCAACGACCTTCTCTCCTCCGTCCTCGATTGGCGGATTAACATCGATGACGATGCTGTTTGGCATTCGCTCAGTTACATCAATGGAACTGGGTTCACCCGGAACAGCTGGAACAACAGATCAAGACATCATCACAGACACATGACCTAAAAACAGTGGAACAAAACATCAGATAAAGTCAGTAACTTATATGTATATACTCATACACGCATGAATTAATGCATAGGGGTATGCATGTGTGTAAATGTCCATTTATATATATATATATATATATATGTGCATGTGTGTGTGTGTGTGTGTATGTGCATGTACATGGACACCTTCACCTTGTGCTGTTATTTCTTGGAAATCTAGCGACCGCCATGACCAATCCTCTCCAGTTTTTCTGTCCGAAGTTGCACCTCTTAATTCCTCCAGGCTCATTTCAGTTTTTTCATGTATCACATCCATCCATTTCTTCCTTGGGCGCCCTCTTTTCTTCCTTCCTCCTCCACATGCCAGCATCATTTCCTTTTCCATTCCATTTGATCGCATAACATGTCCGAAAAACCTCAGCTTCCTTCTCAACGCTGTTTGTTGTAACGTCTCATCATTCTCAACTCCAATCTTCCTGCGCACTTCTTCGTTTGTCTTCTTCTCCGTCCATGACATTCTCTGCATCTTCCTCCATATCCACATTTCGCATGCGTTGATTTTCTTCTCCATGTTCTTTGTCATTGTCCATGTCTCACAGCCATATAGCGCTGAAGGAAAGATCATTGCTCTCACTAATCTTTTTTTTGTGTCTATGCTCACATGTTTGTCTTTCCAAATCTTTTCCAGTCCGTTCATTGCACCTTTCCCTATCGCCACCCTTCTCTTTATTTCCGAGTCACATTTTCCCTCTTTTTCTATTAATGATCCCAGGAACGTGATGCTTGTTACCACCTCTATTTCCTCTCTGTCTATCTCGAAACTGTCCCAATCAGCTGTTGTCATTATCTTTGTCTTCTTTAAGTTGAAGTATAGGCCTGCCTTCTCACTTTCTCTCTTCAGTCTTCTTATCAGATTTTCCAGATCTGCTTTCTTCCCTGCCAGTAGTGTTGTGTCATCCGCATATCTCAGATTATTCAATGTCCTTCCTGCTATCTTTACTCCTTCAGTTGCCTCTTCCATTTCTGCCCTCCTCATTATCCTTTCTGCATACAGGTTGAAAAGAAATGGGGACAGGATGCACCCTTGCCTCACCCCTTCCTTGATTTTAAATTTGTCTGTGTCTCCAAATTCTGTTCTTATCACCACTTCCTGGTCTTTGTACAATCCCTTTAGTAGTTGTACCAAATGTTTTGGTATACCCATTTCTATTAGAGTTTTCCACATCAGTTCATGGTTAATGCAGTCAAATGCTTTGCTATAATCGATGAAACATATGTGTATTTTTTGTCCATATTCCCTTTGCCTTTCCATTATCAACCTCATGTTGGCAATATGATCTCGCATTCCCCAGGATTTCCTAAATCCTGCCTGATTGTCCGGAAGCTCTCTCTCAATTATATTCTCCATTCTTTTATGAATTATTTTGAGTAGTATTTTGCTTGTGTGTGATATCAATGCTATTGTCCTGTAATTTTCACACTCTCTTGCATCTCCTTTCTTAAATAAATGGAAAAATATTGATCTCTTCCATTCCTCTGGCCACTCTCCGGTTTTCCATATATTATTGCATAGTTTTGTTATTGTCTTTATCATTGTGTCATCTCCCGCTTTTACCGATTCTATGGGTATTCCATCCTGACCTGGCACTTTGTTGTCTTTCAGTTGTTTGATTGCCCATTCCACCTCTACTTCCATAACCACCGGTTCCTTTTCGTGTTCTGTTATATCGTTTTGCTCTATTTTTACTCTCTTGTCTTCGCTGTACAGCTCCTCCGTTAGTCCTTCCATCTTTTCTTCATGCCCTCTTCATCACCAATTCCATTTCCGTCTCCTGACTTCAGTGAGCCCATTCTACGTGTAAATTATCTCGTTATTGCCCTCACTTTTGAGAATATTTCTTTCGTTCTCCCTTTCTTTCCTTCTTCCTCCATTTCCCTGCACATTTCATTTAAATGTTTTTCTTTATCTTTCCGTGCTTGCTTTTGGAAGGCACTGTTCATTTCTCTTACTTTATCTTTGTTTCCTGTGCTTTTTGCAGCTTTCCTTTCTCCTGCTATACTAATAGCTTCCAGCGATAGCCATGGTGTTGTTGTGAATTTCTTCTTCTTCGGGATGTTTCTATGCAACTTCCAATATCATTCCCTTCATCTTCTCCCACAGACTGTTTGTGTCCTCCTCTACTTCCATCACATCCCTCTCCAGTACTTCGAAATTATTCTTTATTTCCATCCTGTATTCCGGGGTAATGCCTTTGCAGTCATATGTGGCCACATGGACACATGCATAAATAAATAAATACATGTACTGATGCATGTATGAACATATGCATGTTTGTATGCATGAATGCAAACGTACTTATGCATCTATGAATATGTGTATGCATGTCTATGAATATATGCATTGTGCATAGGTACATAAGATATTGCGTAAGAGTGTGCGTGCCAGTGAAAAGTAACTTTGAGAACAGATGGAATGAAAGTAACACTTACAAAACATCAGCAACTGATATCAAATGAAATAAACAGATTTTACTTATTGTAAACATGGATAGATTTCAGATAATCACCACAGACCAAATTCAAGTGCAAATATAAAAGCTAGTAACCAATGATTTCATTACCTCTATTCATCATGTATGTGGAACACTGTGCTGCCTTTAAAATTATGATGCCCAGAATGCAGTCTTGTTGGAGTAGAGAGCAATATAAGTCATACAGGTTCTATTTTAAGATTTATCACACTTAACAGGAAAATCTCAAGTGTAGAAGTTCATTTGAAACTCACTGTAAAATTAATGTACGGTTTTTCTGAATCTGAATAATGTCTCATTATTTCTCAACAAAAAAGAATTCTGAAGAGTCTCACTTGCTCTTCTCAGCTCAATGCTGTGCTCACTCGTTCCCAGTTCATTCCTGGCCTGACAAACGTACAGGCTATAAATCCATCCTTGATCCACTTCTCTCACCTTCACCTTATTAAACATTAAAACACACAAGTGTTAGAAGGATAATCAAAACATTTCACTCCTTTGAAACAGCAGAATAAAACTATTTATAATGGAAATAGGCAATAATACAAACTTGATAATTATGTTTCCTTCAGGTTATTGAAGGCTATTACATGGAAAAACTGGAATGAGCCTGGAGGAATTAAGGGATGCAATTTCGGAAAGAAAGACATGAAGAGGGTTGATCATGACGGTCGCTAGATTTCAGAGAAATGACAGCACAAGGTAACAAGGTCAGGCTATTGACACATATAAATTTCCAAATTAGATTGACCAAACACTTTTACAAACTTCAACTGAAATCTATGAGGTTCTGCAATCTGAAAGACTCAAAATCTGACCATCTGAAAATATTTCAAAATAAACCCCCATTTGTGAGATTATAATTACCTGAAGACTGCTTTCCCTGCCCATATTGAATATCCTGTATGTGTCATTGTTGGCTAAAGGACGAGCAGCGCGAAACCAATCGATTGTAGGAGCTGGCTCTGACTGCACTTTGCAAGTTATGTTCCGTAACTTGCCAGCCCATATATAAACAACCTTGGTGTGGTTGCTTGGAAATCTTGGTCGAACTGAAAACAAAAACAGAATACGTAATGTAAATCTTAAAAAATTTCTCAGCAACAACAAAAGCCACGTCAGAGATATCAGCTTATTCACCGGCACTATACCAAATCAAGTTGTCAATAGCCAAATTGCTCGCTCATTCCGATTCCAGGTGAAAATCTGTGGAGGTCAAGCCGAGGAGACAGCATGGTGCGACAGAAGTAGTCAGCGATGGTGCAGGAGTAGAATCAGGATAGGACAGCGTAAAGAACTACATTTTCAGTCATGAGTGGAAAGTAGCAAAGGAGACTGCAAGTGGAAGAGAGGCAAAATAAAGAGGTGAGACAGAAGGATAAATGAATTGGAGGAGATCCATTGGGAGTCCGTTCCAAAGAGCTGGTGCAGCATAGACCAAGGAGCAATTGCAGAGAGGAGGAGACTGGATGTGGAGACCTAGACATCTAAATATTTCTTTGGAAAACATAAAATGACTATGAAACAAGAATAGAAACAAAAGTGCACATGAAATAAGTAAATCTCGATAGGAACAGATATGCAAGATGTAACGTATACATGTCACATAAGTCCTACTTATTCTACTTTCAAACTTTAACATTCAAATTTTATCAGAAGCATATGGATAGATTAAGTGTGCAAGAGGCAGTATCTTCATTATAATCAAATATTACTAAAAGCCACAAACTCAAGGATTAACCATATATATAGTTGTTAAAAGATGTGCAGCACATGCTATTCACAAACATACAGGCAAAGGATTTCCTAAAGAGTAACAAGGGAACTTAGTTTCTGCACAAGGACCCCTAAACATGAAAAGATTGATCAGCATAGTACTCTGTGTTGAATCCACTACAACCATGGAAAAAATCACTTTGAACACCACAAGGTGAACAGCACTATGTGTTAATGGGTGCTAATGAACAGCACTATGACCTTGTGAACAATGGAAAACTTCGCTTTGAACAGCACAAGGTCATGAACACACAAAATAAGTAACAATTTACTGCACTCAAACATTTAGGAAGTGCCTCTAAAATATGATGAACCTTCAGAGACACTCCCAATGTGCACGGCTCCATAGAATAAATGGCTTTTGAGAAAAACAAAGGAGGAGGAGGAGGGGATGGGCTACCAGGAGCTAGAATTTGAGAGCAAACAGATGGAGACAGTGCATTCCAAGGACATAGATCACATTTTATCGAGGCAAAAAACCGAGACAGAGCCAAGGCTGTTATAGAAGTAACAGACTAAAGTCAAAAGAAGTTTTTTCAGGCCTGACTGAGTAAATTAGCAGATGTGTAGAACAATGAAAAACAATCCTACAGATGATTTGTCAAAATAACTTACAGTTGACAGTGACTGAAGCAGTTTCTTCACTAAACCCAATTGGGTTGAGCGACCTGCACGTGTAATTCGACATGTCCTCTGGTATTAGAGTCATTATTGTCATCTGCAGTCTGCGTGCTACACTCTTCACATCAATCCTCCCATCATCCTGTTGTAAAATGTACAAACCGGATTTTAAAAAAGATGTCTCAATGACCTCTAGTGAATCAATCTCAAGACTGATGAAAAAAGTCAATGAGACAGACAGACTTCAGTCCCTATGGAATTATGGGAACATGTCCCATTATCTCAATGGGATAAAGGAACATGGCTCCTTAAGGTTTGGTTGGGATGACACTGACAGTCATGGTAATACTCCACCCTCAATGTTTAAAATGTTCCACAAGTTTCACCAACAAAGCATATATTTGTAAAAAATGAAAGTTGCAGTTTGAAAGACATATTACATATTACACCCAAAAAAATAGAGGGAACATTGTATACAACCATTAATTTGTTGCCCTTCGATGACTTGACTTCATTCCAAAGTCTTTCAAACGTTGCACAAAATTACTTTGTAGTTTGACTGTAGTCATAGTATTTGGGATCTCCTCAAGATTAAGTTAAGATAGAAATGTAATTGTCATCAAAGTCATAAATGATTCCCTGTTTGTTAAAACATGTCAGACATTTTTACAGTCAAGTTGTATATGCCCTGCCTCACTTGGAATGAAAGAGGGTATGATTTGTCCAGTGATTGAATTGTCAGGGGGGTTGGGAGGTTGGGGGTTGGGTTGCTAATTAACACTCCCAAGTTCGTTTTTCAACCCTCCTAGTTAATTCTCAAAAATTACCTTGGGGGGTCAGGGCAAACCCCCCAGATAAACTTTCAGTGGCTTAGTGTCTCTTAATTGGGTTCCTAGCTAGTGCTCAAGTCTTTAATTATGATATTTTTTATTTAAAAAATCGTCATGTTACATTTTCAGTAACATAACAACAATATCTAGTAGCAATTGGGTGTGCCTGCACTGTTCTGAATAGGCCTATACAGAGTTGACTGTAATAATGAAGTGGCTTGGTGATGATGATAATATTATACTGAGTATTTCTTGAAGCCTCATCAGTCAGCACGTCAAGGGGTCGACATAAGTCAGTGTCAGAGAGAGGGCATGACTTCTAACCACTTTATACGTTGTGTGCCCACTGGGCACAGCAGCTGCACGCAGGTACTGGAATGATATTGAGATGAAGCTCATACAGCAGAGATATGGAATCTGTCACTGACCTAAATTTGTAGTTGGTATGTACCACCAAACCTCATTAAGCACTGGATAAATGAGCTTACAGAAGTTTGGATTTTCCCGCCAAAGCGATTTCCAGTTACTGAAGAATGCGATGGTCCTGATGGAGAACTGAACCAGCGATAACTAAATTAAGATGATGTGACAGTCTAGCTGAGAAGGCTGATGAATCAAAAGCAGGTAAATGTGTATGAGAAATCTCGTTCTGACAGAAATTAAAATGGCCACAGGACTGCAAAACTGGCCTCTAGGCAGTTACAGTTTGAGTATCTCCACTTTTCTCAATTTTCACTCCTTTATAATGTCTCTCTTTTCACTCTTCAATCATCATGGCCTCAAAATTCTTTAAATAGAGCAATTTCGGTGAAAAACAGGTTGCGAAAGTAAGCAAAGAATTTCCTGTTAATGAAATACAAGCAGCATAATATATTGCATAAGAGTGTGGCATGTTCAACAACAGTGATGGTGCAATGTTAGGGAGACCTAACAAGTTAAGTTAACTATTTTGATAGTGCTGCCTGTATCTTGAGCTGATTGTAATCGATGACTTAGTCAAATGAATCTCTATCCTACCAAGGAAAGAAACAGACTGACTAACACATTCTGTTGATGACTTCTTTATGGTTTGTATTTGTATTAATGGCCCTTCCTCTCGCGCAATGGAGCATTGGAATGTCGACAAGTGTGTTATAAGCTGGTTGAAGCCAGGCAAACCTGGAGCCCTGGACAAAACTATAGTTTTGCCAACAGTTGAAATTACTAAAGTTCAAAATTAATGAAAACTGTTATGATGTCCTGTTTTCATTAATATCACTTCATTATTGGTAAAGTCATAATAATGTTTGCTGTATATTAGTAGGCCTATACCTACTTTAGATCAGTCTAGGTTAAAATCACCAGCACTACTGATTCTTGTATGCTTTGGTAGTAAATGAAACTGGTACTCAAATAATGATAACTACCTGAACAGCATAAATGTGCATGTTGTTTGTAAAATACCAATGTAAGCCCCTATGGTGTTTATATTTGACGTCAGCAGCCAATGCTGCCCTGATAAATGTCATAAAACTGATGATTGAACAAAACACAACTATAAGATCAAATTCGTGTCCCCCACACCCACCCACTGTCACCCTTTACAATTTAGCCTCTGTATACTGGTTTAAGGTTCCTGCAAATTATGGTTGAGACAACTTGACATGTGGATCATTTTCAACCCCCCTCAGTTCAAATTTGACAATTCAAACACTGGATTTGCCCAAAAAATATTTAGAAAGGCTCTGCTAACATACATTGTAAAAATTGTTCCCCCCCCAATGCACATCATGACTAATGCAAGTTACAATTGACGAGATAATTTTCTACATAAATATCTTGACAAACCTAGAAGAAAACTTACTAATATAATATAATAGATCTTGCACAAATAAGCCTCTCACATTAGACCTTCATTGACTTATTCAATATGTATACAACCAATGTTCCCTCTAAGCTATGTGCGAGCGCATACACGCCTTGCGCACGCAAGAATTAGTGTGCGCAAAAATCTTTGTCTCTTGACCGATTGCGATCTACCTTATTACTCCAGAAACTTCGGTTCCTTGGCAGAAACGTCCACTTAATTATCTACGACCAGGGTTTTATCTTAGATTATCAAGGCTTATCGCCGTAGACTTTTCGATTACAGTCTTAATTGAACTATCATCACACCTGCACACAAAAGTGTGAAACATTTATAAAATGTTGCACACACAAAATTTCTTGCACACGCTATCCACAAAAAAATAGAGGGAACATTGTATACAACCATCAATTTGTTGCCCTTCGATGATTTGATTTCATTCCAAAGTCTTTCAAACATTGCACAAAATTAGTTTGTCAGTTGTGGCACATTCTTATAGAGCATTTTTTTCAACTGGCTACAATATCAGACTTTAAAAAAATCAGTACTTCTACTCTTTCGACCTCGGCTGTGCTACTGCGCTATATAAATTGTCTTATTATTATTACCATTATTATTATTACCCTGCAATTTACAATGGCTTGTACATAATTATAGTCCAAGACTTGAGTAAACATTGTAAGATAGATTACGTTCTCTCCAATGGCATAGTTCCTCTGCTGATCAGCTTTTCTGAAAGTCATGTTGGGTGCAGGGTCTCCATGAGACAGGCATTCCAGCGTCACAGTGTCACCCTCAGTATGAACAACGCTCCGAAACTGATAAATCAGAGGCTTAACTACAAAAGAATCAAATCCCATTAAGTCCGAAACACAATTAACAAACTGAGGCAGTCAAAATCGAAATTTTGCGCTCACTCATATGCATTGGTCAGTCTGATGATTTCCAGTCACTTCTAAATAAATTGATCTTAAAAATTGATCAACTCACAAAGCAAACAGGTAATTGGGTTACAAAAATGACAGACTCAGGATGGATTATAGCCTGACTTAATTCTCTGACAGACATTGTTCAATGAGCCAAAAACTGATCAACAGTTGCAACCAGCATCACAATGTGCACAGCCAGTGTATGTTGGTCCTGATAACTTAACATGCAAGCTAGGCAGTCGCTTATGGACCCTGTAGCATCCAATGGCACCTGATATTTACTCAGCTGCAGTAGGGCTGCTAAATATGGTAGATGAATAATTGTAGGCACAAAACTATGATTTATGTAATCACAAATTACCCTCAACCATGTCAATATTTGGTGACCTATGCACAGCACAAGTCATAGTCAAGGTGGCTTTCAGAAAGCTTGGACTAACACGCAAGTGTATGAAAATCACTAATAGAGCTCTATGACCTTGCACCAATCTCCTCAACACACCATAATCTTTCTCTGCCTGTGGAGCTTGAAAAGACTGCTTCATAGCAGAAAGAGGAGCAGAGACAAAGAGAGACTGATGTTGAGAGTACTCAGTACCCTGTGCTGAATAGGGTGCCAACAGACCCCTTTCATGGATCAAGATCGAGAACCATCACTTAGCAAACACAATAAATGCAGTACACATAGACAAAAGATTATAAGGTCCAAATATCAGAAATAGGGGATTTTTATTAATTTGATGAATGAAAGAAAATGAACATTATGCCAGATAGCATATTAAATGAAATTGAAGTGAAACATGTACCCAGAACTCTGAGATAACCCTCCTTCGAGTCGAAACCAACATCATTGTTCACACGGCAGGTGTATCGTCCCTCATCGCTTTTGTTCAGAGGCCTAAAACTGATGCTGCCACCATCAGCATCCACTAGCAGCCTTGAAGTGCTCTGTAGTGGCGTCTGACTATCATCCTATTCAGCACATGTCCATAGAAAGCAAGTCAACCACGTGATTTCATAGGATTTAATGATCTGTTGCATCACTGAGGAATTTCTATTTGCAGAGATAATGTATAGATTTACAATTATATATAATACATTGTGCTAGAAAAATAAATTGCCTAATGCATTTCATGGCACCATCCACTTCATGCATGATCAGTTACAATAGTCATCTATTATGTATTCAGATTACTTTTAGCATGTGCAGAATCATCTGAGATTACTGCTATGAAAAATGGTATGACGTTAATTTTCAGTGCTGAAACCAAATCATCGGTTCATCTAAATTATGCAAAACACCTACATAGTAATAATAACACCCATGGCATTGATCAATAAGCAACTTGATGGTTCCAATACACAGCCCAAATCTGTGGTTAATAATTATAATCATATAATAAACTAAATAAACTAAACTCATGACAAGAATACAGATAATGACAAACAAAACCAAATTCAAATTAACACAAGTGGCATCTGTCTAACTAGACACATTAAGTTCAAACACAACCTGTGTCATCAGATATTAATGATATTCCATATCGAAAAACGACAGTACTGCGCCTTTAATATAAATTCCCTTTTGATCAATATCTAAAGAAACTATCCTAATGTCAAACATATATTGATATACCTCAGTACTAGAAAGCGCTTTAAAGAACCTTATAAAAGATTGTACTTGCAGTTATCTATGCAACACATAACAACTTACAAAATTTTTCAAATTTAAATGTACTTTCAAAGTCACGAGTCAACATAGGCACCATTGCAAAGTGGATTGTTACAAATATCCTGTAAACAAAGCCTCTGCTCATGAAGTGAATTACTAAATAACTCTTGATTACATTGCTGACCTTGAGAAATTCAAATTTGGGGTCTGGCAGTCCATCAGCATTGCAAGCTATGACAATATCCTCTCCTTCAGTTCCCTGAATTGTCCCAGGCCCCTTCGAGATCTTTGGAGGAACTAAAGAAATAAAAAAATGTATCAATGATATTTTTCTAGCACGATGACTCTGCAACTGCACAAATATTGAACCAGGAATCATCCAAAATCTACTGTTATGATAGATTGTGGCAAAAAATTCTGAATCTATTAAATTAAAATGCAGTAATTAAATTAGATCAAAAAGCAAATACATTTTTAAACAGAGCACAAAGTTAACATGTTCTACAGTAGTAAAAAAAACAATATGGAGTCAATTTAGCAGACTATAGACAGCTTCTTTACAAGTCAACTTCTACCAGCCATAGCTCTGTTATACAGATTTCAAAACCATTATCAGGGACTCTGAATATACATGTCAACTGTCAGCCATGGAAGAGTATTCATTGCTTGATCTCTATGCATCTGGGCGAGACAGACGGTTGAGACCTTCTACAGTTACTTGAGAATCATTTGCACACTACATCATTTGTATGGCTAATGAGAAGAACTTGTGTGAGATGTTTAAAGGCACTCTGGAACAGCTCATACACTTAAGCATCATATACACAAGTAAAGCAAAGCCACCAGGGCTAGCACTTTGTCCAGTGCCATATACGCCACATGACTCAATACGTTGAGCACTCATCCAGGTTCAAGCATAAAGATTCATCAGCAGCCAAGTAGTCTCCACTTACGCAATGACTAACCGGAGTGGTGACACACGTGACTTTACACCCGACAGACAATTGCAGGAAGAGGGACAATGCCTTGTCAGCATATTGATAAACACAATGGCACGAGCAGCAATGATCGTGGTCAGATTTAGCCATTGCCAAATGATCAATTATTCAACGTCGACAATTTCAGTTGGGACACGGAGTGCTGCACTGGTGTGAACTCTCTCGAGGTCGTATGTCGTGCCGTGGTCATGTTACTCATGAGACGTCAACCGACGAGACATTCAATCGGAAGCAATTTATAAGGATGTTGACCGGTCTAGAGTAGGATTCGGCAGCTGTAGCAATGAAATGCTCTCCATCTGCAGCGCCATTCCATAGCAAGCAGCAATCATAATTCAAGCACTGAAACTATCACTGGCATCGACAAACATTTGTAAACAGTAAAAGTGACAGATAACTACTCCGACTAACAAAACATACAGATATATCTAATTAAGTCCATATCAATGAAGAAACTGTGAGAACAGTGAAAGAAATTACCAGTTCGCAGAGCTCGTGCTTTGCATTAAGGTCTTGCTATATATATATCTATATTATATATCATATACATTTATAATATATAAATAACTCACTGTGAACAAGAACAGAAATCTTGCGTTCATTGTATCTTCCATCTGCTTCCACCTCCGCTCGACACGTGTATTCACCATCATCATCAAGCGTGATGTTTCTTATGCGAATGCCACTCGACTCCTCAGTGTATCGACTACCTATACCTGAAATTCAAATAAAAGAAAAACGAAGTCTAATAAAAGTAGAACTCAATCATCATAAACAGCTATGAGAAAATGTAAGACAACAAGCTTACTACCATGCACAAACCACAGGCACTGCTGGAAATTTGTCAGCAACTAAAGTGATAATCTGCAGGAATTGAATACTTCGATACTACGATTATCGCAGTACAATAAACATCCACAGATAGTCATGTTAAATTGAACATCTCTTGTTCGACAATCACAATTGATTATCTACTGTGATCTTCCTTCCTCCTTGGAACATTCTTCCATAACAATTATGCACCTATACATTTTACCATGTTTAATAGATATTTAACAATATTATTGTTAAGCTCCCGAAAAATACAGCTACTAAGTTTAGATCAGATAGGTAACTACAGGTTCAGTTCTTGTACATACAGTAATTTACATTAGTAAGGCTCAGTTTAAATAAAAAATGCCATGTAGGCTGGAGGACATGGAAGGGGTATACAGGTTGAAAGAAGTGCAGACTTCAGTTAAAAATTATCAAATTCTTTTGTTCCTTAAGATAGCAAATTTGGATGAGCCTTAAACTGGTCTCTAGCAGTGGAAATGTCAGCCTACCGAACTGAATGCGATCTCCCTTATATCGCCATGACACAGTTGGTGCAGGAGCACCGCTCACTCTGCATTCAATTAAGGCATCACTGTGGATCGAAGGATGCTGTGGACTTGGTGCATGATCAAAGGTTATGTCCTCTGCGTGAAAAGAAAACAATCACAGAACTTCAAAACTTAATTGTATCATAAAAAGATCTTTTCCATAAATTATGCTAGCCTTTGGTTTTACAGACATCCAAAACACAGTACAGTTCCTCTGCAAAACCAAAGAAGAAGCCATGTTTTCTTAACTTCTGTCTCTTAGATTTAGCATATCAGGTAAAATAGTCAGTCTTAAACTGACATGTGACAAGGCTCTTATTTAACAGTCTCAAGTAACTGTGGTGCCTCCAAAGCCAACAGCAAGACACATCGCATATGAAACTGACATAAAAACAACGGTCGACTGAAAAGAAGGAATTTTACACAAAAGAAAAGGTAGGAAAATTTTTTTTTAAATTAAAAGAATAAGTGAAAATATTATTAAAGAATTTATGTAGAAACTTACTGAAGAGTATCAGTTTGACAGATTTCTCCTGTGGCCTGCCGTCCACTGAAGCAACACATCTGTACCGTCCTTGGTCCTTCCTCTCAATATTTGTGATGTACAACTTCTTTATTGTTCCTTGCTCCTGTTCCACGTACAACCTTAAACAAATAAACCAGACACGTATCTCTAATTGGAATCTGATCAATTAGTTCCCGTCCATCTTTAACGGCTTTCATTGGTTCTCTTCGTTAAAGGCTTTGAAGACATGCCAAATAAGCCCTATTTTTAAATTTAAGACTAATACTTTAATAATAAATATTAATTTATAAATTCAAGTTAATCAACCATCAAAAGAGTTGTCAAGTCCAGTTAATAAGATAATTACTACAAGAAATAACTACCAACATTTAAATAATTTGACAATTTGTTTTCATGAGGTCACCATGTCACATTATTCTTTTGTTTTTCTGTTACTTGGCTTTCAAAAACATAATTTATCATGTCATACATTACAGTAATTATAAATCAGAGCAATTAGTAATAGATAAAATTCATATTACTTTAAATCAATGGGCATAGTGAAAGTCAGAAGTTCAAGTCAGGTATACATGACAAGGTATGATCTTGTAGGCAAACTGATCTTAAAAATTGCAGTTTGAAAGGTTGCACAAACATGCTTTATAAACTCCATATACATGCATATAAATATCTCTTTAGAAACATCTAAAATTAAAAAACAGATTTCTCAAGTAAATTAAACTGCTGTATAAATACAATACACATGCTTACGCTGAATGTCTACAGTGAGATGGAGAAGAACAAGTGGTAAACATCATGGTAAAGACAGAGTTGAGGAAATGACACAATAACACATGGTTGAGAAAAAGGAGCAAAAGACAAGAAGACTAAGGAAGGATTAGACCTCTGATGCCATTTGTGCTCCACATTCAACTAATTAGGGGTGAAGTCAGAGGGATGGAATAGCATCATCAGCTGCAGCAGTAGCTGGCATTTGGAATCAATTTTTCCTGATCGAAATGCTGCCCTGCAACTGCCTACATGTAGAATTTGCATTAAATGAAATTATGCTTTGCATGGGAGTGAAACAGAAAAACCGACATCCACCCCCACTTTCTCTCCCACAGGACAAGTAGGCGCCACCGGATTTCATCTCGCCCAGAAAGGAGCTGTGGACAAAGCCTCCATTAGTTTGCGCTTGTTATGTTACTCATTAGCAGCTGTGGGTGTTTGTGCACGCACATGCGCACACACTGGCACAAACACATACACACATACAGGCATGTAACTCGAACTTTCTCTTATTTTAATCATTCCTTAGTTTTTCCCAGACTGAGGAACCATGTATCACAGACACCGACACTTTAGGGGATTGTATTGGTTGCAGACTTCATTACAATGTTATGACATTGCCAGCTGTACAAGGTCATGACTTCAAGTAACAACCTGTGACCAACCAATCATGACGTGGCAAATCCTTCTCATCAGTTCAGGGCACTTCAAGATAATTCTATGTATATATATAATATATATATACATATATATATTATATATATATATATCTTGCATGAGATTTTGCTGTGAAACTCTGTCCTGGTCAGAGAATTGATACATGACTTCACGCACGCCATCTAGTGATGGAAGTTATAAACGCCACAGGCAGTACAGAGGTCATTAGTGATAAAATCCAAGCCCTTCTGAAAAATTTAATTTAAACAGAAATTCAGCAACTTCTTGAGTGCCAACGAAAGTTGTTTGCTAGCAGCATATGATCAACATAATTGGAAAAAATTAGCCGCTAAAATAGGAGAAAATCGTCCTTATCTAGACTCACATGTAGCATTGTCCCAGGTAGATTAAAGTAAATACCCTGTATGGTATTTCCAGTGACAAATGGTACATGGTACAAATGGCAAGAGCTGTGCTGCTGCAAATTTAACTTATATACGAGATGATGATAACGATGACGATGATGACAATGATGATGATGACGATTATGATGATGATGAATAGGAGGAGGACAATTATTGTTTACCTTTAATGACCAGCACCATTGATTGTATCTTACATTTTACTAGTCGCTGGTCATTAAAGGGTTAAAGAAACTCTAGCATGCTGAGACACAGCTTACCTGTCATCTCTAAAGCCAGGTCGAACAAATTTTTATTTATGTAAGTTTAAAATTCTTCTTGAATCATTTCTCTTAGTGTAGCATACATGTATTTTCAGTGTAAGATGTTCTTATCCAGAGGAAGGCATTTCAGCTGAAAGGGATTGTCCGGATTGCATGGAGTGGCCAAGAGTGTAATATCAGCATTTCTCATGGGTTCCAGAATGCAGATGACTCAAGACAAGGATGATGATGATGATGATAATGATGGTGATTATCATCACTGTTATTGCAGCGGATATAAGGATGACGACGTTCATCCAAAAAGAAAACATTCAATAGCAGCAACTCATGCAAACCCTTCAAAGCAGAAATAAATGATGAAATTGTATAATCGATGACAACTGAATTAAATAAAACACAAGAAGAAGACGAAGATCCATTCGTTCTATTAGCCATCCATAACAATGATAATAATAATAACGACAATTTATATGGTGCCGTAACAAGGACATACCGCTACAATGGCGCCTCACAAATAACTGTTTACAACCATTTACAATTACATCCAATGATGCAGCCAATGGCATAACATGTTAGCAACTTCATTTTCGTTTTGTTAGCCTTGACATATGACAGTGGGTCACCAGTCCTCTCCCTTGCTATTCTTATCTTATCACTGACAGTCAGTGTACTCAATGTAGCTGAATTGAATTGGGGTGCATTGGATTTGGGTGCAGGCATAGCAGAAATCTTGAGCCAAATTTCTGCTCTGGATACCCATACCTCCCAATTGACAGTTCAGCTTGCTAACTAATACATTATAGAGCAACCTCTAAATAAAAACATAGAGTATGTTTTATTTAAAAAGTTACAATTATATTTTAATATTTGTTCTGTTGGTTAGCCAAAATCAGTTTCATCTTCTTAACTAGTCGAGAGCATATGAATTAGTTCAAATAGAAAGTCACGTGAGAATTTAAAGTACCGTAAAATATGGCAAATTTACCCTATGAGAAATCCATGTACTTAGTTTGACCATGACTACCAAGCTTGCATTCAACTGGCAATGACAACAGAAGGTAGACACACTTACAACAGATAGGACAAAGAGAACAAAAGATCAGTCAGAGGACACTGATGTATGTATGGTCAATGGTCATTGGTCATCCCATATATCTATACCAGGCTAACCTCATCCATGTCCATTTAATCAGTTGCTTGTTTGTGATGATATAGAACACAGATGGCAACATGAAACACTAACGGCAAGCCAATAGAAGTAGTCCAGTCCTCAAATGACATAGTCATCGTCATCATCATGGGTCATTAGTTCTACACATATGGTTCTTCCCACAAAATCTAGTCATCATATATATGGCTAGAAACTGTGAAACTGACCTGAACTCCATTACCTGTTGCTACTTGAACAATATTACAATTTTAATTTGAACATTTAGGAACTAAATATCAAACTAAAACATATAACCAAAAAAACTGAAAACTGAAAAACAGCAAAAAATGTGTACAACAGATCAGAGAGCATTCACTCTTACTGGCTTCCACCCTGAGCTCTTGCAAAACATAACCAACATCCATTTTATACACAGCACAAACACAATGATTTTCAAATAACCATTCAATTTTAAAATTACTATTCAATTTTGAAAATAAATGCCCTTAACATTTAACATTAACTGTGGAAGACTGCACTTTATAAAGACCTCAACTCATCAAATGAGGCTAACAATCAGAAGATCTCAAACTTAAATTTATTGCTCCTCAGTCTATCTGATCTCATTGAAAATATTTTAATGAATTAACATTACAGCTTATCACATCAATTTTGATGTTCTGCATAAGCAGGCAAACCAATATTCACATTGTCAGATGGTAGAGCAAGGCTTTAGACAGCAGTCCAGAAATATTTATTGATTCCATTTCTATTATTCTGCCACTTGTCATAAATACAAGGCAATTTGAACCATTTAATCAAATAAATACCATAAACACTTCTAAAAAAGCCTAAATTTATCCAGAAACAATTTGATATTTGACAAAGAGACATGATTAGTTATCCAAACTGCATCCAACTGTGTGGTCAATTATACCAATCGAAACATTCTCCTCACTAGGGACAATTTCCACCGGGTAGGCCTTCCGAATCCGAGTATTTCAATGTACTATCTTCCGGATCCTGGTACCAACCGAGTATTAGTGGGTCTCTACTAGAGCAACCACTCCGGCAAGTACCACTGCGTCGTTGATCGTCGTCATGTATGGCGAAGCTTAAAATTAAGAATTATTTTTAACGAGATTTCATTAAATAATATTTTTAGGTCAGTAATAAATTACTAATAATTAATATAAATTAAACATAGATGCTATTCACTAAGACTGCATACATAAATCTAGAAACTAGATGATTAGGTACTAAATAACATTGATGAAATTACAAATTTTTAAATTATAGTTCCAATTTTATTAAACTATCTATTTGCACGTGTACTGTTTGCCGAGGCGAATACTTCCGAATAGTTACAAAAAATGAAATATTTGGCCGAGACAAAAATCCGACGTGATTTCTGGTCGGTCCCTACTCTTCACCCAAGCACTTACTGAAAATGATGAAAGGTAAGACAGGAAATTGGTGCAAATAGTGCAGACTGTCACAAAACTTCAAAAGCTTGCTTAGAATGATTACAATGCATCACTTCAAATGTGCATATATTGGTTCAACGTGCTGTGACAACTATTAAGCCATTACCGGAAATGGTGAATCGCAAAGCCACTAAAAAATCAAATGAGACGTTCACACAAGCGCCTAAGAAATCAAGTAACTGAATTCTCTCAATGGGTATGGTGAGTACTGCAAATCCTTCACTCAGGCATTCTTGAAGTGAAAATTTCCAACCTAAGCAATGTTCTCGGATCTCACCTTCCCGTTCTCTCTGTGATCTCCTGATCAGATGTATCAAGCCATCTTAGATTGTATGATGCCCCTTCTTTCACACTTCCCGTCACTTCACAGGTGAAGACAATTGAGTTGCCCAGAGGCTTTGTAAACGCTTCACCAAATGGCTTCAGTCGCAATTCCACTTCCGCTAAAAATAACATATGAATACCTTAGAATAAAGATTCCACCATGTAAAATACAGTAAAGTAAAAAATCTAGATAATCAATTGTGATCAACTTCCATGGTATACTCAAAATTAAACAATGGCATGATAGGAAGAGCTGGACCCAGTAAATGTAAAGAATATTCAGTTTCTCTTCTATTTTAACATACTGCTTGTTCTTTTTCTTTGACACCTTTGCTTTTTTTCTTTCCTGTATCTTGGATCGTATTTGTTGTAAATCTGTTGTAATCAATTTAACTTCACGTAAGTATGAAACTGAATCCTGCTGAAGTAACATTATTTTTAAATGTCATATTCAAAACCATCTAAAAGAACTCATATCATACTATAGCAGCGCATAGACAACTACATAACATGGTTTTATAATTGACTACGTGAATAAAAATATAATCGTAATGTATTGATTCTAAACGACGTAATAATATTGATCAATATACAAATATGCATATCCCAATTCTAAAATCATTGTAATGGATTCCATGGAATCACTTTCAAGACTAGATTAATCATTTATAATGTCTTGCAATGTTTCAACCTGCTGCACATATCAGCACTTCATTGTTGCTCCTTTGACACATCAACACTTAACCATATCAGTCGATTGTAGGGATGAACCAAGTTTGAATTTCTTGCCGAGTTCGAGTACTGAGTTTTACGAGTTGGATTTTGCGGAGTGTGAGATTTGAATATTTAAGAAAGTCTCATTCTTTTGATATTTATATTGGCAGTTTGTATAACTTCAATGAATTATTTAGTTTACCCTTAGTTAACACTAAAATTAGTAACTTGTAAGCACTAACAGTAGCAGTATTTGTGTTTTTAATGAGGTCGATAGTAGTTTTGTAAATAAATAACAGTATTTGTACTTTTAGTTACGTCGATTGTCGTTTTGTAAATAAAAAATGCGATTTTCGTTTTCAAAACAGAAAATTGGAAAGACTAACACTCGGAACCATTGTTTGTCCGAGTTCGAGTAATGCCGAGTACCAAGAAAACTGGACCGAGCCGAGATCCGAACCGCGTTTTGGTTCATCCCTAGTCGATTGCAATAAAGATGAGATCATGTGAAATAATACAATCCTAATAAAGATGCTACCATACACTGTTGGCAGTCATGCTTTGCCATCGTTCACAGAACTCAGACTTAGGAATCCTTCCTTGTCACATGTTCGCTCTACATATTTGGTTCTTAGATCATGAACATCTCACCTCATGCCCCAAATGCATTTCCCCATATTGGCTGTTTGGATGTCATCATAAAGTATCCTTCTGGCTAGCAAGGATTGTCTTTCTGGAAAGCATTCCTTACTTTTACTCATCTTACTTATCATCAACCATCGATTAACTGATTGGAGCAGTATTCTACTGGCTTTTCAATAATTCTGCCATGTGCAGTCAATTATGCATATACATATATGTAGCTATGCATATAAGCATGTATTCACATGTTAATGCATTTACATATGTACATAAGCAGGCTACATATGTAGGTATTTCTTTATGCATGCATGCATACACAAACGCATGCATAGTGTATAATCAGCACTTGAATTTTATTGATTTCACTAAGTCAGCAATCGTCAGTCTGCCATCAAACATATACTCAATGATCTCACATTGACGAGAAGATCAGGCGGATAGGTCTTAGAAATTGGTAAGCAACAAAGACCCTGTGCTCCTGAAGCAGTTCCAATTTGAATTAACAACTACGGTCTCGACAATCAGTCACACCAACAAACATATATTTCACTTGACCTATACAGTAGGATGGCTATGAAACAAACTGCAACAATTCTGAGATAAAGACAGAACTTATGACAAATGCACTATAGGCAATTAAGAAGCTGAGGACAAAATGTCAAAAACTGTTACGGTCAGATAGAGCTTCAAAATGACAACATGTAAGCCAGAATGATGACTGAAACGGACGATGGCGACATTAGCATAAAGCATGAAGACCTGGAAGAAAACATAAACACAGCCACAGTAACATCAAGGTTTGAAGCAAGAAGGAAGAGGATCTGATCAAAGCAGTAAATCGAATTAAGAAGAAAGAGAGACATCAGAGAGCCAAGACTGTTGATAGAGTTCTCTCGGTCATCTGCCTCAAGCCTCTCTTTCTGTCTCGCCATCCTGAGTGCCTTGGCACATCAGCAGCGGCAGTACTCACCAGGGACAGCTACCAGGATACCTGTTGATAAAGGACGAGCCAATAATGACATCGAGCACCATGACCAGCATCAGCAGCAGCAGCAGCAGCAGCAACCTGTGCCGCCGTCAGCATAATGCTTCAGCTCATATTGATCCATGCCAACAGCGAGACAAGCAGCAAGTTAATGACCAATGCAACATCAATAGTTTTCTGCTGTCAACGTTTGACACGTCATCAGCGGCTGATCAGTCTCACAGGCCACCATTGATCAACAACAATTTTCGTTCATCAACTATGAAATATATAATAATATTATTGATTTTCATTTAATTTCAAACTGACAAACTGCAGTATGAATTACAGAAGTCGAATTTAACTGTCGGCAGATATGGAACGCACCAACCCATTATACATCTGATTAAACAACACCTTATTGGTATATCTTTTATAAGTAAGAGCTAAAATAGGAAACAGGTCAAAGCCCCATCTGATCGACACAGGTCACAATTAAAATTCCTGTTAAAAAGTTAATAACCAGCACTGTTATAAAACCATTGAACAACTGCACAAATTGACTTCACAAAACATATACCATCTATTAGAAAATTGTAGCTGTTGTAGGTGATTGATCTCAACAAGTCATCTGCTATCCAGTCATAATTATCTTAATTGGAAAACAGTTTTTGCTGTTCATCTTTTGAAACAAAACCTTTGACTTTCATGGACAAGTTTTCTGCCTGTTGTTTCTGAGCTTCAGGCAGAAAGATCCTCAAATAACAGCTAATAATATCGAAGAGTTTCCTGAGGTACAAAGGCTCAAAATAACTGAACAAAAACCTTTGTTGGAGGTGCTCTCTGCTTTAAGGAATGGCTGTGTGTGGGTGTGGAAGTGCTATGAGTGGAAGGTGAGCAGACGGCTTGCAGGCGGACAGAATGTGGGGAATGAGCAACACTCCTTGTAGGTCTACCTAGATTGTTCCATATAAAATTTATGTGGATAGATAAGTTAAGAAGTTGACTGCCAAATGAAGATGGTCAATTTCTTATAACTCTAGAACGGCAACTACAGCAGCAAAACTTCCTTTCTTGCAGCACAAAGTGAATGTCACCTAAGGCAACACTCAACATAAAGAGAGATAATTCAACAGTTCTATTCTAATTCTCTCTATCTCTTCATTCTCACTCTCAGCTACAAATAGGTATAGCTGTTTGATCTATATTTGGCTCGAAAAACAAGATACTTAGAAAGAGAATGGGTTTCTCTAACCATGTCCTGCTTCTTTGGCATATTGGCTGATTTACTGTGTAATCCTATTCTTAATCCACACCATCTGGCGACCTCAACCACAAACAGGAAAACCAGGTGGTCAAATAGGGACATCTTGCAAAACTGTCAGCAATAAGCACAGCAACAGAATACGCGTACAAGGACCCTGCATATTGTATTACAACTATTAATAAAGAAGCCAAAAATTGAACATACAAGTTAGGAAGCCTGTAGTCAGAAAATAAAACCACGATAAGGATAAGAAACGAAATGCATATCCAAAGGGTTTGTTCTAAATCCAACAGCTCGAGATCCAATAGGGAATGTTGTCAGCCCACTGACTGCTATTTAAAGGGGAAAACGAAATTCAGTCTGCAGTTCAAGGCTATACTTACATAAAGTGTCCGACTCTAGATATGTGTATACTGTTAATGCCTTGTAAACAAGTGTAAACACTGTGTGCTATGTTAGCAGGACCTATAGAGAAAATGCACTGTGTGCAAACAGAATCCTAAAACGCATACTTAAAATCCTATCACAAGCAGATGCATGGCATGGCATGGCATATACCACATGAGATACAAAAACCAAAATCCCTGGGTGCAGGTGAAACTGCCAACTATAAATGAAAATAACTTGCCTCAGTTCTACAAGGACGCTGTGTACCGGAAGTCAACAGAATATAATCCAAAGCATAAAGAATCTGTGCCCTAGGTGTATTATTTTATAAGCATAGGAGGAGACTTGGATCTAAGTTTGGGGGAACAAGTCGAAAAAATAGGATTTCGGGTTACAGCTCAAAAAAACAGTTTGTGGTACAGATCAAAAACATTTCACTTCCCAAAAACAGACACAACAAAACAACGACAAACAGTGAGAAAAATTCTAGAAATTTATACTATTCATGAAATGGTGGCAGATATAAGCAGCTCCATCCCATGAAAATTTAGAAGTACCATCCCCTCTGCCTCTGGTTCTAAACCATGTCGTTTACCATTCACTAGTCTTAAAAGGCAATCAGAGGTCAGAATAGAACAAACTGATATCAAAGGCAATAGTAGCATCCGAAATAAAAGTTGTCTGCACTTAAACGCAAAAGCAGCAGAATTGCCTAAATTTTTAGCAATGGGAGATAAGTAGTGTCAAGGAAACAAACTGATACTGTTGCTAACAGAGCTGAAATATTTGCACAGTTTAGACGAAAGGAGTACAATAGTGATTTAAGTATCACATATTTCAATGTACTCTTCTCATTTGGTTGATCTGGAACGTAGCAATAAAAGCACAATATAATACTCAACTATAAACCACGAAATTTAATGCTATTTCCTGACGACGAAAATGGACTTCGACTTATACTCGAGAGACAAAATAAGCGTAAGATTTTTGGACAACCGAAAATGTACGCATTACGAAAATGGTAGCTAGATAAGAATAAATTGAAATTCCATCCTAAAAATAAATAAATAAGAATTCTAATCAACAATAAATCAATTAGAATAAGAATAAATAAATAAGAATTATATTCTAGGAATAAATTGGAATTAAATTAAATTAAAGTGCATCCCAAGCACTTATCAATGCCCTTGTTGTTTTACCAATTTCACACTGTTATTCCTCAATTTATTGTTATTCACTGTTATTCCTCAGTTATTTCTCATAAAATGCTGGATTTCAATTTCCTCAGTAGTGGCCCGTGTAACCTAGAATAATCTTCCATTTAGGAGGATGCCTCGTCTATCTGTGTCTTTTTGAGGCTTGCTTTTTTTGGAAATCATGTAACAGCTGACATAAGCCTATTTCTCATCAAATAGATCAAAATCAGTCCCTTAAGCCACTTCTGAGAAGTGCCATGAGCACAAATCACTAGCAACTTAATTTTCTTGGCCCTAGTATATGAAGATATGTTGCCAGTACACACCCTCATCATAAAATCTCTCCACCATTAATGTCCATCCAACGGAAGTTCAATCATCTTATGGCTGCATTCATCAGATAACAAGTTGGATAGAAAGCTTAAAACATGTTACTGCCTAAGCAAAGATTTGAATACAATTATCCATTGACGGCACTCTATGTAATTATAATTATGTTCTCTATTACACCACATTACATCTATTTAACCTTACCTAATGCAAAAGGTATCAGCTAAAAGATGAGGCAAATGAACATACTGATATATATATATATATATTATATATATATATATATATATACTTCTCAAACAATGAACATCAATCCGCAATTTTCAACATAAGTTTTTAATACATGTACAGGACATAAGCTGTCCTCAAGCATCAGGCGAATTGAATAACTCTGTACAAAAAACAGCAACTGATCACATGCAAAAACAGCTCAGTGCACTTTTTAACTGTATAACTACTTGGACAAATGTTCCAGCAGTTCAAGGATTTGTTCCAATAGTTTGAGCGATTTGTCCCTGGCAATACGCCTCGCTGTGCATTGTCTACTCATCCTAGGCAACTGCTTCCAGCACCAATGACGATGTAGTGTGTCTGCGTGTGTGTGTACGTAAGCCATTGGCGCGGTGATGTCACTGGCTCCACATTCTATGCAGGAAGAAGAACAATCTGAGGAGTAGCCATCGACTAATAATGTCTGTGGATACTGTTAATGATGGGTTACTGATATCACTCACCATGTATATTTTAGACCTGAAGTCATGTATAGCCGAACTCTTGACTAGCGAAGACAGATATCCTGATCGTCAATGCTACACAGTTCTACGTACACAAGTTTTCGACAGTAACTGATCTCACCATTTGTTGTGACATAACTCCGTCTTGACAAAAACAGTAATATCATAGCTGACTAATATACTTAATGATAGGTATAATCTATAGTCTAGTTGGTGTAATTATTCTTCTAATCCTGTTTGCTGACTGCAGGATACACCTTATGACATGCATTGCGTGAGTTATGTTTCGAGTTTCCTTTGCCTAACCAAATCGGAAAATGAAATTGGTTATGTTTGCTGAAGTAAAAATTGTCTCTTGTAGCTGCAGCTCCCCAATGTGCCACAGACACTCTGCCTGTCACTGATTTATTTATTCAGGTGGTATGATTGAACCAATTATATCGTAGTCATGTTAAAACTTCTAAGCATACTTAAACAGGGATATGTAAAACATTAAAAATTTAAATTGGTTAAATTAAGTGGTTGAAAAGTGAAAACGGCTTCTATTGGCAGCAATTGCTTTTAAATCTTTGTGGGCTAGGACTCTGCCCTAAACCTCACTGGGGGAAGCTCATGATGCTCCTCTAGTTCCTTATTCATGGATGACCTTGTCCCATTGAGTTAAAATATGCACTGAAACAGCTGATTCCAAATCAGATCAATTCTTAGCTGCATCTGTATGTCATAGAGTAACAGCAGACCTGTTCCAACTGAATGGTAGTTCAGAATTAATAGAGGCAGAAGAGAGGAAATGTCAACTAAAAATAAGCACAATTAGGGTATTAAAACATGACCAGGTTTTGTTCCAAGGCTTCGTCAAGATGCAATTCCAGAGCAATTGGATGCAGAAAAACAAGAATGGAAGAACAGCCAATGACCCACTGCAGTACATCAACCGTCTCAGTTTGCTTACAAATCTCTTTGCCTGCATGCTTCCTGCTTGTCTGTCTGTGTGGCTGTCAGTCTGATCTTTCTGTTTGTCTGACTCGCTGTCTCTCTCTCTATTTACCACTCCAGGAAAATTATGCTGTCAGTTTTTAGCAAGGTCACTGGAACAGTCACACAGAACAGTCCATTACCCACAAATGACTCCTCCGTCCTGTTCATAAAAACCAACAGAACTATGCCAACCAAATAGCTGCTATTAACGGTGAAGCAACTACAGAAATATGAGAGTACATAGGGTTACTTGGTCAAATGCGGACTGCATAGAATTGGTCCTTATTTACCCCCCTCTCTACCTCCTACTCAAACAGAAACTCCAGATGCTCAGATGTTTGACAATGACACTCGCCCACACACACGCCCACGCATGCACACCCAAAGGCTGGTCAACCTCCTGCATCCACTTCCAAACTAAGAAATATTGGAAAAGTCACTTACACAAATGACTCATCAATTGCACTTGTCTTAAAACCATTCCAGCTCGCTTTGCATGCGAAATCCAATCTGCAGGAGGAGGAGGAGGAGAGATAATTGCAGCCGACCAACACGCCTCCCCATCCCCCACCTCACAATTACAAATACACAAGAAACTGAACAAAATCTACAACCAGCATTATACACTGCCGAAGCCAGAAAATAACACCACTGGGATCAGCTGGAACCAACCGGTCAACGCGATTGAGATAAGCTGGAACCAACCGGTCAACACGACTGGGATCAACTGGAACCAACCGGTCAACGCGATTGAGATAAGCTGGAACCAACCGGTCAACACGACTGGGATCAACTGGAACCAACCGGTCAACGCGATTGAGATAAGCTGGAACCAACCGGTCAACATGACTGGGATCAACTGGAACCAACCGGTCAACACGATTGAGATAAGCTGGAACCAACCGGTTAACATGACTGGAATCAACTGGAACCAACCGGTCAACGCGATTGAGATAAGCTGGAACCAACCGGTCAACATGACTGGGATCAACTGGAACCAACCGGTCAACGCGATTGAGATAAGCTGGAACCAACCGGTTAACATGACTGGAATCAACTGGAACCAACCGGTCAACGCGATTGAGATAAGCTGGAACCAACCGGTCAACATGACTGGGATCAACTGGAACCAACCGGTCAACGCGATTGAGATAAGCTGGAACCAACCGGTCAACATGATTGGGATCAGCTGGAACCAACCAGTCAACACCAATGCATCAGCTGCCCTCACTTGAACTCGAAGGAGACGCTTAGTGAGCACTGTCAGTGCTCATTCTCGCATAATCAATATTTTTCCTCTTGTACGACAGCAACAGTGACCCAGCATGTGTATCGTATTTTGAATGCACTCCACACATCGTGCAGGCTGTCGTCTAATGAAATCAGTCATAATCAGAGTCCAGTTAAAGGAATCAAGGAAATCATTGCTCCAGGAAATGACTGCAGACAGAGACATGTGACAAGCGGTAAAATGGATACAAAATATATTCAAAAGAAACTCAAACAAAGATTTCATATTTATAAGCACCTTAGCCAAGAGAATATAAAGGTCAAAAGGTCAAAAGAAAGTGACAACTGGAGAAGACCAGTCCCTTAAGAATAAGAATAGTTCGAGAGGCAGCGATGGGTATGAAGTTTAGTGCTTCATTTTCTTACTCAATGATGTCGAGTGGCCAATCCTCTGATTACTCTCCCTCACTGTCTCATCTTCCCACTGGCCATGTCAGTGTACTCATAAGAGCTGAGTTGGCTGGCGGGGGGCTGCAGGTGGAGCAGACTCTCAACACAATTTTCTGACCTGGAACTGGGGATTTCAAACTCTGACCTGTCGATTAATGGTCCAGAACACTAACTACTACACCATCAAGCACCCCAACCACCCATTGTTGAATCACAACAGTACTTGATCATCACAATTTATCTAAATAAAGATGGACCATAGTGTGACGGATAATATCTTAACACAAATTTCTGCCCAGATGGGGATTTGAAGCCCAACCTCTCAATTGACACTCCAGCAGGCTAGCCACTACAATAACTAGAACCCCAACGGAGAACTACATATGGATAAACTGACCGTGTCGATTTCCTGCCGAGTCAGAGTACCGAGTTTTACGAGTTGAACTGTACAGAGTCCGAGAATTCGTTTTTAGCTAGGTCGATTGGCACTTAGTAAATAAAAACTTCAATTTTCATTTTCAAAACAGAAAATCGGAAAGTCGAATTTTATTCAAACTTGGACGCATTGTTTGTCCGAGTCTGAGTTACTACGAAACTCAGTCGAGCCGAGTTCCAAGCCGAGTTTCGGTTCTGCCGAGGACAGCTCATGTACGTTTTTAGTTTGGTGAACTAAGTATAAAATGTGATTAACGAAGTGATGGAGGGTAACCTTGGCATAGCAGTAGATGCAGCCGTTGAGATTCAGATTGGTGGATGGAAACAAATTGGAATAGCAGCAGTGCTGCATAAGCCAAGAATGCATGTCAGTGCCCATTAGGATGGCAGCAAGTGTAATTTAGCGATTTGATGTTGAGCTGTGGTATCCCAGCAACAGATAAACAAATTGATCATTTAATTTAAGTCTGAAGAAAGTTCAGCATCCAACACCATCACAGACATAAACACAGCAGTAATTTATTAAAACTAAAACAGTAATTGAAAAAACCCTACCCGTAATCAAATAGTAATTTATTGAAAATTGCATATATTAGACTAGCTTTGTAAATTTTATTTCATTGGTTTTCCACACATCAACGTGAACACTCCTACAGTAATATTCATTCCTAATATTTTCCTCAGCGGCACTCTTATGTTCTCGTGAATAAGCTGGTGCCCTGTGCTGAGCTTTAACTTAGAGCTTTAGAAACTTTAGGTTTGCAATTACCATTACAGTTTAATCAGTCTTTCCCTTCAGTGCCAGGTAGGCCTACATGTCGATTACATTGCAATTACTTGCAAATCACTACACAAACAAAAGGCCCAATGGAGCAACCTAAACCTGTATAGAATATCATGAACAAGATGCCATTGTTGAGTGTGAACAGCTAAGTACCGGTACCATTTGCACAGTGCCCATGACCAATCAATTTCTCAATTTTCCCTATTCCTTGATGGCAGAGCCTTTCTCCATGTGCCAGGATATTCATCCAGTAGGCACTATTTGTACGTATGCATGGAGTTCAGTTGGACAGCTAAGTTGGAGGATATGCATATACGAGTTGTCCTCGGCAGAAGCCACCTGCACATTGATTCCAGTCTTGACCATTGTTTTAAAGCATTTAACAGCTTCATTGTTCATTGATTGATTTGGATGAGGCGTTTCCTCTGTAAGCCGTTCCATTGTAGACTTGTCTGGTTCCGTGCACCCAATGGAACCGTGGTTAATCCAGGCCTATTCCTTTGTCTTTATGTAGCGCTTTCTTTCCTCCTTTCCGGCCAAACATCGATTTTACTTAGCATCCAAAATAGATAGATGCTCTGGGCCTGAGAACTATCACAACAACAGTAGATTCATTACTGTGACAATAATTTTTATAAAATATACAGCTGGAAGGGACTGAAACAAGTTTATTATCTTTCTAGTTTCTGACTTAACTCAGTCGAGGCGGTTAGCACAAACATCGATCTTATTTAATAATAATAATAATAATAATAATATTTTCCTCTGGCCTTTGAAACGTCTTAGTCCGTAAACAGCAGCACGGCCTTACTTCTGTAAAAGACCCTGGGGCACAACCTGACTCGTATATCTGAAGACACTAGAGAAGCTAACGTTCCTTTACACCACCTTTCAATTATCTTTCAGCGCTTCAATCCTGTTGCGTTTCTTTATGACTGAATCTGAGGAGACGTAACCGATCCACATCACCCTTTTTCCAAAAAATATTAAATTTTCGTTTATTCAATTCACATTAGCACACTACAGAATGATTACATGTAGGGATGTTAAACGATAACCGAAAAACCGGTTATCGGCTTTGAAATCGATAATCGGTTTCTGTCATTTGCAAGACGATAATCAAATTTTTTGTCACCTTATTATTTATCTCACATGTCACGGATTTGTTCCCATGTAGGAAGGGCTCAAGTCGGTCAACTTCAAAGGTATAGATGCGGCTTATTCAATTCACATTAGCAAACTACAGAATGATTACATGTAGGGATGTTAAACGATAACCGAAAAACCGGTTATCGGCTTTGAAAGCGATAATCGGTTTCTGTCATTTGCAAGACGATAATCAAATTTTTAGTCACCTTATTATTTATCTCACATGTCACGGATTTGTTCCCATGTAGGAAGGGCTCAAGTCGGTCAACTTCAAAGGTATAGATGCGGCTAAGCGAAATATTTTCCGGCCGCGTCTTTCAACATGGTAATTAATAGCTACCGATTGTTAATAAACGGCCCTCTTGTCCATACAAGACTAGCGTGAGAAGGTGAGCCAGAGCCCGAAGGGTAACAGTAGCCAACTAAGACAGAAGAGCCGACTGCAAAGCACCCGATTTTTATCTGTACAGAGGAGAGCTTACAGGCGACTGCCGGTGGGTTTTCAATGATGCATAGCGGCGGGGAGAGTATGAGAGCCAAGCGCTGTACGCTTCTGTTTGTTCCAGATTACGTCACAATGTGAATTAAACACTTTAGTATCGAGTTTTGAGGCTGCATTGCGATACGCAATACATAAAATAACGTGCATATTAAAATTTACAATATTTTTCCAAGAATACCAATAAAACACGATAATCGGTTAAAAATCGGTTCTGGAAATTTTATAATCGGTTTGTCCCAAACACCGATATTAACAACCCTAATTACATGACACGGAACAGGACTTTTAGGTCCCGCCCATTAGGTCCTGGACTATTTGGTACCACCGATTAGGTCCCGAGACAGTTAGGTCCCGGGTCAATAAGGTACTGGACGGTTAGGTACAGCAACGAAACAATTACACTTATTGTTAATAATCTTAATACTAGCCAATTACTAGAAATACTCAAAATTTATACACAAGTAAATTAATATCAAAATTGAAAGTTTATTAATAGAGCAAGGAAAAGAAATACTCAAAATTTATAAAAAGTGAATGAAAAGCAAAGCTTAAAGTTTATTGTCATTCCATCAGGAAGTTGTGAGAAAGCCCACGAAGATAATCGATGATTTCACGATCTGTATAAGATTGTACAATGTTCAAAATTCGATCATCTGCCAATTGATATTTCCGGCGTTTATCAGGAGCCCGTGCTCCTGCAACGTAATTTTCGTATTGTAAGTCTCTGCTTTTCTGAAGTGTTCGCAACACATCGATTAAACGCCAAATCGATGGGTGTTTCACGTCGAATTCGCTTTCCAACTGGTCCTTATATACTACATAATTATTTGAGTTTTGTTTATTCGCCTATATTCTGTTAAAAGATGAAACAATTAGCAAGACAACGTGAAGGACTAACCATTGGACAGACAATTAACTATATTTTGCTTTGATCTATACTATGTATTGAATCCGGTCCCTTTGCCGTTCTATTCAAGATGACAGACAATGGGACCAGTTTACTGGCACCCCTTTCTTCGCCTATTTCCTACATAACGATCAAATAGCTAGTTAAGCTAGTTATTCTCTTTATAACCTTATTGACCCTAGTTAAGCAAATAAGGTTAATTGTTTGGTTGCTGTACTTAAACGTACCTTATTGACCCGGGACCTAACTGTCTCGGGACCTAATCGGTGGTACCTAATAGTCCAGGACCCAATGGGCGGGACCTAAAAGTCACGTACCGACATGACAGTAGTTACAGATGATAACAAGTTTAACAGGAGTCGTATTTAACTGTATGGCAGCCTGCACAGTATCCAAAATCGATTGATGCTCGGGGTCCGAGAATTATTACAGCGACATTAGATTAATTACTGCACTACAATTATACAATGCAGCTGGAACAGAGAGGAAGGCAAGTTCATTATCTTGGTCACTGCATTGATAATTTTGATGTCCATCTTGGCAGAACTCTGTAGCTTGTCTAATCGATGGAAGACATTATCTGGCCATATCATCTCCCTGCTGCATGAAAATCACATAAAGTCCGAGTTGTACGACAGTCTTAACTGATGCATCGCTGATCTTCAATGGTTATATATCCTCCACTGACGCTCAACAACAAACTTTGCCTGGTTCTAAACATAGCTGAGAATTATCTGGTTCCAGATCATGATTCCAGGTTCTAGAGGGGCTTAAAATAATACTCTTTGGTTACTGCTCTTCACGTGAAAAGCAGTATAGGAAGTGAGATCGATTCCTGCTATGCCATTGGTTGACTAGTTCTCCATTCGCTAGGCGTCAGTATTGGTTAAATTAGATGCATAACGTGATGGGCGCCTTGCATGTCTGCTGACAGTTACATTCGGCTATTGTAATAACTTGTGATCATATGTTCATACTTGTAATCATATTGAGGCTCTGTCAATTAGAATGTAATTAAATGGAGATTATTATCATTATTATTTCATTAATAATCATGATTAGTATAATATTAGCAATTAATATTAGTAAGTAATATTAGTAACTAATACTTATAATTAGTCTAATAACAGCCATATAATTACAGTCATATTAGTATTACTACTACTAATGCCAACTATAGTATTGAACAGCAGTTCAGGAGTATATTTAGGGGATATACAGCAATCGCCAAAAAATTAACACAAAATTCAAAGAAATCTGAAATCTGAAGAATGCTGTACTTTCAGTCTACCACATTAAACCCAAAATTCATGAATTTTTGGTTATGCCTCAGTTTATACAAGAAAGTAATAATTTAGTACGTATTGATATTAACAGTATTTGTGTCTTTTGTTGTCTTTTGAAAATAAAAACAAATTGCAGACAGGGCAATTTTCGTTCAAGGTTCATAAGCACCTAGTACCCAAACACTTTGACAGATGGTTCTACACAGACTCTGAGATACATGACCCTCGACCCGTTTTGCAACTAAATATTATTAACATCGTATATATTTAAGCGACATGGCATTTTGGACCCTTATTCTGGAATACACTGACAAAAATGAATTGATTGTAGAAGAAAACAGTTTCTTACTATGAACAGGCACATAGTCATGCCTGATGGCAGAGTAAAGAAGACCTTCCTCAGAGCTTATTATTCGTCTACAAAGCATTGCATATTATTAACCTGAGTCCATTCCCAGTTTCTTACCCTAGGTTCAACCAAGGTCTGTATAATAATTATACAGGAGCCCATGGTTCAACCAAAAGGCAAAGATAACTGTTTGGCCGCTGACAGCTCTATTGCCTACAATGAGAGCCTTCTCAAAAGAGTAATTCTATGACTGACCTTTGCAGCCGAGGTTAACGGCCACCCAGTCCAACCATTGACCATACTGTCACAGAGGCCAAATGCCTAGAGTTCAATAACCATCAATCTAGCCAGAAGGGCAATAATGATTCTAAAAGAATGCAACCTCCTCTGGTAAATTCAGCTTGGTCATTCTACAACACTTTGGATGATCTTAGATTTCCTAAAGCATTCACAGAAAGCAGATAACTCTCGTTAAGCCCATTCCACTCTGCACAATGGCATGCCGAAATGTCAACGCCATTTATATAGCACCAATATTAATTTATGTCATGCCAAATGTCATTGTTTAGGTAATCTGAAAATGTACTTTTGTCTGCATCATCAGCCTCAAAATGATTGGCACTTCATTACAACAACTCACAATCACTTGGGATAACTGACACTATCTAAAAATTTTGGTGCATTATCAAAAGAACTTCTTCGATGTTGCTCATGCCTCCATGAGGCTCTCTCACTTGAGTTGTTTTATATCAAATGTCTCAATACGTGCATATAACTACATTAAAGAATCCATTAATCCAGAATACACTATTAAATTATCAGATAAATGCAATGCAAACGGTTGAAAGTAACATTATCAATGACTGCACATTTGCAAAAAGTTGTCCATGCCATATCAAGGTATCTGAATAAACTGTCTGGACAGATAATAAAATAATTCAAGCCAATTAATTCAAAAGAAAATGTTTAGTCAAAACAAATGTCATAGAACAGCTATATATTTAAAGATATATATATATTATATATATATAATTTATATATATATATATATTATATATATATATAATTTATATATATATTATATACATACAGATATCTATGTATATATATATATGTATATATATATATATATGTATATATATCAGACCAAAGGCTGACAGTCCCAATAAGATGACAAGACCGACAATCAGAGCACAGCATAGGCAGAACTAATAACATGCTGCTAGCTGTTGATGGACTAGATGTTCATGAAGATATAGAGCACTCCAGTTGGCAAACTCCCTGAAACACGATAAGATAGAGGTCAATTGAATCTAACATACATTGAAGTTCAGACCAGGTAATTAATTCACAAAAAAACCTACTACATTAGTCTGCCTCCTTGAATTTGGCCAAAGTAATCAAACGTAATAGGCGGAATTAACAGAATGTGGTTCAAGGCAGTGGTACCTGATTGTTGATAAAAACGGCCTCTGTATCACAGATGTTAAACATTTCAAGTTTTAAAAAGTCCTAATCTTTTGACTTCTCTTTGGCGTTACACTGATTAACTTTATGCTTTATCCGGCCCCATGCAGCACGTGACACACCTCACTAAAATGACCGGCATTTGGCAATGGATTAATCAGCTTACGTAACAGCAAGGCAGTATGTGTTGATCCCTCCTAAGTCTAGCTGTAGTTTCTCAACAGACTCTTTCAGTTCCTGATATGGCTTTCAATTATCAACAGCAATCTCTATAATTTCCTTAGATCCTTTATAGGCTAATGTTACTTCCTGCTCATTGTAGGTCTACTTGTGAAAATATATTAACTTAAAACACTGTCATCTTGGAGTGAAATTTCACGTAGTTGTGGCAAAATTTATGCTTTGCTAATTAGGATTTAATTGCTAGAGATTTGGTTAGAACCTGAACAAAAGGTATTGATCAACAAGCCTCTAAAATAAAGACTGTATCTTTGATACCTATCCATGCCCCAATTTCCACCATTGGTGCTAAATAAAAATTTTAGGTTTTAGAATTTAGTCACTGGTTATCATATGTGAATATTATACAATAACATTGAAGGGGCATTCTAAACAAGTATTATTTGCAACAAGTTACAGTAAAAACATGGGTTTTTCATGACCCTCTTTTATCTGGTAGATGGCGCAATCGTTCCATTTCCTTCAGAAATTTTTCATTACATATCATTGATGATGTAAACTTGCCGGAGTGGAGATCGTCCAGGAGGACTCATTCGAGTGGTTAAACAATATTCAATTTTTGCATTTTTGTCATTTTTTTCTCAATTAGGGCATAACCGGAAATCGCCTCAGACATTCGCCTCGGCCGAATATTGGACTATTCTGAAGTATTCGCCTCGGCAAATATTACACCCGCAAATAGCTAAAAATAAATTTTTTTGATAAAATAATATTTTCATCAGATAAATTTAGGACAAACGGACTCACTTATAAGTTATTGATTAATTAAACAAGAACTTAGCATTCCATTGAATTTTCTTTAAAATTATTATGTTAATATATATATAAATTTTAATTTCTTTGGTTGCATTCCACAGGTGGCAACCAAAATTTAATCAGTAATTTTCCTGCTTGAATTTGCTCCACCCACTTTCCGGTAAACATTAGAGAGTAAAGACATCATTGTTAAGTTCATATTTCAAATTTTTATAACAAGGTTTAAATGTTTTCCCAAATAAAGTTACTAAATAACAAATATAATTATTGTCATAGCCTAGAGTGCGATGATACACTATATGAAGGACATTGCTATAGACTCTGCATTGTCTATAGATAGTTCTCCGTAGCTGCAACGTGGTAGTCTAACTACGCTTTGCCTACAGATGGTACTCGCTGCCAATCGCTGGCCAGATTTACCGCTACTATTCGGTTCGTACCCGGATCCGGCAAATAGCTCATCCAAATACTCGGATACGGTACTCGGTGGAAATTGTCTACTCGGCTATGCCCTATTCTCAATTATTGAGTTATGACTGTCCGTACAAACTTGATACATTGCATTGTGATGCAGGCCTCAAATGTGTGCAGAATTTCAGCTCCTTAGGTCGAAGGAACATACCTGAAAAAGAGTTCAAAGATTACCAAAAACATTTTTTTAATTTTCTTTTTTGAGGTATGTCCGTACACATTTGACACATTGCATTGTCATGCAGGCCTCAAACGTGTGCAAAATTTCAGCTCTTTATGTCAACGACAACATACCTGAAAAAGAGTCCAAAGATTACGGTCCGACCGTGACAATGTTTATGCAAGCCAAGTTCAATAAAAGAGGGTAATAGAAGTACTACATGTCAGTTACAATATTGTTGAGCTGCCACCAAGCAACTGATAGTAGAAACCCAATCACTATATATGATCTTGTTGTTAAGTTAAATTACATGCAACTTTTGCAGCCAATATATTTTTCCCAAATTATCCATAAAATAATATGCCATAGTCCAATGTTTAAACTAAAACCAGGGGTAAATTGTTATGAGTCCATTCCTACTTCATAATTAACTGCAAACAATATCCTCATAATCAAAATTTAGAACTAATGAACAATCATGATAAACTAAAGCAACTAATATACACGATCCCAATGTATATTAACTTAACAAATCATTTAACTTAAATTACTTAATGATCTGTTTCTTGTTTTAATAACTATCGAATTATTGATATAATAATGGACATAAGCATAAAGCTTGTTTATGGCAAATTCAGAAAAAAATTGACGCTATCACAGCCTCAGAAATTTTTTTTAACTAGCTGTCGCAATATTGTCAACTCCTAGATGTGGCGTAGTTGCTACACTGTCAAAATCAAGTTAGATTCGAGCCGTATATCTTTAACACACAATCACACATGCATTTCGGTGGCAAATTAAAGCTGTTTAGTTACTGTTATCAATGTTCGACTTTCTACAAATTTTATAAAGAGATAATCATGAATGGCAATTAGCAACTTATGATTAGCAGAGAAGGTTAATTTTATAATCAGTGTCTTGGTTTCAAAGATGAGTAAGTATTTAAAATCAGTGTCTTGATTTCATACAATGAGTAAGTATATAATGAGTATTTAAAATCAGTGTCCGGATTTCACATAAACTGAGTAAGTACTTGAAATCAGTGTTGCAATTTCAAATAAAATCAGCATCATGCTTTCGTAATGAGTGAATATTTAAAACATGTTTTTGGTGAACTGCCAGATTCTAGAATCAGACAATAGAATAAACAACGATTGGCAACTATACATGAGGTATACACAGCTAGAGATGCCAAAGATCATGATTACCTATGCACATCTCTTTATTTGACAGCAGGGTCTTATTGACATAACCCCTAAATTCATTTAGATGCTTTAATAAAATATCATGGTCTTTAAGGAAAATCAGACAATACAAAATTAACAAAGCAAAATCAACCTACAATAGATAAATTATTAGTAGCCAGGAACCGCAAAAGTGCTATGACAAGGGCCTGAATCAATACCCAATTCCCCACACAATTCTGTGGCGGAAAATAACCCACAATTCTTAGGAACAAACAACAACCAACCACATTATGGCCATGTCCAACGCATAGGTAAGGCAGAACCCACTTGCTGTTTACAGCGTGGTGCAACATCGATGCATGCCTAGACCAACACGAACAGCAGTGCGGACACTGGCCATAGCAGCAACATCAGCAGCAGCAGCTGTAGAAATTCGCTAATGGTCAGCTGTGCTATTCACCTTGCTCATCAGCAGTCAGAGAAGAAGATCCATCTACTCAAACGACGACAGCCATGCAGTCGTCAACTGGAAAGACACCTGGAAAGAGAAGACCGGATTTCCTGGACCAAGAGGCAATTACCCGACCAGTCTAAGCAATGGAAGAGATAGAAACATGGAATGCTATAAAGCACCACCCGCTGCTGAACGACACACATCAAAACCAAGAAATTTCTGTGTGAGGTATAGACATCGATAGTACTTGGGTCATAAGGTCATCATGGATAAACCAAGTGCTGTCAGATGAAATGACATTTAAGGTGGGAGGAAGGATACAGCCACTCCATCGGGTGGATGCAGCCTCCACCAACTGAGCAGTTCGAGGGGTGTCATATTCCTGAAACATGGGATTAGATCTGTTATGGTTTTATAATAGGGCACCACATTCATGACTATGCTCTGCCGTGTCAAGGATCAGGACAACAGGGAACCCAAAAGTCTGCTTCAGATGATTTCTCATCTGCACATTTTTCACAATTTATCCAAATATCTAATTCACAACTTTGATCACCATGACGGAGCTTCAATCTTACCAACTCTAAACCAAAAGTGAGAATTATGACTGTGACGTTAACAGGCTTTGGGTAGAATGCCATTTTGTCTTAGTTTATCTTAGTTATAATTTATCCAGCTGTGTGTTTGAGACCTGCCAGCCTAAATTTAGACATGAGCTATCTAATTTTAACCATGCTGTTTACAAAATGTGTTTATAAAATGTCTGTTCACCAAGGTACGACAAGTAATTGGTTAATAATGAATATACATGCGTACATATTTACTTACTCGCTAATAATGCATATGCTCAAAGAAAGCATGTACCTAGACTACAGTCACTTGAACATCTCTGGTCAAGATCTCATTGACAGCCTTTCACTGGTGTTCACATAATTAAGATAAATCAAAACTGATACATTTGAATCTCTTATGTTCATATCTTTGTTTTCTTGTACTGAAACCAATACGAAAGTATATAGATCAGTAAGAGCAGAAATGTTTTGGATGCACTCATTCCAGAAACTGAGATGGAATTTCAGTCTCTAATTGAGCTCCATATAAATTGAGCCATTGGCTGAGGAAGAACTATAGGATTGGATCCATCATAACAGAAGAGACAAGCTGTCTTTATCTAGCTGGAACTGTTGACTCCATTACATCCAAACATGTACGATTGTCTTGTAAGTGCACCTCCCAGGGCCATTAAAAAGCATCAGATGATAGGGAAGGATCCAACAGATCAGTCATATACATTAAGGCTTTTGCTTAGAGCTAGAAATACTCATCCTAACCAGGCAATATAGAAACCCCAGTCAGGTCTATAGCTCACCGACACATTCTGACCTCAGAACCATCAATTGCAACATCTATCAACAGCTTATCACAGCAACAGTGCACTGGTAAAAAAATTGGCACAGGAAACTGCAATGCTAATTGTATTCATGGTAAAGTTACATCCCAACGAAGGTCTATAAATGCAAATTATGCCAACAGTTAAGCCAAGTGATTGGTATGAAATGTGATTCTAAAGGTATAAATCTCAGCATTGTTCAATTCACCCAAATGATATACATCAACAGCCAATCAAGTTGAGTTAGGTGAATAGTGATGCCATCATTCAGTCACTGTGCTTTTTCCAATGGACCTGCTCGAAAGCTGACAGTAAATGAGAAATTTCATCAAAGTTACATTACTCTGTGCGCACAGTGAATGCTGTTTGCTCCCTTCATTCTAGTATACCTGCATAATTTGAGTTAAACAGTTAACTACTTGAACTGAAGTGAATATGAAATTGTCATTTGCAGTGTTTGATTGTCAATTCATGATGATCTTTGTAGGGCATAACCGGAAATCACCTCGGACATTCGCCTCGGCCGAATATTGGACTATTTGGAAGTATTCGCCTGGGCAAATATTACACTTGCAAATAGCTAAAAATAACTTTTTTGAAAAAATAATGCTTTTTCATAAAATAATATTTTTTAATCAAATAAATTTAGGACTAACGGACTTACTTATAAGTTATTGATTAATTAAAAAGAACTTAACATTCCATTGAATTTTCTTTAAAATAATGATGTTAATTTATATATTTTAATTTCTTTTGGTTGCATTCCCAGGGCAACCAAATCAGTAATTTTCCCGCTTGAATTGACTCCACTCATTTTCCAGTAAACATTAGAGAGTAAAGACGTCGTTGATGACTTCATATTTCAAATCTTATAACAAAGTTTTACATTTTTTTCACAAATAAAGTTATTAAATAATAAATATATTTTTATAGCCTAGAGTGCTACGATATGGTATATGAAGGATATTGCTATAGACGCTGCATTTACTATAGATAGTTCACCGTAGATGTGCATGTGGTAGGCTAACTATGCTTTGCCTACGGATGGTACTCGCTGCCAGATTTGCCGCTACTATTCGCTTTGTACCCGGATCCGGCAAATAGTTCATCCAAATACTCGGATTCGGTACTCGGTGGAAATTCTCTACCCGGTTATGCCCTAGATCTTTGTATTGCCTTGCACTACTGTCACATGCAAGTGGCTAGGGCCTAAGGTTGTCACATTGCTCATGAATGATTTCTACCAAGTAGATGTTCTCCCATTGTGGCCAAGGACAATTCTATGTGTGCACAACATTTATCAGTTTCAACTTTATAATAGATTTTAACATTATTATGTGATTATCCAATTTCCATATGAATGTTTAAAACTTTTTGACTCAAATGACGTAAGTATACTAGAGAGTATTGATATAGACCTGCAAGATTGGAAGATGATGTGGCTATAATCAATATTGTGTGCATTTGAAAAGTATAATTAGCAGGATGCTTTAACTGGTTAAAATAATGTTCAGCAGAGCCCCTCACGTGCAATGTAATGTAATGCCAATCACCAAATATCACCAAAAAATCACCAAATATTTATTGTATGATATTCAATTAAAGCAATGGAGATCATGTCAAGAACCTGTGTTGTTAGTCAAATCAGATCCACAGAGCCAGGTTGCTATGCGCTTCACAAAGTCAGATCAAGCAGAGTTAGCCAGTGTGCTGATGAAGCGCAAAGCATTCTGTCTAGTGAATGCAAGTGATGAGGATGGTGCTGGAAGGAAAAGCAGGATGAGACAGTGACAAAAATACTCGCTGTCAAGTTGCAACGAAATGCTTGAAAAACAAGAAGAAGCAAAAATCAATAGAAATTGAAAGACGAAAGATAATTGGATGCCATCTGAGATTATCTGATGACTTTTTTCAAAAGAAATCTAAACAGGATGAAGAAATAAGATCATGTATTAGTTGATAATTAAAATTAAGTAAAACCCAACAAAAATAATCAATACTACAAGGCCTTGTGGCAGCATTAAACACAGCCTAAAAATAGTTCTTGTAGGAGACCAGTTATTGATTATATTGTGCTGTTTAACTAGTCAGAAGTCATCATCATTTCATGGGGAGATGAGATACAGCAGGATAATTGGAATAAACAGAATGGAATCTGGAATATTAATCATCATTATGACACTCTCTGAATGAGCTCTGCTCATGCAGAAAATTACAAATAACCGTTCTAGAAAGCATGCTCATATTCTGCAAAATAATCAGAACTAAAATAATAGAACTGAAAACACCAGCAAAGTATGTAAAACCATAACCAGTCCTGGGTACATCATAACCATAACCATACAACAATCCAACAGGTCCACAGTCACACCTATACATAAATAGATATATATATATATATATATATATCCAAGATTAACAAAGACAAACACACACATAGAGATAACGCTACAGACACATAGATGCAGCATAAATGCTGCACAGGCAAAGCCATTTTAAGTAACCACCATCCGGAATGACAGGAAGTAAAGCACAGTAAATCTAGAGCTGCTTTTATCAGAAAGTCCTAATCTTGGCACCAACGGCGTCAGCAGCTGCTGCAGTCAGTGGCTGGAATCCTGCCATGACTACAGCCCTATAGCATCTGTCAATTAGACCAGAGATAGCCTACACCAGCTGAACAGTTTAATGACATCATGTCTAATTCAAACAAGAAGCAATTTCATTAAAACCTTTTACCACTGATAGCTTAAAGCAGAAGCAAAAAACTTAACTATTCGAAATGCAACTTGTCTTAAAGCTTGATATGCAAGCCTACAGGTTTACACAAAAGTCTTTAATTGCTTCATGACTCTAGTCTCCATATATAGGAAAAAAAGTAACTATCTGATCATTGTCAAATTTTTTAAGGGTCACATGTGCAAGTGTGCATATGTGCAAGTGTCTGTGTGCAAGTGTGACTGTGTGTATGCACAATACCGGTTTTATCCTCCTTGGTGCCCTAGGACAGTTTTTCAGGGTATCCTTTTCAAAATGAGAAAATTGCTAAAACATGTCCATTTACATAACAAACTCGCTCGGTGCCCTCGGGCAGCACACGACTTCACCACCTCCAAAGGTCGTCACTGTGCATGTTTGTCTTACACTGGCTGTCTGCTGATCGGTCAACTTATAAAGATTTGAAATAAGAAATACAGATGAAGCATACCCTCACAATATTGATTATAGCCACATCATTCAATAAATCCCAAAAATCTGGCAGATATTCTACGACATCAAACTTTTACATATATTTATAAAGGTATTAAGAGGTGCTCCACCATTCACCATCACAAGGGTTCATTTCAGTCAATGATCATAACTTAGAAAAGTTCAATTCCAAAACACAATACCTTATACACAACCAGTTGAGATTTTCCAGTTGTTGGATTACTGAATTGTGAGCCTTCAGTTCAAAAATGATGTTTCAAACAAGGACAGAGGCAACTAGCAAATAAGTGTATACCAACTTACCTTCCAAATTCTCTAAACCCTTCAATGACAACTGTAAATTAATGTAGGGGAAGCTAAACTGCTCATCATTTAAGAGTTAAAAGCCAAGCTTTTTATCAATTTAAATAATATACAAACAGGAAACAGAAACCACTCATTTTTACAAAAATGAAACTAATGTTGGTGGGTGGTTGCGTTGCACATCCGCTCATTGAAATTACAGCCTGAAATCTGAAACTGAAATTCGTTTCTAAACCCCATAACTATCACTATCATATGATGGTCTGCTACTGCAGCCTTGCTTACCTTTGAGGAAACAGAATTCTTAACCCTATCACTATAGGGCTGTGCCGAATTTTCGCTTCGGAGCCAAATAGTGGGTAAACAGCTATTCGGTATTCGGTCAAATAGTAGCAGTCAGACTGAATATAAATAGTGGTCACATGACATATGTTTCTGCACTAACAGCGGCCGCTATATCGAGTGGACTGAAGTAACACTCTACTGCCTGGAGCATGGTATTGCAGTATCAGCCGTCTCATTTCTAAGTTTTGTTAAATTAGTTCCATTCCTAGTTTACACAGACTGGCAGAAGGATGTAAAAATTACACGCATTTAACTTTTTATTTTTAGTTTATGCAATACATTTACTGAAGGGAAATTTTTGCTTTTTAAATTTGTTGGAAGACCTATTGTGTACACTATTCGTATTCGGCCGAATAGTTGGTCCAATTATTCTTATTCAGCCGAATAGTGAAAAACACCTATTCAGTGCAGTCTTGCTTAAGAATAATTTTCAATGCAGATGTCCTATAGAACATGATGTGCAAAATGTCCAGCAACACAGCAATTTAATTCTTTAATTGTTCTTAGTCTTAGAAACATACTCTCAGGATGACAGTTTTGACTCAGATAATTATAAATAATTTTACAGCAAGTATAGGCACTTGGTTAGGGCACTTCAGAGCTCCTTTTCCAACAAATTTTAGGTTGAATCTCAAGTACTCTTATGACATTGAGTCTTCCAGACATTGAATAACTTAATCAACACTTAAATGCATGGTGGTTCATATCCTCCAAGCAACAATTAAACAGCTTCGTTGAACATAAGCCACATATCATTATTATGCGCCAAGCAGTGCCTCTGCAATCTCATGGGCACCCATAAATCTTCGCTCAATAACAGACCTTCTCAAATGGACGCCTTGGGATGCGCCATTATTACACGACATTCTCACACAGATCCATTTACAGGGCACACTCAACCAAAATCAATGACTGCCTCTCTGCCCAGATTGAATCCTTCTTCAGCTGACACCAATCCTATAAATTATAACCTAGGCCAACTTTACGTCAACCCTTACAATCAGTAATTACGCAATGGATTTCCAACATAAGGGAGGCACTGTTTGAGTTACCAGCGTATCATTGTACCAATATCTGCATGACATCATCATTATGCAATAAATATAAAATTAAAGTAAACTTACAGCACTCAATAACACACGGTCTGCACCACCATTTATCTGACTTCTGTAAATCATCCCATTCCTGTTATCCACACAGCCCCAAAGGTCTATTTAAAGGGCAGCTGTATAACTCACTAGTATTGGTCAGAGTGCTAGTTCATTCATGAGTGTTGCATCAAGTCAAAGGGATCGTCAAGAGAACAGATTATCAAGATGTTAGTCAAGATGTTGCAACATAAGATGTTGGTCACGATGTTGCAATATATGATTCATCTTTAGCACACATTTGACTAAGTGGAATTTAAAAGATTCTTTGCATCCTAGCTAACAGTTTGGGGAATTAGTTCACCACTTGCTGAAAATAATGTGGAGGATGAGGATGAGGTGAAGGACTTAGAGAAGGAATTGCAGGACATTTCAAAATTTTTTCTGACCATCTAGGGACAGGCAGACGTCTAGTTTTGAAATATCAAAATATATAACTTTAGAGCTCTCCATATTCGATGTTAAGGCTTGTAGTCACAAAAAACTGGACCCTCTCCTCACAACCCAAGAAGTTAATTTCGCACCCCATGGGGTGCCAGCATCCCAGGTTAAGAACCACTGCCCTAGTGTGAAGACAATTAATAAAAAGAGAATGCTCAAGATTATTTTATGGTCAAGACAATCTCATCACCAGTCAACAAGGACCTGGATTATCTAATGGGGTCAATGTGAATAAACCTGGATCAAGTGGCTGCTTTAACTCAAATGAAACTGGAAAGTCGTTCATTGAAGGGCTTCTAGAGCATCTAATCTGTATGCATTACCTCAGCAACAAGGCCGCTGTTCCTACACAAGGCCATCGTAGCATGTCAATTAGGTGCTGATGGCGTCTGGTTAGGTCATGAAGGCCTCAACTGTCAATAACAAAGGCAGCCTGTTGTTATCCCAGCGGACATACGCATTCATCATTCATCGCCATCCAGATAAACACTCCAGTCTCCTCATCATTGATATCCACTCAGCATAGACCAACAGGTCATTGAAGGTGAAGGTGATGATTCTGTCTTCACTGCATTTCTTTCTTCACAGTAACCATCCTCAGCTGTTAGTTGATGTCGGTCCCCATGTATACCTCTGGTGGCTACATTCTGAGATTTGAATTTGACTAGCAGAGTCCAATGGTCCTTAGATATGGTTGGAACCTTAACTTGTGCCAGGGTGGAAACAATCCCAACAGGCAGTGGTAGGCAGGCCTAGGGTTGCCAGACGTCCGGCAAAAAGAGGACATGTCCTCCATTTTGGCCTCATGTTCTCTATCTGGTAGGCCATAAATGGGAAGGTAAAGCTAAAATACCAGAAAATTGTTGACTTTGTATGCTTCTTGTATTGGCCATTTGCAAGCATTTATGACAGCTTTTAACAACTACATACATGTGGGTGTTGACCCTACTAGAGGTTTCTACTTGTAGGCCATAATCTCCACTGAATCTCATCCTGTGCTTTACAACAGAGGTGTCAAACAGACCCCTCCAGGACCATATATTTCTGGCCCACTGAGCCTTGTCTAAAATCAACACAATTGAGAATACAAGTTCTAATTTGCCCTTTTAAAGACTTGATGAGTGTTATGTGATGCTTGTAATTGATAGGCCTAATGCACATCAGAATCACGTTTTCAAAGCCTAATTCAACTTTCTGAGATCCATACCCCATTTACCTCATCTGCCTTTGGCATTCTTGCTGAAAAATATTGCTACTGGCCTACTGTTACAAAAATATTTGACACCTCCGCTTCAATATAAGTACACAATGCTAACAGCATTTAGGTCTGCACCGAGCTGCATTGGATTCGTTTTTTAAAAAACATGCAAATCATGCATTCACTACACGCCATGGCCCTACAGTGTATATAGAATTAGGCATTTCAACGAACTTTGCAATATTTTTCTCGACTTAAGTTCATAATATGATCAAGCTATTCAATCACCTTTTTGTCCTATCCCGAATCCTCATCTTCCCCTTACCTCTCTGACCACTTCAATTCTATACACCCTACACCTTAGATTGTAGAACTCACTGCCTGACTCTCTTGGATCTTGACCTGGAAGCCATTTTGACCTTACCTACCTATTTTGCCTTGAATAACAACCTGTAAGTAAGTTGGGGCAGAATATAGTTTTAGCGTAAGTAATTATTCTATGTGTGCTTGATATCAGGCCACATACGCATTTACTTTCATCACATCCAGCTTCTATTTATGTGTTATTCTTTTCATCACATCCAGCTTCCATTTAAACATAATTCTTTTCATTCATATCCAGCTTCTACTTAAGCAGGAGTTTTTCATCACATCCAGCTTCCATTTAAACATAATTCTTTTCACCACATCCAGCTTCTACATAAGCCGGAGTTTTTCATTACATCCAGCTTCTATATTCATGCACCAAAACGTTCTATGTAGTGTTTATGTTAGCTGTTCAATATACATTAATAAACAATTACCGACGCTAAAACCATATTTTACATAAGCTGGTTTCAGCGACTCCTTTTTGGACGCATTAGAAGACTCGAGAATACGATTACGATTCGTGATCATATTGAACAGGCTCTGATGCTTCGCAACATTTACATCCAGGAATGCCTTAACAACCTCGCCAATTATCACGAAATACAACTTACCCGTAACAATGGTAGCAGTCGCAACCAGAATCACAAAAGACGCCGCAATAGTCATTCTGCACATACTCCTTTTGAAAATAGAGTGCACAGCAGTGTTGTAAATAATATTTATTTTTATTATTCCAATACCATCGTTCCCAATCCGTAACGCAACGCTCACCTCGCTCGCAGTCGACGAAGACGCACGGATTAAACCGCCGCGCCGTTTTGCACGCGTCAATAATTGGTATCAATGCGCGCAGATTGGCCTAGAAAGTAGTTCTTCATTCTCAAGAAGCATTTCTGGCGATAAATGTATCCTATCGAAATAAAAGCGTGAGTTGCATTGGAAACGTGCGCATATATGAACCTGTATCAACAGCATTAATTACAAGACATTCCAATAATTTATGCCGTTGTTAAAAGCTCCATGCATTATTGGCGTCTCCACCCGCATCCGATACCAAAAGCGTACCTTGGCATCCGGCATGCAGGTGGTCTCCTGCTGCGGCGCTTATGCACACGGCAGCTTAATCGTAGGCCCACGTTTTAGTAGACCTATTCTTATCAAATTGAAGTTACTAACAGACATTACCCGTTTACGTTTAATTAGTCAGTCTGAATGCTATCAACGAACTCAGCCATTGTTAATATAAACCGCGCCTAATGGTTGACCGTAGACAGTTTTATCAACGCACCAATTTCTGCCAGTCGTTTGTATAAAACGAAACATATAGTCCGCTTATGATAATTGCACTTAATTACTCAAACTGCTGATTTTTTTATGTGGCACAAACATGTCATCTTATTAGCTCAAACAATTATAGGTTTTATTTAGCTTATAGGTGTGCTGTACAATGAGAACCATTCACTCATGCTTTTCTCCTAATAGTTTTAACCTTCCAGGTAGTGATAGACTCTCGGAGAGTCTAGATTTTGCTGTCTATCCCTAAGTAAATAGAAAGTAAGATGTTGTCTGGAGAAAAATATCTGAGGGAATGGTTCTCATTGTACAGCACACCTATACATGAAACCTATAATTGTTTGAGCTAGTAAGACTCTATAAACTTTAAATCTTGTATGTTATTTCTCAAACTCTTATGGATCTTTGCTCTTCACCGCTCAGTCTTGTTGAACCATGTCTCATCCTTCATGACCTTCTCCCTCCCCAAAAGGTCACCTCTTACAGCATACGATCCAGCAGGTAACATGACCTCATTCTACCTAGAGTTGATGGCTTTGAAAAGCATCTTTCATTATACGAATGTTAGATGACTCTGTTTAAAATTGATGTTATTATTAATACCTCTTGTTTACAAGCTATTGCACGTTTGCTGGCAGTCTAATAAGAATATTCTTACTTACTTATCACTTCTTTCTGTCAATTTGTTTATTGCACACCTACAGCCTGTTGGCTGTTAATGCAATAAACGAATTATACAAATCAGTTAAAAATTGTGAAGGGGACCAATGCGAAATTTGGCCCTCCACTATAGACCAAAGCGTAGGCCAACACCTCTGCTTGCATGCATCCATAAACTCAGAGGCCTGTCCATGAACACTCCAACAAGTGTTGAGCTAAGCATGTGACCAGAGTTTGAATTGTCAAATTTAAACTTTGGGGTTGAAGATTTTCGCATGTCCAAATATCAGGACTAGAATTTTACGAACCTGAAACCGGTATATATAGGCTAAATTGTAGAGGGTAACTGTGGGTGCCACTGAAATCTGATTTGGGTTTTTTTTTGACCCCACCAACGCAATTTTTGAGAATTTACTGGCGGGGTTTAAAAATGAACTGGGGTCCGGGGGGTGTAAAACCCTCCCAACCCCAACAATTCAGTCACTGCATGTAATGAAAACTTAGTTGAGGGTCACAGCACCAGAACCTGCTTCATATGCATGGGAAAGCCCCTAATGATCTTCTTCCCACTAGTCTCCCAACAGCCAGTTCAAGTTCTATTTGTGGTTGGAGGCCCTGGTGTTGTGGTTGTATGCCCTGATGTTGTTGTAGTCCCTGGTGTTGCTGTTGCAAACCCTAGTGCTGTGGTTGGAGGGACTGGTATTGTTGTTGGAATACCTGGTGTTGTTGTTGGAGGCCCTAGTGTTGTTTGTTAGAGGCCCTGGTGTTGTTGTTGGAGGTCTTGGTACTATTTTGGAGGCCCTGGTGTTGTTGTTGTTGGAAGCCCTAGTGTTGTAGTTGGAGGCCTTGGTATTGTTGTTGGAGGACTTGGTGTTGCTGTTGGAGGTCCTGGTGTTGTTGTTGTTGGAGCCCCTGGAGTTGTGGTTGGAGGCCATAGTGGGCAAAAGTGTACAACTGTTGTTTGATTAATATGTAGGTGCTACGAGAAGTCATTGAAGACGCTCTAACCCATTCAATGCTCATATTAAAACTTAAAGAAACATCTTTAGAAAATGTAATGGAGCACTTATTTAGTGCCACATGATATCAGAGCAGAGTTGGGTACGAGACCTAAAACTCAAGACCGAGAGGTCCAACACCAAGACCAAGACCAAGTGGTCCGAGACCAAGACCAAGACCAACGGTTCAAGACCAAGACTCTTTTTATTAACAATTCAGTTTATTAAGACGCTAAAACGGAACATGACATGCTTAAAACATTAGTTTTGTTGCTGAAGAATACTAATCTTAATAATGGTCCAAAAAGCAGTTTTAACTGCCACTCTGAAGATTTGCCAGTTCAGCCCTTGGCATCGACCTGAGAATATCACACTGATAGGTAAATATTTAACGACTTCTGAACAAGTAGATTAACGTTCCGTTTGAATGGTGTATTTGTACCACGGATATTAGATTGTTCAAAAACCTTGAAATTTGCAAAAGAAAATTTGGAAATGGCTTGCTCCCTTGCAAATGCATTTTTTTCTGCCCACAGTAACATGCATAAAATGATCTATTAGTTTGGTCAGCACACCAAAAATCGATAACAATCACGTAAAGCCTAAACACCCGGTGTCAAATAATCTAAAAATAACCGAAAAATATCGAAAAATTGCTCTGATACGGCAAATGACCAAGAACGCTAATTTAAGACGGAAACCAATCCCAAGACCATTTCTTTATGACTAAGACCAAGACCAACGAATTCGAAACCAAGACCGAGACCAAGACCGATGGTCCGAGACCAATACCAAGTCCAAGACCGATGCATTCGAGACCAAGACCAAGACCGCGGTCTCGAGACCATGTCTCTGTAACAGAGGTGTTCACCACTCAACACATAGGTAAATGGAGAACAGGAAAGTCTTCAGGCACCTTCAGAAGGCACCAGTAAAAAGAGAGCAGCACCTCCCGAAGCGGGAGGTGGAGGCTTTTCCAGCTGGTGGGATCCACAAAGGTGAAGCTCCTGGAAAATAAAAGATGCATATCCACTGGAGGCTTGCTCTGAACAAGTAATGGGAAAGTTATTTTCTGCATTTAAACTATAAAAATCTATTTTCAGCAAACAGTTTATTATCCACATCCAGTCCATTAGAATAATTGTACTTATTGCAGACAGTTTTTTACAATCTTTAAATAACAACAGTTGATTCTCTTTAAGCAAAACAGATAACGCTTAAAGGCAAGATCGGTATAGTTCATTTGATGTGCAGTGGTGTAAGTCTCAAGCTTTACAGGGGATTCATTTTGGGGGTATTTGCTGATAAAACAAACCAAATGAGCTGTTAGTAATAAAAGGTCAAACTCTCAGTACACAAGGAATTTATCGCCATTGTCTGCATCAAAGCGCTTATGGGTTTTAAGAGTATAACGAAGAAGAATATGCTGCAGCACACCGATGCGTATGTCCATCTGGTTATTCTCCTCTTCAGCCTTTGTTATAGCCTTACGGATCTTCACGAGTTGGCCTGGGTAAGAACAGATCACACAAACAAGCAACTTTCGTGAAGTGGGCAGTCTCTCCAGTTGGGCGGACTGACCCTAATTCCTTCTCCAGTCTTGGAATATAGAATGAAGTCATTTAATTAAGCATTTGCCACACCTTTATAGGAAATATGCATGGTCACTCTTGACATTACTCTCTCTCTCTCTCTCTCTCTCTCTCTCTCTCTCTCTCTTTCTAGCTTTCTCTCAATCTCCTCTCTCTCTCTCTCTCTCTAGCTTTCTCTCAATCTCCTCTCTCTCTCTCTCTCTCTCTCTCTCTCTCTCTCTTTCTAGCTTTCTCTCAATCTCCTCTCTCTCTCTCTCTCTCTCTCTCTCTCTCTTTCTAGCTTTCTCTCAATCTCCTCTCTCTCTAGCTCTCTCTAAATCTCTCTCTCTGTCGATCACTCTCAATCTCCTTTTTTGATCTCTCTCGATCTCCCTTTCTCCCTCAATCACCTGTCTCTCTTGATCTATCTCAATCTCCCTCACTTTCGATACCTCACAATCTCTTCTCACTTGATCACTCTCAATTTCCCGCTCTCTCTATCCCTCCCTTCCTCCCTCTCTCTCTCTCTCTCTTTCTCTCTCTCTCTTTCTCTCTCTCTCTCTCTCTTTCTCTCTCTATCTCTCTCTTTCTGAACATCTGTCTATCTCTCAGTCTGGCCCTGTCTCTCCCTCTTGCTTCTATTCAAGACTTTTACATCTTCAATAATTCTTCATCTAACCTGTTGCATTAGTAGATGTATATATAGTTACTAGAGTGCACGCATTACATGAATATTTATGTACACATACATGAATATTTGTGTACACATTACATGAACATTTATGTATGCATTACATGAATATTTGTGTACACATTACATGAATATATGTGTACGCATTACATGAATATTTATGTACGCATTACATGAATATTTATGTACACATACATGAATATTTGTGTACACATTACATGAATATTTATGTACGCATTACATGAATATTTGTGTACGCATTACATGAATATTTATGTACGCATTACATGAATATTTATGTACACATTACATCAATATTTATGTACACATTCATGAATATTTGTGTACACATTACATGAATATTTGTGTACACATTACATCAATATTTATGTACGCATTACATGAATATTTATGTACGCATTACATGAATATTTATAGTGTCTGCAGTCTTTGCCTCTAAAAACTGTAACCTAAACGAAGTGAAATAGTAAATCAAATGATCAAAGTGACAAGAATGTTTTCAGTGCCTGCGTATAAAGAACTAAGATATACAATTCAGAGGCACAACAGGATCAGGCAATGGCTAGCTTTTAGGAACAGTCAGTGCACAGTTGGGAGGTGTAATGAGGAAGAACTTCTGACAGCAGAATAATTAGTAGCTCAAGCCATTTGTTTTATAGATAAAGTACAACAGTTTCAGCATAAGAGTTGAAAATATAAGCAACATTTGAAAATGTGATAATACTATCTCGATTATTTATTTGCGAATGCTTGGCTTGCTGGGCCCTTCCAGCTTCCTCGACCCCGTGAAGGAGGGCCCATAGACCGCCTGGAAGTCTTGTTATTGTGCAGTCCTCCACTATGTGGAACATCGTCTTCACCTGCACCATCTCCATTTATAACTAGTCAAAACTGTCAAAGTTTGGATATACACTTAGATGCTGCGATTTTAACAGGAAGAAAGCCTACAGAATCACTTTAAACCTATGTTAAAATGTGAAATGTTAGCTAAATCATTGCTTCTCAATAAAGCTAACTCAATTAAATGAATTACACTTGAAAAATTGCAACTTACTGCCATCAGTCATTCTGGTTCCACGTTCTTCCATTTCTTGTTTGACATGTTCAAGCTCATCACTAAGCTGAAACAATCAAGGAATGCATTAATTTGAAGCCTTGGAAACAAAGTACTTGAACATTAGAGTACATGAATGACCAACAGTAGGCCTAGGCAAAATGGTTAGGAATAAGAGCCGTAAATGCATGCCACAGGGCAATTTCAGAAACAGCAGTTTCAGAACTTACACAATTCAAAGCAAACAATAGGCCTATTGCAATAAATAAATCTGAAAGGAACAAAACAAGTGCACGAGATGTCTTGTTTGGCAAAACTTAATTATTGCTGATTGGCTGCACATGGGAAAATTAAAATGACAATTGTGTCTTTCTGGGACTTGGGGCCAAGGCCTTTGGCCCCTTGTATTGGTAATGGGCACATAGGAGCAACCCGATCTTGGATCAATTTGGGACTAATCCTGGCACAATACAGCTCCGATTGTTCCATCCTCACCTATAGAAAACCTTACTCCCAGACGGTCTCTAATCGGCACACCATCGGTCTGAGATGCAGCTAAGCAGCATCCCACACGGCTGGTCTCAAACCTCACTGTTTTGATCGCTTTAATTTCTTATTACAAAAATGTACAATTAAATTGGTTGTAACTTGGCCTACCTCTGCCAACTGACGTGTCTTTTCAGTGACGCCACTGCTAGCCTGCCGGTAAGTCTCCTTGATTTCTGCCAAAGCATTTCGTGTCTGTGTCAGCAGAGTCAGAGAATTTCTCAGTTGCTGATTGATGTACTTCTCTCTGCTTCCAATCTTCTCCATACAGGACACTATTTCGTCATTCAGTCTAATTAACATTATCTTGATGTCCTTAGCAACTGCCTCCATGTTGTGGTGATACTGGTTTATATGCTCCAGATGGACTCGCCAGTCCTAAAGAAACAGACGTCAAACAATCTATCTGCTCAATAATAATTTAATGCTTGAAGAGATAACTGAAAGTTTGATAACTGAAAGTTTTATTAGTGCATGAGTAGCTGTAGCCATTTTTATAAACTTATCACTTTCTGGTGTCCCATTAATAAAGCCTATGGTTCTGGCACAAATACATCATTGGACTTCGATGATGGCGGCTGGGACATATTAGGATCCTTACATAACCATTAATGGTGTATGTAAGGAAGATTGGTGTGCAATTGTTAAAACATTGAGCTACATTAGGATGCAAAGTTTGAATTTGATGTGCTTCCCTATGTTGGTATAGGATGGGATGGGCCTCTGAACTCTAGTATTTTCAGTAGCTTTTTGCCATTTAACATGCAACAGCTCATAACAATAAGAGACGTTTAAAAGAAGCATGTAACATATAAGAAGTACTGCTAAGCAGTGTCACCTTAATGTCTGATCTTGCAGCAATTTTCAGCTGAGGAAGAACCCTCTCCACCTCCAGTTTCCACTCTGCCACATCAGTTGTGGACTCCATGATCTCCTCCACCTTCTTCTCTTCATCTGTGCTCACCAGAGTACTCCCCTTGATTTCATCCAAGCCAAGAACATGCTCCTCGTCGTCATAATCTTCGGCTTCCTAAGCAATAAAATACTATTTCTTATTTATGTGGCTGAAATAATTTCATTTCACAATTTAAATTCATGAAATGCCTAAATGTTTATAGTGAACACTAGTAGTCAAGAGCAGAGACTATGCAGAATTAAGAGCAATATCACAGGAACCAAAATGTCCACACCCCAGAAAAGATGCAAAATTACTGCGTTAAAAGTACACAAAGAATTTTTCTCAAATGTCAAAGGTAAAGTAATATAGTTCATTTATTGCTACAAAATCAACATTTTAAAAGCACCAAGTGATTTGGAATTTACACTTTAACTTGTTTAACAATTTATAGAATATGAAACTCACTTAGTACATCAAAATGGTAACAGATCAAATTCAACCAAACTAATGGCAGGTTCTGGCCAACTCATTCTTCACGACAACGACAAGGCCAGCGTGTCTAAACACAAAGCCACTTTTATAGAATTAGGAACATTAGTCATCTGATACTATCACCATATAACGCACCACAACTGTCATCGTAATATTATTCATTTATGATAACAGCTGAACAGAACAGAAAATATTAAAGATTTTTAATATAAAATATTAAAATAAATGCGTAGCCCTGGTGGTGCTTTTTTAAGGTACTCAAAAGGTGCAATAAAAATGTCTGGATAACAATCTAAAATGATTCCTTTTCAATATTTTAGATACTAATCAAAACTGCACCTGTAGTTGGTCTTCTTCAAGGTTATCTGTTCCACTTAGATGAAGGAGGTCTGGCTCTTCCTCTTCAAAATCCTCCAGAATGTTCTCCTCAACTGGATACTCTGGCCTGTCACCATATGAAAAGCGTACAGATGAACACAAAGGAAAATAAACTCAGGGAGCCACGCCAAATACAGCGAAACGTCGTTAATGCTCGCACTAAATTTATACACAAGTTCAGTGTACAAGTTGGGGCAGCTGATCCCATATTAACTGCAAGACTTTCTTCCCATAAAATGTCTTTAAGCATTCAAGAATAGCTCACTAGGCTTGATGATCAAGAGTCTGGCAAGTTTGGTGGCCAATTTTGTTTGCTAATGAATTTACTGCAGTCGGTGGCAGGGCCATCTATGTACCAATACAATCAGATAGAGGTAGAGAACATAACAAATTGGAATTGTTAACATTTCAATTTGTAGTGTTAGCATAATTAGTATTTTATGGTATATATTGTTGGATGTCGCAATAAGATAGTCTACTTACTGCTAAATCGCTAACGCTATATCTGACAACACTATGTATTTGACTCTATATAGAAAGGCCGGGCACCATTGTCTAGAAAGGGATGGTCAAATCGGCTATATAAGCGAGTGCTTGACTATTTATCGGCCCTTTGCTTACGGTTGCTGTTACTTAGGTAAAGCGAAGGCGCGACGAAGCCATTTAGAAAAAACCTAGAGATGGTTTGGTGGCTTGGAACGGTGGAACAGGTATTGGGTATAGTGGTTTTCGCGTTTTGACACCAAGGTGTCTGGTATTGCGAAGGTCCACCGTTCCGTCGCCTAGTTAAGACTAGTTGTAAAAACACTGGCTTTCGTTTGCTCTCGGTGCCATGCGTGCTAGCTGACCGAGCTGCTTGAATAGGGTTTTAGCCGTCTGGAAACTCATGTGAGAATCTCTTTTCAGGTTGTATGTTTTGTTCTCTTTCCGGTGTGAAAATATAATTTCCATCTTAAAAACACATCTTTGTCGTCTGTTTTGAGTAAGACCTACGATCACTTGCCTAGACATGCCACAATATATATATATATAGAGAGGCTTACTTTGACTAACATTTGAGGCTCCAAAAAACAATTGAACTCCACAAAGCAAGATTGATCGCCTAACAGTTATGAGTGATCTCAGATATGACTGTCAGAATGCAATGTTCAATAGAGCATAAATTACTCTAACCTTATCTAAAAACACCTTGGCCTAATTGGCAGGCAAGCAGAAATGGACTGAAATGTACAAAAATTGAGAATGTTATTATTCTAAAGATTTATCTTTTACTTGTGACCATTGCCATAAAATAATCACATTTACCCCACACTGTGTGCAAGTAGATTAGGTAGCCCACCCACATATGAAACAGACTCCAAAATTAAGTTTTCACACTTCCTACCTCTGCCTTTGTAGGTTGGCTTAAAGTACTGCTCATCTTTCACAAACCAATCCTAATATTGACTGGTGGCCATATGGGTTGCAGAGCTTTGTGACTGACTACAAAGTGGTACTCTAAGTGTCGGCATGCATCATACATATAGGTATACATCTATGCATATGAGTGGGAACTGTTTTCTGCAAGAAAAAGAAGAAAAAAACAGAACAATACCAAAACGTTTAATAAAACTTACAGTTCCCAGGAGAAATGCTTTGCTTTCAGAGCTTCGTCTGCTAACTGATGCAGAACCCAGATGCAAAACTGCCCAGAACCAGACTTCAGCTTGTTTGGAGGAAAGTCAGGCTTCAATCCCTAACAAACATATGCCAAGCATGATTATACTTGTAGCTTTGTTTATTTAAGTATTATTGAAATAGTGCAACACATACAATCTTTTAATGGATGCACAGTGGCACTTTAAGTGAGTGAAGTGAGTTAATAATGGGGACAATGTGATGGTTTATGGGTGGTTTGTAAAAGCATGGGCAAGAACACTTTGGCTTGAACATAGATGTTTATTTGAGATGTGTCAATGTTATTGAAAACGGAGTTTGGAATGAGCAACTGATGTACCCATAGTTATGTCTTACAGAATATAAAAATAACAACAACAACAGCAACAACAGCATCAACAACAGCAACAATAATAACAATAATAAAATTACAATTATATGATTGAAGAATTATAAATAACACAGTTAATGAAGTTCTGTAAATAATATCCTGCACCCAAACACAGAAATTGGAGCAATGCAGAGATCAAGCTGTCTTACAAAAGGTCATACTTACGATTTGCAACAATTTATTTTCGTTTTAACTTAAATATTTCTCATATAACTTACCAGAGCACGCAAATTATGCAAGACTGTGGCAATTACTGCATTTGGGTCATCAGCCTGTCAAGAAAATCAAATCAAGACTTCAAACATGTATTCAATAAAATCTTTCAACAATTAGGACTAATCAACAATACAACACTAAACGTAATGCATACATTTATGCAGAAAATCACAGCATCGTAAATGCAAGCAGTGTAAGACAAGAAAGGCTTCATAGATAGAACTCTGCTGTATCTTCGTAAAAATGCTAGTGTAGCATCAGACTACGTTTATTGAAGATTACTGGCGTAAATTAATAATGACAGGGTCATGCAAAAATAAACACAACTCTGCAAAGTCAGTTGCCATTAAATTGATTATTTCTGTCAATTTCATTCAGATCTTTCAATCCTGTTTTAAATCGAAAGTCACCTATTGAATTAACTCTATCTTCTAGAGTGACCCCATTGCTCTAACCCTGCTCAATTTTTGATAAATCAGATCGGGTGAGATCCTTCACCACCATACCTATTTTTTGAATAACCGCCATGTCACTCAAGGTCCATATGTATGCACAGTATGAACTGTGCTAGCCCAAGATTTAAATCTCTGAAATAAGCCACCTCTGGGAAGCGAACCACTAGCCATGATCTGCACGCCCCCTACACAGAGGAGTATGGGATGTAGTCTATGCTCTAACAAAGGCCAGCAGACTGTAGACACAAATTTTTGGGTACCCAGAAACGCCAAGAAAAAAAATAACAATCAGTTGCTTTGTAATATGAAAAACATTTCAATCTAATAGCTTCAGAATTCTCTTGAGAAACCATTAACAAACCATAGGCTAGGATTCAAACATTTCAGAAGGTCAACAAGACTGTAATAATGATGAATTGACAATTTGAAGAAAAGCAAATTCAATTTTTAAACCTCCTGAGGCTGCTCCATCTTTCTTCCACACAATTGTATAAGCCATGCAGCAAGCACTGAAAAGCAGTTGAACTGTTCCCCAGAATTAGTCACTATGGCAAAGTAATGCCTAGAGTAAAAATATTTTTTCAAATTACATTGTTTGAACAATATACAATCACTTCATTAAATTGGATATAAAATATTTACTAATGTTTTGTCAATTTTCCATGATCATGATGTCATGACCCATATGGTGAGTAACCTTAATGAAAAGTTACCAACTAAACCATCATCAAAACGTCCATGCAAACTCATTTTAATTTGTAATTAAACCTGTCCTGTATTGTCTTGCCCTTAAAAAAGTTAATTCACTCAATATACAGAATAAAAACCAACGATCCAAGTATACTTCAATGTAATGCAATGTAATTGAACATTTATATAGCACTCCTTCAAGCCATCTACTCAGAGGCGCTCTCTGCGCTGGCCTATATGAAGCTAAATGTCATCATGATCCAACAAATCCTTCAGCCACCTTGCTATATTACTTGACAGTTATCCATTTAATAAGACAATCATTTAAATCAGTTTATCTTATTGTCATGGAAGCCTGCACTTAACTCCAATACCAATAGTTTTCTAATCTATATATAGTACCTACACTGATCCTCAAAGTCATCATTCTAAGCTAGTCCTCTCTCAGTCTGGGTCAGATTCAAAATGCTCTCTCCCTTGCATCCATCATTTCAAAACGTATCTCTTATTATGATATATAGCTTTTATATCATTAAATCCTTGATCAATTTAGACCTATTACCCATTCTGTGCACAGCAAATCAACTTTGCTTTGGAAAGTTTGCTGGTATATATATACTTACAGGTATTTATGAGTACATTTATTTTTCTCTTAATTTCCAGACATTTTAAATATTTAATTTCCTGTGATGGCTTTCTGTTGCCATGCAACATATTTTACCTGCTAATGGGTTTCTGATGCAGGTCCCTGCAGAAATGAATATCATACTTCAGGAGTTTCAGCTTGTCCACCAGTTCTTCCATTAACAGAAAGGGAAGATATAGCACACCAGGACCTTCACCTGCATTTCTATCAGCAAGACATAGGTCATAATTGTCATCAGCTGGTTTACTATCTTTCAAGATTTCTGCCTCCATCATTCCATCACTTCCAGAAGCACTTTACTTGCCCAAATTCTAAACAAATTCAGCCTAATATTAATGATGAGCATACTCCTATGTTATGTTAAAGAGTGAGTCAGATTCATTTCAGATCACAATTCCCTATTGTAATTCTTCACAAGCATGGTACCTGTGCTGAATTTTTAACCATTTATGGCTTGTCAAATTGTGTTCATGTTCCTTCATCCATACAAGATATTAAACAGAAGAATATCTATGGCATTCACATTAGCAGAAGATATTGCAGCTTTACAGCAAAGAAGGTTAAGCCTAAATTTCTTCTGAACTGTGGCATCCAAATGTTCATTTACGTTACATTACATCCAGCTGTGTCCACACTTTTGTCTGGAACCAAATGGCAGAATACATGTCTATTTGAACCATACAAGTTGCTTAATTAAGACTGATTTGTATCACCACGATTTGGTTGGGAGCACCTCTGAGTAGACTTCTTGAGGGGCTGGGGGCACTATATATAAATGTACCAAGCCTGGATAAAGGAAGAGGGCCATGCTAATAATCATTGTTATGACACAGTGTTGTTAAACTGAAACAACTGAAATGAATGTAATTCATTTCAGTTGTGATTCTGTAATATTAAAAGCATTTCCTAATGATGAACAATAAAACTGCTGTGACTGTGGCAAATTCATTGCAACATGAAGGACACTACATGTAGGTTAGCCTAATCGGTGGGCCTGAGCTCAGGGTGGGAACGGGTTCTAAGGTAGTAGCTTCCAATCAACGAGCAGGGCCGTACTGAGCTATAATTGCGCTCTATGTCTAGCCTCAATCTGGCACCCCCACATTTTGAAAATTATGCATTTTATGGAATAATAAGTTATTCCATCCTGAAATGTGCGCCCTTTCCATATTTGCGCCCTGAGTCAGGGCCCCACTGGCCCCCTCGGTATGGCCCTGTCAACGAGCAGCTACGCTGGAGCAGTATTCATCACCACAATCTGCCTGGAATGCATATTAACTCTGATAAACAGGTGGGTTAAATAATTATTATGTTATCATGCAGGTTATAATGATAATTTGGACAATATTCTAAAGAGACATCTACAAGTTTTCTATTGTAGGCCCTATCTGAGAATTTATTAAGCGCTCTTTACTGCAGTAGGCATATACTAGCCATTCAGCAGCTTTCTCCGCCTGACAGCCTGAAGGCAATAAGTCTTCAGGCTACCAAAGGATGAGGGGGCTAGCAGGTGCCTAGACCCAGACTAAAGTCTTAAGGTAGGTAGTTGCAGTTTAACGACACTGTGTGATAACGAAGATCATTAGCGTCGCCCTCCTCATTTATCCAGGCTTGGGACTGGCACTGACAGAGCGCAACGAGCCGCGGAGTTTAAAGTTTTAATGTAATGTAATCAAGCATTTATATGTGCGGCGGGACAACAAGTACAACCAATTGAGGAGGGATAAGTCTTTCCACGTGTCCACAATAAATAACAACGGCAAAACCAACTGTATCAACTTCTAACTTCTTCCATCCAAGTCAATTTATAACTGCAAATCTGAGGCCGAAACTTCGGCCCAAAAATAAACAAAAATTTTACTTCTACAGCTGCAGAAGTAATTTTTCTGTCCGCTTTTAGGCCGAACTTTCGGCCGTAGAATCTCCACGCGTTAAATATTTACTGTCATACATAGTAGCATTCATCTGCACTTCACGCCTGCTAAGTCATTTATCAGCAAAATACTTGCATCATGAAAGTAATTTTAAATAGCAGTGCATGCAGTTTTACTCGAATTCTGATCAAGTACCCTAATAGTAGTTAATAGTAAAACATTTGATTTGAAATATAATTATTTTAAGCAGACGCCGTTGTGCATAAATTACTGTGCTTTGATGCTTTGTGCCTATTTGTATGCGTACAAAGATCTCGCATATCTAATTATTGAAAACTTGCAGAAGTAAATGAAGTTTGTGAAAGTAAATAACCAGATAGAAATGGGAGAAGTAATATTATAAATAAATTATCAATTCCAAAGAAAGAACGTTTTCAAAGGAATCAATTAGGCCTAGGCCCTATTTGTCTTTAGGCCTAAGCAATATCAAGACATGGGTATGAGAGCAGCAATGGACACAATCACGGACAGAGAAAAGTGGAGAAACTTTGTGAAAACCTCATCGTCAACCTCTGCTTGACGGACGAGACGAGAGATTATAATGGCAGGACCTATAGATTGTTATCACTAAAATAATAATTAGTATGGTAGGTCTACGTACTATGTCAGCGGTTTCGACACTTTCATAGTCTTTAGAAGAATCAAAAAAAATTAAGCACATTTGAGGTTAATTTTTTAGTGGTTTTAACACATACCAAACGTCTTCTGAGATATTTGAAGCCCTTGTTATGTTATGTAATGTAATGCATATGTATTGTCAGAAGCATCAAGCAAATACCGACTACATACTTACTTTGTTTTTCTAAACGATAAAGCGGAGTACCAGATTCAGCGGTCCTTCGCGTTGTGCACGACAAAGACCGCCGGTATAAGTTGAGATTTGGTTTCAATTTTCATTATTTCTGAACCAAATTGACAAACCGATATAATGACGTCGGTACGTATCTGTTTTTTAATGCTTGGTGCCTAATTTTTGTTTTGTATTTTCAGTGTTTTATAGGAAGATGAAATTGCGTGTAAGGTGAACATAAAATTTCAACATGGTCGACTAGCGCGTGCGACGTATTTTGGACGTATGGGTAGACGAGCATTGCGGCTCGGATGTGTCAGTATCGTTAAATGGAATCTCGATAGCCCTTTCTTTGTAGGTCTTCAACGCATTTCCTAACTCATCACGCAGAGAGCGTTTTTAGTCAATTTTCCACCGAATGAATAGTGGTAGTGATCTCAAACTTCAACGATACATCCGGATTTCGTTACATCCAATTTCTCATAACTTTAGCCATGATTTCATTAGAGTACATTGGTGTTTAGGATATATAAAATGTGCAAGACTGGCATTGGCTCATATTTTAAAGATTACCAGTTGAATTTTAAAGTTAATTTTAAACCATTTGAGCTTTAATTTTGCATTCATGCTAAGACTTTTACATGTGATTCAAAGCTCTTATCTCTAGTGAGGTTCCCCATAAATATCTCATTGTGACTTATGGTGCTTTGGACAAATTTTCTGTGGCTGTAACATAAAAGAAAATTGTACTTACGTGGCCTAAGCGTACACAATCCCGCTGGTTATGACCTTTGCGCTAGTGCAACCTTTTGTAAATTGTAATTGAACAGTTGTGTAGCCCCACTAGCTGATTCATAGTCCTAATCCAAGTTGTCTTTAACAAATAAGATCATCTTTAGGCATTTGAGAAATAGGGGAAGAGGGAGGCTGAGGAGCTCAGGCCACAATTTTTGCGGAAGATAGTTAAAGCTAGTGTGGCTGACATAGGCAATGCTTCTCAATTGAACATTAGCATCGCGCATGCGAGAAACAGCCAGAAGACCTCCGGTCGCCAAGCAGAGAGTGAATCGCCCGGGAGTGAAGAGACCGGGGACTGAATGATGTGGCTGCTCTGAGCAGTGAGCTATGCATAGGTGTAGAAATTTGGAGCTGAATGTGCTGGGACATGGAGGCCAATGGAGAGTTTCCCGAATAAGGACAGGTATGTGAGTAGACTTTGGGAGTTCATCAATGAGACAGCGTTAGGTATTGACTTATAAGTACTGAATTGTAACCTTTGGCGCATGTGAACTGTTAAGAAAAGTTAAATTTTTTAATATGCATTGTGAGAGCTGGTTTCAGTCAGGTTAGGCGTCATTAGGCTTGTAAAGCTTTGAGATACGCCAAAGCCCTTAGGCCGCAGAAGAGCCACACTGAACATAATTATTGCATATGATGAATTAGCATTATGTGATACCTGCTGATACTGTGTCAACTTGTCATGCAATTAAACAAAGATTATTACTGGTTGCATGTGGTTCTACTACATAAATATTTTTAGGAAAATAGTAAAACTGTCAACGAATGCAGCTTTGTTTATATGCCTCTACAAGATGGACTTTGGTGCATATTTCCCAAGTTGGAGAAACTTATAGTGGAGGTGTTAGTACAAATTAAACTATTGGACAAAACAATTTTCAATCTCCCACCTGTGTTTGTATTCATTTACTTAACCCAACTGAATGATTACAGATTCATGTCCCACCATTGTCACCCATCCTACTACAACTGGGCTCATTCTGTATGGTTTCACTATTCTGACTAACATCATGGGTGTTATGCCAAGCTGCCTCCCAATGTTGTTGTTTACTTGCCATAAAATTCAGTGGATATATTTGCTAATAATAATTTTGAATTCTCGTGATCTTATGTTATCTTTAAAATTTATATTGAATATTTTTCTTAGGCTCTGCCTCTCAATCCAAAGCCCTTCCTCAATGGCCTCACAGGAAAGCCAGTCATGGTCAAGTTAAAGTGGGGTATGGAATACAAGGGGTTCCTTGTATCTGTTGATGGATACATGAACCTACAGGTAAGCGAATTGTTGCCCTTTACAACTCTGTTGGTTAAGCAATCCATTACACAAGCTTCATGATATGCAGAATTCTATGAATCAGTCATTTAGTTCTTTGTCTTGCATAAGCCTAAGCATGCCTGGATGTTTTTACATAAGCATAGAAAAATTTGTGCTTCTGGCTTTAATTATTCTTCTGTGTTGATAGACCAGAATCTGAATTGTAACCTCACCATTTAGTAAATGAACACAATACACTTTTCCAGCTGTTTTTTTAAACCTGTGTTACTCAGTGTAAAATACTGTCAGTTTTAAACTTTTGTCCTGTGATGACACTTTGTAAGCATTGATAGGAAGCTACCCACAGCAAGGTAATTTTATTTTTGCAGAAAAATCCCTGTTAAAAATATTGCATGTAGTATGTTAGTTATCTGGGCACCTACTATATCACAGGTCTTCCAAGTACCTCATAAGGCCACTGCCAATGTTAACCTAAATAGTTTTACATCTTGCTTAGAACAAACCATGCGTTATGTTATGAGAGAATAGGAAACCTCAATGCATGCAAGAGATGAACTTAGATTTATTCCAATCACTGCTCATCCTAAGTTGTCATGTATGACTTAAGTTGCCTTACTTTGACTATATGTGAGCTGATTTGCAATATGTGAGCTGTTGCAAAATAGACAAGAATACGAATTTATATTTGGTTATGAATGATTGCAGCTGGCAAACACGGAAGAATACATTGATGGTGCTCTTTCTGGTAACCTTGGTGAAGTTCTCATCAGGCGAGTTAATGTTCATTGAGTTATTGTTCAAAAGTCTTTAATAAAATTTCCTTTATTTAAATGTCACATGAATTAACTAAGACATGGAACTAATGCTTTGGCAGCAATATTGTTTTTGATGAATTTGACTATTATTAGTTTCTGTAAAACACTAAATCTTCAGTTATATTGAAATGTTATATGTGATTTTGTTCCTCCTTTCTTCCTTGACAATAAACTGTGATAAAAAAGTTGATAGTTAATTAGGTTATTTTCTCTATAAATAATGGTGACATGAGCTTCATTAAGTTCATCACTGGCTCTGTCTTCAAAGCCAAAACCTCCACATTAAGTTTCAAGAAACTTTAAAATATTTGCTGTGATCGTATAATGTATTTTTGGCACTGGTTGATGAATGAGGGCACATTTGACTACAGGAAGCACCCAAAAACCATATTGCTGTCATAATGTCTCACCAGATTGAAACTAGTACACGCATGTGATGTAAAATTATACATATCTACAGATACTAGCAATCGACACCCTCTGCAGTAATTATTTACTCCTCTCAGTTCTGTGTAGATTAACGAATGCATTATGATAAAAAGAGGAAGTATGCTTTTCTGACTTTAGCATCGTTACACTGTTTTGTTGTCAGTGTTCAATATTAATTTTTTGTAATCTAATTTGTAATTAGTTGTTAATGTTTCAGGTGTAACAATGTGTTGTACATTCGAGGCGTTGAAGATGACGATGAAGACGGAGAGATGAGAGAGTAATACATCTGGACGTTTAACTTCCTGTTTTTTTGTCTTCTGTTTCACGCTCGAGATGTGACAGTGTCATGCGTGAATATTGACAATAACGAAACTGTTATTTCAGAACAAACATCAACGTTTTAAAGTTTTGCTATCACACAATGTCCATTTAAGAAGAGCATAAAATATTTCTTGTTTTCATTTTATTTTCTGTTGGTGTCATTTATTCAGTGAATGAAAACTTGTTTTTTTGTGAAAAGGTGATGGCTCTATGCTGCATTTGAAAATTGAAAGGCTATGAACCAAGCATGGTTTAACCCTTTAATGGCATGTGTGTACTAGAGTGGCTGAGAAACCAATGCAGCTTGTCATTAAACTCTTCAGATTTGGTGATCTTCTAAGGACAAGAAAAGATGATGAACAGTCTGACAGTTGAGTTGACCTGAATGATACATATTTTAACATTCGACTGTCCATAGATTCCAAGTTCCATCACGGCAACATAAGTCGTTTTGATCAGTTGAGTTACGTGTGTTTATGATTTTTGAGCAAGGACGAAACTGTTTTGCTGACCAGTAAACAGTATCTGGTATTAATCTTTTTATCTGTACTTTGTTCAGTGATTAACCAGTTTGCAGTGTGATTAATTGTGGATTTCGTTAAGATTCGTTTCAGAGAATACTGAAGCATTTCAAATAGTTGCATGCTTACTGGTGATTTTTTGTGGCTAACTATTGCATGTGTTTGGAAATGTTAAGGTGAGGCAACCAATGGCATCAAAAAAAGAGTTTGACTAGACCTGATGCAAAATATCAATCCTGGTAATAATTTATGATGTTGCAAACTTTTATGTGTTAAACAAGGTTGTATGTTACCCCGCAGCAATGAGAGAGATGAGAGAGTAATACTAACTTATACTAACTTAGAATAATAACTTACTCCACAATGGTGGTGACCAATGGGTTCCAATCTTTCTTCTACCCTCGCATATCCATCCAATTACATGCATATATTTGATATGCTCTGGACTATAAAGTCACTTGCAGATAACAGATTTTCTTTTACCACTTACACAATAAGTTGCATTGCATGAATCAATTTTAGTAAAATTGTTAAAAGTGGTGGTGATCAAACATCACGGTCACAATTCTAGGTTGCCCCTATGGTGTTCGGTGATGTGTGCGAGTTTAAAATAAAGAGTTAATTGTTTACTGGTTGTGATTCAGAAAATGGATTCCTAAATGCAAAATGACATTCTTGGCAACTGTTTACATGAAGTAGGCTATATTTGGAAACAAGAAGGGGGAGTTTGTGCACAAAGGGGCCGTCCACATATTACGTACGCTGCGAGGGGGCTTTCGCATTTCGGCGATTTTGCTTACAGTGGGGGAGGGGTCCCAAAAATATGTACGTACGCAAATATAATTTTATACTTATGACATACACAATACGGAATAAAATCTGAACTGTAAACCCAATTCCAAACTGCATTCCTGCTTAATCAATTTTATGTAGCATTAAAACTTTAAAATGCAAGTGGTGTTAGTGTAGTATTTCTTCACAACAGTTAACAAATTTAAACTGTTAAATATGATGCTCTACAAAACAAATAGCCTTTGGTAAAATCAATGTCTTATAGATGTATTTAGCTATTTAACCTTTGCAATAGCGGGGGAGTAGAGCTCACGTGTACGCACGCATGGGGGAGGTAGTCCGAAAATCCGATGGATGGGCCAAAAGGGCCCATGCGTGTTGGTAAACAGCAACACACGTACAGGCACCGTGGTCATTTTCCATTGATGACCGTCTTAGTCATTAAACAATGGCAGAACTGACTGTCCGAGTTCGTATAGATAGTCTTGACATGTGTAGGCGCTACTTCGTACACGGCGCCTTCGATGAGTAATAATATTATAGCTCTTGCATTCGATTGTTCAAACGGAAGTTCTAGACAAGACGGGTTTATTTACTTGTGAATAAATGAACTGCCATGACTCGTTAACGCCCTTACTTACATCTCTGGAGTGTGGTCATGTAAATCTTTAATAAAATTAACGTCCACAAAAGCCACGTCAGCGAGACCAGATTATAATCAGGCGCTATACCAAATGCAGTCCGCAATAATATTATTGGCAAGTTCGTTCTGATGACAGGTCAAAATCTTGAATAGTAAATAGATCGCATGGTGTTACGCATGATAGTAATCGGTCAATGTCGCGACGATGAGCGTTGCTGTTCCTTTAAAGTTCGAGTCCGTTCCAAAGAGCTGGTGCACCATATGCCTAGACTAACTTATAAGTAGGCTTGTGATTTTTTTTATAATTTGCAGTGTGAGACAGTCACTTGTGACTTGACTAACTTACTCACTGCTAATAAATAGCAATCGGCCAATCGCCATTCAGTCACTCATTGATTACTAATGACCCCTTCACCCGAGTTTGTTAGTAGGCAACTGGACTTGAGTGAGCGAGTTCGACCCTCGTCCAAGGTGTCACTGTGTACAGTGTAGGGACCTTGAGCAGTTCTTCGCGAGACGTGTGTGCACTTTATTGCAAGACTTGTCTTAAAGTGTGTGTTGATTTTTTAACGACACCGTTCCATTATCGATGATGATTTCTCCAGGCTTGGGACTGGCGCTGGCATAGTCCAAACAGTGGAGGAGTTAAGATTTATCTTGTTAAAGCGCGTTATGAATGCCTAGCTGTATAGCTTATAAGCTTTGTATAGCCTATAGCTTTGTTGTTTTAACTTTATTAAAATAAATGCGCCATATAAGTATATCACGCGCCGTCACAACCTATTTTATAATAATCGCGATTGAAGCGACGGATGTTGTGAATCATGCATAAATATTAATGACCGTGGAAAGGTAAACAGTTTTAGGAATCAATATGTGGATGAGATACGCCGCCGCGTAGCAAGAAGTTACCTTCCCACCTGCAGCTGCCTTCATAGAAACTCTAGGAGAATTATTATCATTAGAATCAAGGCGTGTTTGTTAATATTTTAATACGGTTGATTCTGCGTAACATCTGCGTTGACGATGGCGCCCAGTAGTTTGAAATACACGACGTTTGCGAAGGCACCTGGGAGTTCGTGTTCCTCGAATATTCGCTCGAGCATCATTTACGTGCAGTGTTGTAAGTGTCGTGTGTTGTGGATCCATTCAAATTATGTCTTACATGAAATTTATATTTGATACTTAGAGAATCAGCCAGTTATTTCTACGGTAATTATGTTTGGGACTTACCTTACCCCACACTGTAGCGCCGACGAATAAGCTAGTCTCTTGACGTGGCTTTTGTGGGCGCTGAGAAATTTCCATTTGCCTTAATGATGACATTCAGAGACTCGGCCATGGATATGGATACAGAATATGCTTCGTTACTGTAAGGAGCTATTGAATAAATTCGGATACATAGGCCTATAGCTAATGAGATAGTAATTAAAATGTTCAAGAAATGATAGGAACTTGTTGTACAGGCTTAGGCCTACATACCGATACAGATCAATTTTGTTCCAATACTCTAGGGCCAACCAGTGGTGTTTCATATGCGCATTATAACTGATTTAAATGACAAGACATAATGAGAACTTAGCTTGTTGATAATGCAGCATGTGCATACAGAAATTATGTAGAAATAGCATTCTTCCATGGTTCCTTTAGGGTTCCTCCATTTGTTTTCTACCAACTCTCCTGTCATTTCTGATTTAATCTGCTTTGTTAATTGGTTGTTCAGTTGCCAATAAAATTCTTGGTTATGATTAAGTGCACGTTTGCATTCACATTATGACCTTTGTATAGAGAGATTATATCCATATTCGCAATCATAAACTTCCTAGCTTAGCAATTGTACTTTCGTTGAATTGATGTGGAGTAAAAGTTTGAGTAAGAACTGCTAAGTTAGGTAATGTAATGTAATCAAGCATTTATAAAGCGCTGCTCAATTCAGCAGCAATCTTGACAGGTGTCTGTGCTTGGACCAGGGAACAGGAAAGTCTTAAGAAATCTACAGAACTGGCAAGGTGAAAGGGTCAGTAATTCCAGGTGCAGAGACTGTGTAAAACATTTCCAAGCTGAGGGACCAACATAGGCAAAGTTCTTGGACTGGGCTGTAGCAGAGCGCATGAAAGGAACAACCAGAAGACCGCGAGTGGAAGATTGCCAGGAGGCCCTGCAGGTAAAGAGAACACCAGAGAGCAGAAAAACCTCAGGTAGTTGGGGCAACCTAAACGAGGTAGTTGTGCATAAGGGAATGAGTTTTGAACTGTATATTCTGTTGAATAGGGAGCCTATGAAGTAAGTTACAAATAAATCCTGAAATATTGTCAAACTTTGCCACTATCAGATGACGAGCAGAATTAAGAGTAGACTGAAGTTTGAGAGAATTGGAGGAAGAAAGACCGATGTAAACAGCATTTCCAAAGTCCACACGAGTGTGCATCATTATGTGGATTAGAGCAGTGATACTATGAAGAGAGAGGGGACTGTGGATGGAATGAAGTTGACACAGATGATAAAACTAGTAGCTGGAAACTGATTATTATTGTATTATTGTTTTGTTTAAAACAAGCCTTTTGCTCACTCATATGGATGAGGATAACTATATTCAGTAGAATCATTCCTGTGTAAGTGCTTATTAAAATGTTGATGATATAATGGTGTCTTCCAATTCACGAATTTGGTTAATTTTTCTAGATTTTGTCACAATTGCAACCATTCTTGGAACTGGAATTTTGGGTGAGTTTAGGTACTTAAAATCTTCAGTGTAAATTTTCAGTTGTGGGGCTGAAATTATTCACTCTTACTTTCATTGTATGCATCTAATAGTATGCATGCTGATCGTTAATAACTTCACCTCATGAAAACCTTGTACATTTCAATATGCATTTTGACCCATTTGGCTGAAGAATCTTTCTGATGGCATCAAGCTCTTGAAATTTTGCAGTAGTAAAGGACACAAGGTAAACAGGTTCTAAGCCAAGTCCATTATTGAAATATGTTTGCATTTTAACAAGTTTAAGTTCTTCTGGTGCTAAACTGGTGTTACTCTGCCCATCATTGCTTTGTAGGCTTACCAGTAAAACTCGCTCGATCTGGACTCTATCCTTTCCTCATCTCATTCATATTTGGATTTTTTATGCAGGCAGGTTCTGTTTTGTATTCGCTGTCACTTACAATGATTATGTTGTGTTCAAGCAAATGATGTTTTGTAAACATATAATTTATAGTTGTCAAAATGTAAATTTAATTCATCTTATTTTCTGCTAAGTGATAGGTTATACACTGTGATTTTTTATGTTTGTTGGAATTAGTGTAATTGTTGATGTATGCCATCAGGCAGGCATTACACCTCCATAGCATGGGATTCAAAGTGATCTTGTCGTATTTTTAGGCATTTTGATTTGTAGATGTGCTACTTTCTACAAGCTATGTTAGTTTCTTGAACTTCTGTAACACAGAATAAACACTGACCGTATTCCAAGCTGTGAATTACTTTTGATGTTTAAGTGCATGCACTGAAATGTTTTTTTGTGATTTTTTTGTATAACAGGTTTTGCTGATATATTTCTTCACTGAATTGCTTCAGCGCTGTAATGCAAAACAGCTCCAACCAGCAAAGGTGAACATCTATAAACTAAATTCAATTGCTATGTCTCCATATTCAAATGATCCTATCATTACCTATCATTTCATTATGGTTTATTTGGTTAAAAAGTGCATGATGAATACTGGTAATTGGCCGTGCTAGCTTCCTGGGTTATATGAAGAAGAGAAGAAGTCCATTAAGCTGTCCCCAATACAGCCATGGCTGTAAAATGTTAGCGACCTTCTTAGCCTTTGCTGATGTGAGCCGTTCCTTTCCCTTGCCGACTTGTATTCCCACCAACAGTCTGTAGACAGTGTATTTGCTATTGCTGGGTTGGCTACTGGGTGCACAAGCCAAATTTTGACCCATTGTTCTCAATGTCAAACTGGTTCAGATCTAAGAAAGAATACTGCTGAGCATGTTATTTCTTTTTTGGGCAATGCTTCTGCCAGTTGAACAGTTTGATTATTTGCATTTATAAGTACAGGTGTCAGCAATCATTTTTTTCTATGAAACTTATGAGAAACTGAGTAACAATCCAGGCTCACTGATAACAATTTAGCTGAGATTTTAGCCATGACATGTCTTCAGCCAGACATTGACAACCTGGTTTCTAGTCATCAATAATTGCTTGACGTGTAGTTATTATGAACAGTGTAAAGTAGTTTTTTTTAATTCACTTGGAATTTTTCATTACATTAAAATGTTTCATTGTCACATGTTTTTTTTTATTTAAAGAACTTTTACCTAATTTGATCTGTTCTATGGAGAAATTTGTGTAATAAAGATGCGTGGCCCTCAAGGAGTTACACAATTATGTTTTAGACGTCAGAGCAAAGTTTGGGAACCACAGCTTAGAACGTAGTTGTATTTATCTTGTAGGATCGAGGTCCAGAAAATCTGCCTTTGAATGATATGGAACTTGAAGATGAGATCGAAGAAGAACATGAAACAAATGGTATTATTTAAAATAACAGTTTACAATTTATTATTGTTTATTCTGTTATTTGTTTATAATGGTGTTTCTGTTTGTCAATGAGTCATCAGAGGAGAAAACATTTCTCAATTGAACTTGTAAATTTTATATTTCCTACAGCAGCTAATGTGACCATTAAAGCCCTCATAAGGTGAAGATAATGAGTAGGTTATAATTATTCAATTATTCAGTGTAAGCTGCAAGTTTCTATCATAACTGTAATAAAATTTATTTTTGACAGCTATTTGTAAAAAATTGTGTGCTAATGTTTACATATTACCTGACCTAGAATCTTTCCAGCATCTAGCAGGGATATTTTGGTCTCTTGTTCTAGCACCTCAGCCGGCCAGCATCGTGCTGTCTCAGTTGTAGATCCTTCTGTCTGGTAAGGTCTTCTCTTGGAGATATGGCTGTTACCTAGGATTGATTCATCTACACTCTACAAGCTCTTTAAGACTGGTATATCGCTGTGATTGAACTGGGAGTATCCTTGAAATTGGCTACTTGAAGTAGTGCTACACGAGTTGTAAAAATGGAAATTGGATGCCATAAAAGTAGTAGTTGCATTTAATAATGTATAGGTAATGGTAGTAAAATAGTTTTTAGCATAGTATTGTACATATCTGTTCAGAAAAAGGTTTGGTGTTTATTGACAGATGCTGTCATGGCCGGCCACATCATAATACCAAAGGAAGTGGAAGTGCGTCCGCCAAATCTGCACCTGCTTGGTGAACTCTTCCTCGATCGTGGACTTCGACAGATGTTTGACGTAGTCCTCTTAACACAGTTGTATGTGAATCTCACAATATATTCAAACTGAATTGAGTGAATCTGTTGTACCAGTTCCTGTTTCTAATCATCCTACTAATACAGTCTGGTCTCATCAATGCAAAGATGGCTAATGCATAATGATGAATAATATGGTCAGTAATTAGTGTTACCCTAGAGTTCCTGTACTACCTCTAAACCAGTGAGTGTGTTAGGTTAATTGTTTTGGGGCTTAGCATAATTTCACTTTATGCACAATGTTTCTTTAACCAGAGTTCACTCTGTAATGATTACTGGTTAAGCTTTCTGCCTTAAACATGAACCATCTAGATATCAGCTATTGCTGCTACTGGTCCAAAACACCTGCCTCTAAATAGCAGATTCTGTTTGATTAAGTATTCGCAAATGAACTGATTCTGGATGGAGCTTTTGTAAATGAGACTTACTTAATTTAAGGATGGTAGCTGATTTGGATTAATTGCTACAGATTATGCAGACTTTTGCCTAGCATTTACTTATTATTACCTAGTTTTTCCAGTGTTTTAAGATGAAAAGAGCATTGATTGCACATGGCTTTGAGTGGGTAACATTGGTTTTCGTTATACGTGGTTTCTGTTTTCAGGTTCTATAAAGTTTTCAGCAGAATTGATGCTGTTTTTGGTGTTCTATTTTCCTTAGTGCATGTATTATTGAGATTGGAGGATTTTTGCTGTATTTTTAACGAAGAGTCGCTGTTGTTTTAGTATTGCAATACTGATCAGCTATGCCTTGGCTGGTTCAGAAGCATATGCGACGTTGATTGGGGTCAGGTAAGATATTTAGACTTGCATGTTATGAGGATCTTTATTTCTAAACTTTCTAACATAGTTTCTTTCTCTATCAAAATGTAGTTACAAAAGTCTTCTTTCTTTTACAAATATCTAGTGACTTCGCTTCTTTAAAATTACTTGTTTGTTTATATAAGTATTTTGTTTTATATTTAAATCATTTAATTTAAATAGAACCTTTAACGATGAGCTGCGCTGGTTTACAAATAATTTAGTACATACTTGTTATTAAGGGTTAAGAATAATAACTTGGCACCACTGGCAACAAATGTGAAATACAGAGAGCAGAGAGATGGTCTATTATTTGAGCTAGGATACGATGATGGAGGCAGTGAGTGTGTAAACTCACACAATGCAGTGACACGTCAAATGAAAAGCCAGAATGAATGCATCTGAAATGCTTGAAAGGGCTGGGAGAGTTGAAGAAACTGTTGACTGTGGTAACAATTCATCCAAGTAAATTGACATTCGAAATCGAGTATTTTCTTTGGCCATTGAATTTGGTGAATGGCTATGTTGCTGTTACTAGATTTATTGGCCAGTGAACCTATACACAGGTGATGGATAGGCATAATGCTGCATATTGTCTGCTTGATCAACAAATTTGACAGAAGATCAGTTCATGTTTTAATAGATTATATTGTAATGCAAGAGGTGATTAAGCAGTTCAAATCTAGCCTACTGCCTGGCACCAGACAGCAGAACTGTGTTCCCATGTAAGGTTGTCAATGGGTACCCGCCCGAGGCTGACTGCCCGGGCAATGAAATAGGTTCTCCGGTACCTGACATTCCGTAAAAATGTGCAAATTCCCTACATTTCCTAACAAAATGTCCATGTAGTCGGGTACCCGCTCTGCAGGTCAATGGGTATCCGGGACGTGGTATAAAAAATTTTGACAGCCTTATTCCCAAACATGTGACTGAATATGGCTGAAGATTAGTAAAATAGTTTGCAGTTTAGAAGATATAATTATTTATAGTGTTTAATATCATCCTAATTATGATACAGGAAATTCTTGATATCTAATAATCTTTTTCTTTTGTCAGCCATGTTTATCTGATTGCTCCTTTTGTGTGGATTCTAACAATCGTCATTGTCTTCGCGTTTCGATTCATCCAGCCAATTGTTTCTCTTCTGACATTTGGGAAAGGCAGTCTCTTGTTGACCACTGTAAGTAATTGTGAATTGTCATTTATCTATGCTTACCTCTGAAAGATGGATGGGTTCAATGAATGAAGTCTGTGTAATTGTAGTTTTGCTCTATCTTACTCTGTGGTGCATGTTTGGTTGTAAGCTCATTTTTCTATAAAGACCTTCACCGAGCAAAATAAATTGACAAAATCACTTCATTCTATGAATAGTGTGCACCTAAAATGACTGATGAAGTTATAAGAGTAATAATGTTAACTGGTGAGTTAAATTATTGTTAATTTGTTTGTTTATTGGGTCATTTTTTTAACAAGAGTCATGGTGAATCTGCAGGTCATGATAACATTTTTTGTTGGAGCTTCCATACACCATGAGATCACAACAGATTTCTCATTCACTGGAGAACCATTTCTTATGGGAACAGTTGCGCTTGGTGAGTGAGTCTCTGTGGCAGATGTTGTGCCTGCATTTTACTGAGTAACAATAACAATGCTCTTTCCGAATTCGCTTTTAGTACACGCTTCTCGTTAAAGAATTAAAATTGTCTGTATTCATTATTGCAAGTATTTTGACATATGTGTCATGCTTTTAAGAACGTTTTGTTATTGCTTTTTATAAATTATGTTTTTCATATGAGATCTAGAACATAAGATTGTCTTCTGAAAATCACTCATGACTTTTAATTAAGTTTGAAAGTTTAGTGTAAAAACTGAACAATCAAAGTCTAAATAAAACTACCTGTTGATTATAAACAATGTATTAATGGGTAGATATTTTACATTATTTTATTCCTCATTGCTATTTATAAGAGTTCGTGATACCAGTGAAGTTTTCCACCATGAAGCGGGAGTAAGTAACACCTGAATAAGTTTTATTGTTATCGCAATAGTCGCTACATAGACACGAAATGCTCCATGTATAACTAATATTGCATTTTTTAATTGACCAGTTGCATTATCTATATGATGGTATATTGACTTTTATTTCTTTCAGGTGGAATAATCAACGTTATGCCTTTCTTGTATTCAAAAATTCAACCTTATGATCACCAGGTGGTTTGCCACTTATTCCTACTTAAATGCCCTAGACATAAACGTACGAGGATTAGTAGTAAAATGGTCATTAGCATAGTGTTTTATCTAGTTAAAGAAAATTTTAATAATGAATGTTCTGTTGTGCTAATTTTTAGTTGGTTTTTTTATCAGATGAAATTTGTACTAGTGTTGACTGTTGAACTGTAATTAGTTGTTAATTGTAAATGTTAGCTGAAACTAACTCTTAAAGAGCTAATAATAATTGTTGACAAAGCAATGATTCAATGGGCCATTATCTTGATATTGGCCAATTTTATCACATTCTATTAATAAGGCAAGTAATTCCAGTAATGAGGCAAGCTTTAATTGTTACTAATTATGAAACAAATTAATCAATGATTAGGCTTTATCTACTGTTATAGATCCGTGGTTACAGACGGGCAGTAAATCTAGGACTATTAACCTGTACCGTGTTAAATATACTCTGGTGAGCTAAGTTTCTATCCTATATCTTGTAAGCTAACAATTTGAACTTTACATGTTAGGTTTCATAATGATTATTATTCTGTACTCTATTCCAAGAAAGGGGTAGCCTCACATGTTGGTCTGTTGTTCCCTTTAAAGTCTTTTCTGCACTTTTGCTGTCTCTCCAGTTAATTTTCAATGTATGTAGTTTGATCACATGTGATCACAACTCCACTTAAATTTGGTATCAATAAAAACATACTGAGATGAATTGAATTATTCTGTCATGTAAATATAATGTAATGGGAAAGTAATCTAGGCTTTGTGTAGGACCTTTACCAATTAGGAGACATTGAAATTGTTTTTTGGCTACTTCGTCTAGGAAGCCAGTGACCATATACAATATTTGCAGATTTTTCAATATTGATTAAAGATCATGAATCGAAACTTAACCAAGAAGATTGTGTCAGTATTAGGCCCTATATCCCTTTAACGATCAGTGTTATGCCTTACGATTTACTGTGCGCTGGTCGTTAAAGGGATATATACATAACGGTACAATCAGGTTTATTCTTTGCAACTAACTTAAATATTTGGAAGAATTGTTCCGGTTGCTCCTTATTGGTGCATCCAACTCCAACTTAAATTTGTTTTCCATATTTGTAACATCAACAGTGAAGCTTTTATTATAAAACTACTGTTAAAGGATTATAAAAGGGATTGAATTATGTTTGGGTTAGTATCAAACTTTTGGGTTGATCACTTGAAATGTCTCTTATGAATCTTTTGAAGATGTCTTGTGGTGCATTTGAAGGTGCTGGGCTGTGCTTGACATTGTGCCTCAAAGGAACTCCTGCTTCCTGTACAATCCACACCATAACAACTCCCTGCACTCAGTTTCTGACTCAGATAAGACGAGTAGAATGGTCTGTGCTCACAACCTCTCATTAGAAAGGTACTTTCATCTGTCCATAACTACTTAATTACTTGAGTCTTGGAAATTATCCCGTGCTCGTTGTTGTTTCGAATTGTAAAGTTGTGCAATCTTTGGATTTAATCTATTGACTTCTGTGGCATGGTTATCATGAAGCAGTGGGCACCAGTTGATGTTTGCTTCAAGTGAAATTGTAGTCAAAGTACATGAGAGAAACCACGTTGAAATCCGATAAGTAAGAGAAACGTGACGTCAGGACATAATGGAGGGCAAGCATGCTGCAATAGACGAGTGTTGAGTGTTGATGTTCTGTTTTAATCGGAGAATTGACAGAAGGCACATATCTGGGCAGTGAATTCGAAAGGCTTTTACCAGCCATTAATGATATGCCCAAGTGCCAAACACTTTTTTCGTTAGAGGCATGACATGATTCAGAGTGCGCGCAATTGAGTACAATATTTGCTGAATTTTGGTATGATGTCAAGTTTATATTGATTGATTGATATGTTGGTTGGTTGATTGATTGATTGAAGATATCTATGCAGCATTTTGTTGCTAATAGGTCCACATACTATTTGGTTTGGAGAATGTCAAATTTCTCGATAAAATAACGCTGAACCCGGGTTCAGCATAATCTTTGCAGATATTGAAACCTTGATTTCTGCTAGGTTATTTGGACAAATGAAGATATCTATGCAGCATTTTGTTGCCAATAGGTCCACACAGACTCTGGATAAATATTATTTGGTTTGGAGAATGTCAAATTTCTCGATAAAATAACACTGAACCCGGGTTCAGCGTAATGTTCTCATATATTGAAACCTTGATTTCTGCTAGGTTATTTGGACAAATGAAGATATCTAGGTCCACACAGACTCTGGATAAATATTATTTGGTTTGGAGAATGTCAAAATTTCTTTATAAAATAACACTGAACCCACTTTGATTGGTTGATTGGTTTGTTTGTTGGTTGATTGATTGATTGGTTGAAAGCATTTTGGACTACTTTGGCTGCTTTTCAGATGAGATAGTGTATTAGCAGCCAAATTGCATTATTTGGCAGGTTTGCCATAATGGAGATTGTAGTTGCAGTAGTCAATGCATTCCAGGATGAAGTGATGTTTGACGGGTATTAGAGCAGTGCTGAATGACAGAAGGCAACATGTGACTTGCACCTCAGTCAGAAGGAACTGTGGCAGACGCCAGAGGCAAAGATGTTTGGTTGGACATCAGTTTTGATCCCTTCCATAATTTCTTTTTTGGAATATTAGGTCATATTTGTCCTGTGATCATAGTGGGAGAATTATTTAATGATGTGTTAAAAATTTACCTGATTTAAACAATTGCATATTAAGTGAATTTTGTGTTCTATTTGACAGTGCTGAGGAGAATGGTGAAATTTCTACTATTCCTTTGACACAGGTATCTGCTATGTAACTGTAGCTTCTACTGGATAGACTGGTAGATTGGAATGCAGTAATTATTTACTTTAAACTTCAGTTGTTTGAGATGTACATTTAATGAAGACTGATTATTATTTGGTGCTGGTTTAGAGTGCAATGTGTCTGAGAAGATTTCATGTAGTGCTTCATAGATGTTCGTTGTTGGTTATAAATGTTAGTGCTAAATAAATAAACGTTATTTGTCAAATGCCAATGATCTGTGTTCATGATGACTGCCGGCTTGCCTATCAGCAAGCCTCCTAATGTTGTAATGGTGCTTGTTCGTCTTCATTGTTTGTTGAACATAGCTTTCTCTTTGTAGATAATTCAGCAGCTCTACCCTGGCTATGACTGGATTGCTACTCTCATTGAACTCTTCATCATGCTCAGCATAACTGTCTCATTTCTGACGATGGGAGCTGCGTTACAGCACACGCGTACGTCAAATGATACAATGCTGCAGTAACAACACTTTGCATATTGTTCTTATTTCCCTGGAAGATTTCACAGTTGTTTTAGATGCTCAATGGTAGCAAAGGGGCTGTCATTTCATAATAGCTGTAACTTATTTTAGCTATTCTGTTTGGGATAACCCAAGTTAAACCAATAAGTTTGGAGTGAACAATTGAGGTAGCTACGGTACAGGTGGTCATGTATATTAATCAAGCACTTGCATAGTCAACAGAGGTTAGAATATGTATGCATGATGGTCTAGAGCTAATTGCAAAATTTGGCATATTTTACAAGACAAGGCCATTTTGTAATGGCTGTAGTTGTTTTTGATGTCATTGTACCATTTTCTGCCAAAACCCAAGCTTTGATTTTGATTCACTGGACAGATTGTCCAGTCGTGTGATCATGTTCGTAAATTTATTGTGTCAAAATAAATTAAGTGCACAGATAACAGCTTAATCATGTAAGATGCATATAAGAATCTTTTGAGTGAAGACAAGGGTTGTGGCAGACGTTTTCCTTTGGTTGCAGTGATTGGTTGGGTTGAGTCGATGTTTGGTCCTAACAAGATATCGTCGTACATGGGTAGACTTCATGTAGTCAGTCGATGTTCATTTGTCAGTAGCCAGTGGTAAGTTGTCTCTTTCTTTTTCTACACAATTGGCCTTTAAGGTTGAATGTGTCAGATTTTCATGAGTTAAGGTGAAATATTTGCACTTTTATTACTTGCCATCATATTTTACTTTTGATTTCGATTCATTCATAGGACTTCCGTATAAACTGTAAAATGTCAAATAGCAGTCACCACACTGACATATTTTCATCAAGTCGTTAAATTTTAAATCCTGGGATAAGTTTAAAAAAATAATTTGCCTGGCGATCGTCATGTCATTACCACCCTATCATGGTATTTATGCTATCTCTTATGCTAAAAAGTGTTGTAATAATAATTATAATAATAATGATGCTTTGATTTATAATCATTATTTTGTGTTTGTTACTTATGACTGTTATGTCTTTGTATTTTGCAGCATCTGCAGACTTAGTTTGTCATTGGTTGCCTTTGGTACAGTTTTTGCCATTTCAATGATTAACCCCAAGGTAAGTTACCATTGCTTTTATTAAAGTTATTTTTTGGCACGAAAAGTCTTATTTGGCATAAGAGTGTTTTTGTCATGTGTTTTTTCTATTGTAAGGGTATTCTGACTTTTTTGCTGCTGTATTTTATTTTCATACATTTGGATATATTATTACCTTCCTTGTTCGATTTCAGTTAATGAAATTCTATTGACAGACTTTGTTGACATTACTGGCAATTTAGTCTGCAGTTTAATTTCTTAATATTACTATCTATCAATCAATCAATCAGTCAATCAATGAAACTTAATATAGCACCTCTTCAAGAAATCTACTCAGTGGTGCTCAAATCTACTAGCACTGTGAATGCTTTGTAGAGAGTAGAGAGTAAGTTTCAGGGAAATGGTTTTTTGTTTTATGATTGCATTTCTTATTTCATGCATAGATGATATTTCCTAATGTTGTTAAGACCTGATGTCAAATCGGAGTGTATTTCCCAAGGCAACAAGTCTCTAAGAGTAGGAATCGAACACATCTCCTGTATACATGCTGCCTACTCATAGGAGCGGTGCTTTTGACTCACCTTGCCTTAGCATCAATATAGTTTCAGCTGGAAATCATATTTTCAGCTACATAAAGTTTATATGGTAATTTGCTTGTATATAAAGCACAGTGAGTTAACTATTCATTTTTTGCACACCTGTATCAACTTTAATTCAGGTGTATCTGATCCTAGTGTTGAATACTCACAGTCTCTAGACTCGAGTGTGAGACAAGCATTACTCTGTCCTACTGTTTACAGTGCACACAGCTATCAGCATTTGAGCAGAGTGTGAAATCACTGTGACTAAGATTTTGTGCCCCCTTTTTGAGGTACTTACAGGGTATTTATGAATCAGCAAATGCATGCATACATACATACATATGTTGAAAATGACACTGCCCTTAGCTTCCACATGTATATGCGAGAGACATTGTGTTTCCTGTTTTAATTCACTAATGTTTTGATCAGTCTTTCAACTTATTAGTTGAAATTTCAGATTCCAATTAACTTAATATAAGTTGTTGGATGATTGGATGTATATGCAAGCTCTTAAGTCATAAGATCTGTTCTGTGCTCTTGGATTCTACCAGTCTGTCAGAGAGTGTGACCACTGTGCATGCAGTTTCTCTGGTTTAATGTATCTGATGAACTTATAGGGGTTTATATCGACGCTTGAGAAGGCTGCTTCACTGCTGATCAACTTGGAGGCCGGTTGCTTTGTGTTTCTAATGATACAGAGGGCGACTGGGCCACAGAACAGGTTTGTTTGTTTATTAGTTTATTACAGACTAATTAAGTTTTCTAAAACGGCTTATGGCTCCTATCATCAGTCACTGCCTCAGTTGCACAGCATTGCTTGGCAAGTTATAAATATAGACAACTATTTTCCTTTAGCAGACTGATTTTATGTTGGAACGTTAAACATGTGATAGAAATGTTTTGCTTGTCGATCGAACTCGTGATGCAGGCAGTAGAGATGCAATTGCTACCAAGGAGTGGCATGTGGTAATACATAAGAACATGTGCTGACTGTTGTGCATTTGCAACTGCACACCCTGACTGACTGGTACCTTCAGTTGCAACATACATTGAAGACTCGTCATAACACGCTTCAGTTTACCATGAATTCTGATATATATCTGTTGTGGCCAACTGGCCAATGATATCAAAGCTACTTAACCTGTAGAAAATGAACTCATTATGACAGTACCTTATTTAAGGCAGTTCTTGATATGGCTCCCGATGATGATGATGATGATGATGATGATGACGTCAATTACAATGTTGTAAGATATATTGCTAAATGTACTGGTGGAATATAATGCTGTTTGTATCTTGGGTTGCTGTAAATTTCTGTCAGTTGAAGACCATTATTCTAATACAAAAGAGTGATAAATGCATGGTAGTGCACGTGAAAGGTCCCTACAGTTGCAGCATACCTGATAAATACACAGTGAATTATTCACAGAAATAAGAGTGCTTAATGTGCATTAAAATGGGTGATATTCCTGTTATGGGTTTAATGGTGCTGACCCAAGTGTATCAGATATCAACCCTTGATTGTTATTGTGTGGCGAGTTGAGGCTATTTGCATTTCAAATGGTGGATCAATCTGGTAACAACATGTGCATAAAACAATGCTACAAGGTTAAATGCAGCTTAATTAATTATCAATCATTCCAAACATATAAAATGTTTACAAACAGTCTTAAAATTGTAAGTGGTTTTTATTTATTTGCTGTAAATAATCTGTGTCTTAACTGTGTTCAGTGTGCTGTTTCCAGCTACTTACAGATTCCTCTTCCTCTTGGTCGATGTTTCTATCGACTCAAATATCTCATTCCATTGTACTTCAACTTTGCCGTTGTCTACGATTTATTTGCCACTATATATGGATTGGTCAGTGGAAAACATTCGTTGCCGTGGGAGTCATCAGTCCGACCTGGAGTCTTAGACTATCCAGAAGAACAGATGCATAATGTTACAGGGCTCTAAGTTGCAATGCTCAGAGTCTCACGTAACCTTGAGAATAGCACCATAATCAAAATTTCATTCCGCCTTACATGTTATTTGGTTTAAGAAATTATTGCAGCCCTATGCTTCCTTCAGCTGTAGTTAGAATCGATCTTTTAGTTGTAGTTATAGATACAGTTAGAATTCGTCTTTGTACTTGATGAAGGTGCAGGTTATGTTGAATCTCAGGGCTGATTAAACAGTCAACATTCAACTTGAAAGGTTTTTTTTATTGAGATTTTCAGAATTCCCTCTATCAAAAGCAGGCAGATATTGCGACTCACAATTAAGAGAAAATAGCCCAAAAAACCTGAATGTATATAATATCATCACCCAACTATTTTTTTAGTTGAAGCAATAACTTTGTTACTCGAAATCGATTCACAATCAAAACACACATAATTAATCCTTTGTGGCATTTTTGGCAGCTAACTCAAATTTGTGATTTGCGACATCCTCCAGCTTTTGATAGAGCATCTCACATATAGCATAGTAAGGGTTTTAATGGTTAAGAAGACATGTATTCTGTGACTGAACCACTGCTATCATAAATAATACTTTGCTGAATTTTTATTTGACTCATTTGGACTCATCTGATTTATATAGCATAATATAGAGTGAGACTAATTTTATTGGGGTGAAATTTGCTTATTTCATTTTATACGCTATATATATATATATATATATATATATATATATATAATATATATATATATATATATATATATTTCATTTCAATATTTTGACAATTACTCATCTCATAAAAATTCCGCCTGAATTGTTTTAAATTATTCAGGTATTGTAAATTTTGTGATTAAGTCTGTTCAGCAATATGCTTCACAAGTTTTCTGTATATTTCAGTGTGAGATTTATGTGCAACATTCCTCATTTGTGGTGATTTTTCGGTTGTCTGTTGATGTTGACTGATGCCGATGCAGCACAATTACTTTATCATCAACTTCAATTTTTTGTGGCGTATCGATGTTTTCAAGGTTTTCTATGAATAATCATCTAACTTATTGATTTGTAATCTCTTATGAAACTTCTGAACTAAATATGACCTCTGGGTGTGGAGTACTCTAGGTCGACCATGTCCCACTGGACCCCGACCAATTTTTGTTGTCCCAAGGCTCTGTACTAGGCCCATTATTAAGCAAACTTTGCATTTCTGAAATCGGACTGCTCTTCTCTTCTTGTGGTGTTCTTTAACAAATTTATGCTGATGACACCCAGGCTTTCGCTAACTGTTCGTTGGCATATGTGGTCACTGCTGCCCACTCCATGCAGTTTGCTGTGGACTCCCTCGGTGGCTGGATGTCGTCGAATTGACTTCGGTTAACACCTGTATAGCAGCTGGTAAAAATTGCTCTGTGTGCCATCTCTATCCACTTTCCCTCTTGACTTTGTCCGCCTCTGTTTGGGATCTTGGGATTATGCTTCAGCAAGAACTCACCTTTGCTCGACAAGTCAACACCATCTCTCGTAACTGCTCTTATCACGTGTGCCAGCTTCTCTCATGCCAGCACGGCAACTGCTTTTGTTCGAATGGACTTTTGTTCCTTGATGTGTGCTGGGCCATTGCTGGCCTTCCAAAGGGTTGTATTAGGCACTTGGAGCAAGTTTTGTGCAATTGGTCGAATCGCAAGACTATCTTGAATGGGCTTTCTCTAAAGCTTTGTTTCCTACCTAAAAAATCTTCTCCTGCATTTTATGCCTCTCTGAAAGATGTCCTTTTTCGGGGAGTGCTTCTGAGTAGACACCATGAATGGATGGTACATCAAATCTTTTATTAATTGAATCTGTGTGGAGCTCTGATGACCTGTGTTTATTTGTTAAATGGGAGGCATAACAGTTCGTTTTCTTCATTCAATAAGTTAGTTGTCATGTTTAGTTTCTGTGTAACTTATACTGATGTTTTTTTTCCATGAGAGATTGGAATTACTTACATTCTTCGGTTATGGCTCTGTGTATAATGATGCCTTGTTTTGTGAATATGTGGGGTCTTCTGTGTTAACACTTTTACATTGCAATTTGAGCTGGATATGATTTGTGCATGGCCAGAGGTTTGTGTCAGTGACAACACTCCATTAGGAAGTGCAGAAAATCGGCATAAGCACACGATCAATTCCCAATAGTCGACTCACTCATCCACTCAATATTGGGTGATGATAAAAATGTGCTGCAGTAGGATGTGATGGGCACCAAACTGGCAGCCAGGGAGTTAAATTTGATTCCTGTGGTAACTTCTGATCATTCGGTTATGCCATGACTTATAATCATACTCTGGTGTGTCAGTTTTAATTAATAATAAACGCGAATATTATATGTATCAGATTCTTAACTCCTGGTAGATTTCATGCAATGCTCTTCAATGTATTCAAACAAATATTTTTATTATAAATGATGCTTTAATCTGTCTTATTATTCTGCATCTCGGGTGATAATGTATTTCTACAATTTGCTGTAAATGTGTTTCTCTATTTCTATCAGCTTTCTGCATATTTGTGTATTCACATATCTGTACATAGTAATCGTAATTGTACTCATAAACTCAAAAATGTTTAAGCTCTACTCTAGGGCTAAGCAATAGCACTAGGTGAGCGCTTTACTGATCATCTTATTAATGAGGGCTGCATCGTGTCTGAGACTATCGTAGGACCGAGTCTGGTTGCCAAAGAGATCAGGAAGAGGAAGCAAGGCAGCTGTTGTGACAAGTTTCGTTGATGATTGGAAAGATTGGAAGGCAGAGTAACAGATGGATTTGAGACTTTCAGTGGAAAACATGTGTAGTGATTAGTGCTGCCTGAGGGTGATGACCATGGTCGAATGGTTGTATTTGTGTAGGAACTGAGAATATATGCGGAATTCAGGGGAAGTTGTGGAATTCAGGGGAAGTTGTGGAACTCATTGGGAAGTTTGTCACTCAGATGCATTCATTTATGTTTGTCTGACTGTTTGATCATATTGACTTTAACATCATGTAGAATTGCGCAGGAGGTGCCTCTGAGTAGAATTCTTGAAGTGGCGCTATAGAAATGTCCGTAATAAATGTATATATATTTCTGCATTGAACTATTATTCTCTTAACTATAAAACTCTTAAAAGTTTACATTTTATCACTTCTCAGTGTGTTGTATTTTGCATATACTCTGATGGACAGACACGTAAAGATATCTCATTCTGAATATTTTTGCTGCCATGACATTTTGTTATTACAACGTAGAAACAATCTTGTTGCCATATATTTTGTTGATAAATTGAATTACCATGTTGACTAGAGAATAAACTGTTCACAAATGAAGGTGATGAGGATGAACTGTGGACATGTTTATCAATATACGATTTGTTCGTTGGTAGTGGATTATTGTCAGCTGTTTGTTTGCCATTGTTTAAATCCTAATGCATAATGAAATGCTGTTGATTCATTGTTAAGTTATGAAACTCATAAGTGAAACTCATAATTGTCAATTGTCATTACTCTATGGTCATGTATTTGCCACATCATAAAGTTCCTTAACCCTTTAACGACCAGCATGTACTAAAGTGTAAGGCATAATCAATGACGTTGGTCGTTAAAGGGTTAACAATGAATTGCTTTGGTTTTCCAGTCAATTCGAGCACACAATCATTGTTATTAATTTGTTAAAGTGTGCAACTTTAAGTTTGGAATGTAGCTAAAAACTAGCCATTTCAATATGATGAATTATTCAGTTCATGGATATCAGTATTTATATAGAACCTTTTGGCACCTATCCAACAATTACATTTCAGTTGTTTGCCAATGTTCTTACATAATACATGCATGAGTCTGAGGTGTACATAGCAGATGGCGGGAAATGACGACACAACGGTACGTGGATGTCACAGTTTAAGCAAATTTGTGTTGTTAGATTAATTTGTGTCTTGCTTGACATTAATGTTTCATGTCTAATGTCTATCCTTTTCAGTGTGAATTCAGTTAATAACTAAGCGTTAAAATAACCGCTTAAATTAATAAGTTAAGAGAGTAAATGTTTGCATTAAAGCATGAGCTTTGTTAGTTAATTAGGATTATTAAGTATCTGTGATACAGTAAATGGGTGTTGGCAATATGTGAACTTTATTTATTTATCTGTCACTAATACTTTTATATTCATGTCTTTATTTTGCTGTTTCATTGGTGTTATTAGTTAGTGGAAGGGTACCTGTGCTATTGAGCGATTATTGTTTGCTGAAAATATATGATATCTCTCTGTGTAATGTGCTATTGCTCTGTTGATTTCTATATTGCTTTAATATTTTAAGCTTTTCTTTTGACTGTGACTACTCCATACCTGGTTTTGTTGTATGGAGGGTTGTAATTTTAGGCTATCCCTGCATTTATAGCACCCAATTAAGAGAACTCTGAATCCTCTATTCCATCTCAAAACTCAAAACTACGATGGAAGGAAGGAAGGACTTTAGATGTATTGCACTTCCTGTTGGTATATTTTCTGTTGGTTTGCTTTGAGAGCTGACACCAGTAAAAAGTAAACATCCTTTGCTATTCCTTGTGCATTCTTATATGATCTGCATTATGTATGGATGTCAATTAGATCTGTTGAAAAATGGAGAAAAGTAAGCACTGCAGGGCACTGTGTAATGTCTCTAAACTCTATTGCATGAACATTTGGACGATAAAAGCCACCTGTTTCACTCATACTGAACTTATTGTGACCCAGACATACTTTATAAATCATTAAATATCTTTATATATATTCACTGAAATAGCAATGTTTTTGATAAGGTTGGTTGAAATTTGTTTATGTTTTCTTTGTCTTTGGTGATCAGGGTATATTTCACCATCTGTAGCCTTACCATTGAACCAGATTTCTTACTTTACTTTATGATTATTGAATGGATCAACTTCAGTGTTAAAGTGGATTGTCTTGGAGTTACATTGCATTAAATTAATCTGATTTACCAGTTATTGATGTTTTTTAGGGACAACTGCTTATTAAACCTGCCACATAATTCTTTAAACTTTGCAGAAATGAAGCAAAGTTCATGTATTTAACATATCTGGTTAGACACTTGACGTTGTAGTCTACAGATTTGCTACAATATTTGATTGTGCGAGATTTGTTACAATATATGTTACAATATTTGTTACAATAGTTGTTACAGTATTTGATTGTACAAGATTTTTTATAATATTCGATTGTATGAGATTTCTTATAATATTTTGTTGCATGAGATTTCTTTTAATATTTTATTGCATGAAAATGTGTTTTGCAGTAATTATGGTAAATGGATTTCTGTGAACGTTTGGCTGGAGTTTAAATAATGAAGATTTCTGAGGGGTTTATTGTATCTTTAATATATGGTTGTAGTTTAAAGTTGAAGTGGTGATTTGAATTAATCGAATTTGAAATACAGATTTTTGTAGTCTCAATTTAAAAGTTTCCATTTTTAAAGAAGTTTATGTTTGTCTACGAATTGTCTGAATTTCATTTGTCATCATAACGTAAGCGTGAATTTGTATTGAGCTGCTTAAAATGCTCAGGTTCTTCCAACATCAGAACGCTCGTTTTTCCCACTTCAAGCCCTGCTGAGCTCACATGGTCTACATTTAAACATGCTAATAGGGTTTTCAAGACCTTATGGGAAGGGGCAGGGGAGTACCGTGGAGTTCATATCACAGGTTCAAGTTGACAACGTATTTCAGAAAGATGTACTAAACACTTTGAGACTGGAATGTGGTTGCTGGAGTTGTTGGGACAACCAGGCTAGGCTTGAGAGCAGCATGAAGGGATCTGTGGTAGGAGTGAATGATTGATAGTAAGCCCAAAATTCCCATAGAAAAGATGGAACAGAGCCTGCACAGCAATGCTCATAAGCCACAATATCTTAAAATTTATGCATGTTTACTTTGGCAACGATTGCAATGTCTTTCATGTAAAGCTGAATATATTGGAAAACCTAGTTAGGTTTATCTGTTAACCATCAGAGAAGCAGGATATAATTCAGATTGCATTTAATTAATACAGGAAATAATTGAGCCATCATGTTATAAATTGAATTTCATTATCAGACATTCTTAGTGGGTTAGCAGCCCACATCGAAGCCCATATCGGACATATACTTGTTTTTCCATATGGGGCCTCCTATTGAGTCCATGTAGCTCCAATGTTATGCCCATAGAAATGCTGGCAGGGTAGATATGCATGCAAAGTGATAGTGTTGCTGCTGTTGCATATGAACGCTGAACAGTGTACAGTTATTTAGGTGGAGTGCCCGAGTGCCTCTGTTTTTCATCCTCCAGCAATCTTTTCCACTCATATTGTGTTGCCATGACAAATGCATAATCATTTGCTGAGCAAAACCATTTTGAGACGCTTTATTTAAAAGTGAAGCCCACGTATGAAACCGAAAGGATTCAATAGCATCCTAGAGAGTGTCATGTAATCTGAGTGTGGCTAAATATAGATTCATTGAGAGTTTCAGTTAACATAATTTGAGAATATAAGTTGCTCTAGTGCTAAAATATTATAAATATGTAAACAAAAAAGAATATGAAAACATGAGTCATTATTTTTTTTAAGTGATCAGTTATTCACTTGGGGGTTCAGGTGGGTGGGACAAACATATAACGTGTCCCCCCCTCTGTTAAGGAGGATTTGTCCCCGTCAACCTCCCGGGATCACCGCCCTTGATTGTTTTGAAGGGTTTAAGGCAGAGTGGTTGGATGACATCCAATAAGTGATTAGGTTAACCATGTGGGGTAATTGCGTGATGGAGATGAAGAAAGAGCTTGGGAGAATTATCTATGTAGCAGCATTTCATCAGCATGAAGAAGATGGTGGTTAATGGATAGGATTCTATGAGATGGCTCAAAACGGGATGAAGAGGAGTGGACACAGGTGACAGGACAGAGACTTGAGGGACACCTTAAGAGAGTGACTGGGATTGAGTAGGATCTGAAAGACAAGTAGGGTTGGAACCAGAGTAATACAGTGTCTGAGATGCCAAGCCAAGAAAAAAGTGTTTGTCTGCATGTGTGCGTCATTTGTCCGTCTCCGGATAAACAGTGAAAAGCACTAGAAATTAATAATATTTCTTGAAATATAGAGAGATAAAAGCAGCTCCATCCCCTCCACCTAAAATTTTGGAAGGGATCGTTCCCTCTTGTCCTCTTAAGTCCCCGCTTCTGGAAAATAATTTCCTGTGCGACATTCACCGAGGTTCTCGTATTTATGTCGTAATTTCGCAAACTTCTAGATTACGCCTCGGCTAATGCTGCATCTTTGCTGACGTCATTAAGGCAATGGATCTGTTTGTGATCTGTAGACCCATACCAACTACAAACAACAGGTACTCGGAAAATCTGTTATTGAACGATAGTGGGGTGTTGTTGGTTTTATATTAGAGCCTTTTCTGGCGGATGTCTTACGAATGGAACTCGGTTCAGGACAGGGACACCGTTCTCCACGAGGCGGCCTTCCAGGGCGATCTGGAGAGGCTCAGGTCCGAGGTGGATAGGAACAAACACTCTAACATCAATGCCAGAAATCGACTTGGATGTACTCCTTTGCGACTAGCAGCTACAGGTGATGATGGATGGATGTATGGCTGGATGGATGGATGGATGATAGGGTGGATGAATAGGAAGACATAGGGCCTTTTTTAGGTAGCTGATCAGTTCATGACAAGTCGATTTATGTTGATGTGACGGGTGAAATATATTGGCAGCAATATTGTCAATGAATTCGTGCTACAATTTTCTGACTTAACGCAGTGCTCTTGAATGAGTTGGTGCCCTATGCTTGGCTGTTGAGTGATGCTTTAGAAATTTGGAGATTACGATTTCCACAATAAGACGAACACCCAAACGTCCCCTTGGAACCTCAACGTGTATTCGGAGGACTGGGTGTCATGACAAAGGACCACTCATGTCGTGAATGTAATGTCTGATGTCCTACTGTTTGTAGGCAATACTTTTAAGTGTAATGAGTCATCATGACGATGGCATGGGATGCTACTGTGCAGCTATTATTGCATCTGTCCTTACAGTACTCTGGACTCAGGCTGCAGTTGTCAAAGGCTCTCAATTACTTGATGAGACTTGCTGCAAGGAAAAAAATGTTCAAGAAAATCATGTGTATACATTTTAAATTTTTTATTGATTTCTAAAAATGGCAAAGATGTGAAGAATGAATATGGTATGGATCAGACATTTGAAGATTTCCCTGAAGCAGCTCATTGCGAATCCTAAAAATATGCATCGATGTAAATTAAGCATAAACGTGGTACTGATGTGGAGCTGTTCTTTTTGTGTTTCTTGTCAGCCGGTCATTCGGAGTGTGTCCGGCATCTGTTGTGGCATGGAGCCATGGTCGACATAGCAGACATAAAGGCCCAGACACCGCTGTTTGTTGCCATCAAGAATCGACACATCGACTGCGTGCGTGCCTTGTTGGAAGCCGGTGCCAACCCAAATGGCAATCAGAGCAGCCTCTGCAGCCCTGCCTACATCGCAGCAATGGACGGATTTGCTGATGGAATCTCTGTACGAGGAATTTATTACCATCTGGATCGAATTTATATGGTGCCCCTTCAAGATCTCTACTCAGCGGGGCTCCCAACCAAGGCCAGGTGGAAGAGAAAAGTCTTGTGCAACTTACAGTATGGAAAAGACGGGACCTGAGGAGGAAATGCATATCCCAAAGGAGTTTGTTCCATATCCGTGGTTTCATTGTTTTCATCATAGCCTTGCATTCTATATTAGTATAATTGCTGTTCTTGTTATAGAAGTGTAAATGTCCAAAATTTTGTTAATATGTGAATATTTATATCACTTAGGGTGAATCAGTCAAAAGATTTGTGTAATGTGTATATCTGTACATATGTATGCATGATCATATATAAGTATAAATCTACTGTATGTTTGTATGTCCGTATCTATGGGATTCCAGTATGGCAACCGACAAGCTTACAGTCATTTAAGAAATCCTTTCATTCATACCTGATGCGAGTGAGCTGTTAAGTTAATGTGTGGATTATGTTGTACGTGCTGTGCATTTGCAAGCATTATCATTAAAGAATATACTTACTTGCGTATGTAAAGGTTATAGGCAACTGCTATTCACTGTTAAATAAGATGTTAGTTATTAACTGTGACTTCTGTATAGTCTATAACACTCTGTTGCCACTAAGCTGAACTGTTTTAAGGGTGGCCCTACTTAGTGGGTCTTACAGCCCTTCTGGGCTGCCCATTTGCTCCTGCTGATTCTTGTGTTATGATGTGTATGTGATGGGAGCATATAAAATGATTTTTTTTAGAAATATGTGTAAGTATCTGCCAGGGCATTTAACATAGCATGTGTTAATAACTTACAAAAGTGTTACATGTGCATCTGTAAACTGTGCTGAGGAAAGGTCCTAGACACTATGAATGATCAAGAGGTAGGGTACCCTTGCAAGAGAAGGCACTATGAATTTGGTATTTCACACTGCCCTATCTCCATCTTTGTGCAGCACTTCTATGTCCCAAACAGGTGACAACTTACTTATTTTTCACTCGCTCTTTTTCAGGTGAAGACTCGTGTACTTTTACCTTTAGCTTAACTCAAATGAATTTCTGTTTTTTGAAGATTCAATGCAATATGCAGCCATGGTTTCTATTAAGTATTCTCATTGTTGGATTACAGGAATTATTGAAATATGGTGCTAACCCCGATATATCACAGCTTCGAATAGGATACTTTAACAGTACTCCAGTCTACATTTCAGTCGCCTATCACCACTTTGAGTGTTTTCGTTTGCTGCTACTTGGTGGTGCTGATCCAAATGGAGGCAGTAACATCCGTTCGACTGAGCTGTGCAGTGCTTCAGCCCAGACTGTCTATCCATCGCTCTACCATGCCACCGTGAAGCACAATGTCGAGGTCGAGTATGTGATGTTGCTGTACGACTGCGGCGCGTCGCTCTATCGCCGCGATGGACGAGGTCTACTGCCATACGAAATTGATGCCAGTAATGAATGCAGCCGATACATTCGACAACTAATGCGTATGTCAACCGTCTATGTTGCCTTCTCAGTAATCTTGAGTATGTCATATAAAGAGATTGGTAACTATGGAGCAGACACACATGTGTGGCACATCTTTCAATATGTTTTAAATGAACATCATGTGCGGAACATGCATATTGCTGCTATTGCGTATCAAATTTTAAAAACCAGCACTATTTTCATTAGCTACTCTTAAGCTCTTAAGTTTGCTGTGGATGAATCTCGGGATTCATCCTCAACAGTCTTCAGTAGAGGTTTGTGCATTGCAGGGTTGGTTGGTCATTTGCATCCACGCTTATGCCAGTGCTAAATTCTCATTGGTCATAGAGAAAAGACTTTGCTTTAACAAGGAGTGTATGCATCGATCTTGTAGTTGTATTTCAGGTGGATCATTATACTGAATGCCTCACATAATATCTTTGCTAACGAATAGTTTGTGCATTGCGTATTTCACAATTGCTTATCAACGTAAATTTATCTAAATCTTTATTCAGCTATTTCTATTTGTCTCCTTATTTTCTCAAACTGACGAAGACTCGCCTGCTTTCAGCATAATTAGACTGAATTTGATCCAATTGAAAATGGAATTTTTATATTCACATCTGACAGTTTAATAAATACACTTATATTAGTGAGCTTCAATGGGCATTAAATGTAGAACTCAAAAGACTAATGAAGAACAAAGTTGGTTCTACTAAATATTGATTAAATATGAATATATAAGCAATGATAATGTTCTGCCACTGTTTATAAAAGTATTTGTCATCCTTGCTGATTATAAATTATGGCTTTGCTAGGCTATGAAATAGAGCTTACGAGTATCATTAATTTTGATTGTGTGATATTGCTAATTAAAATTTTATAGCTATTCCGTATACATGCACTAGTTAATTGTAGATGAGTATTATAGTTATAAGATGAATGTCTTTCATTGTGTAAAACTGTTTTCTTGTTGTTGTTTCTTTTAAGCTGATCCTCGTAGTCTTCTGTCGAGCTGTAGAATCATGATAAGAAGATGTCTGGGCAGGCGTAGATTAAAGCTCATCGATCGACTATCTCTACCTTCGAAACTCAGCAAGTATCTGAGTCATTCTCCATGAGCAGAAGAAAAGACACCAGCCTTCCCCATAGACATTCTGCACTCTCTGTGTCTCTCTGTGTCTCTCTGTGTCTCTCTGAGTCTGTCTGCCTGTCTGTCTGTGTCCATCTCTCTTTTCTGTTGTCACGACAACGAGTGCCTTGCGATATAACGGAATGACCTACGTCCAGGCAGACAATGAATTATTGTTGTTGACTTGGTACTTCTGTCATGCTGACCGTGTCTGATAAACCAAGCCAAACTCAGGTCAGTGAATATGTGACAGTCGCCTCTTCAAGGACTGGAATGTACAGACTTTTATGGTTTTTCCCACTATTCTGATGCACAGAGTATAGGTGGAATTTTATTCTAAGATGTGCTAAGATCCACGGCTGGCATGGTTTAAACTCAATAGGACTAGCTATCTGTGAAGATGGTGAAATTACCTGCATGGAAATGGAAAGCCTGTTGAGATCACATGTGGTAACATTTGTAAAGTGAAGCAATGTACTCAATTATTTGCATTTCTCAGGTGCAAAAAAAGGCTACTTTGTCCTCACTTACTTGTTACTTGTTTCTTTCAATATTTTTGTTCAGAGGGACAGTGATGTGGTTGCAGGATTTTCAGCTCATAAGTTCTAACATAATAACAACAATCTAACGTCAAAGTTGTTCAATTTCCCTGATTTGAATCTTATGTTTACTGGTATAAAACAACTTGTCACCATGCCTCTACAAGGCCTCACAGTTGTTGTTTCATATGCAGACCCAGGGAGATACTTGTAAGCATAAGAAAACATCATTTGGCTGTGGGACGAGTTTTTGTAATGTAAATACTTTAAGGAAAGTCATTCACGTGTTGTCAAATTGTGTATGGGGTGTTGTGTTCATTTACTTTTCTTGGGTTCTAAGCAATTGCCAGGGTCTTGGAATCTCTCTTGTATTGATCTGTCTGTTGCAACTCTACTGATTCAGTAGGCAGCAGCTTCAAAATCACCATTTTTAACCATCAGCTGCAGTATTTTTTTCAGTTGCAGCTGGAGTGTAATTTTTGCAAGCTAAGGCGACAAAATCCAGCATTTGAAATTGCACTTACAGTATATTAAATCAACAGCAGATGAGAAGTTCTACTTTGTTGTAATTAAGGCATAAGTAGTTTAAACGTTGCATGAAAAACTTATGCAACAAAGCTTTGAAAAAAATGTTTCTGCCCAAGTCCTTACTATGCCAGTTGCTCCTCACTTGTACTTGATACTTCAGTCAATGAGTCAAGTTATCATTTTTGTTAATTATTTTGATTCCAATCAAGTTTAATCTAGTAGTTGCCTTTTTAAAATTTGCCAAAATATACGCTTTGGATCTAGCTGCAGCAGAATTTGTCAGACGAACAGTATTTGTTTTGGAATTTTTATTTTAAATGTAATTTTCCCTATTTCTGGGTTTAGTTTCTGCTCTCAGAAGTGCTTTTTAAATGAGTAAGACACACCCGGGGTAAAAACCTATGTCAAAATGATGGCCAATGCACATTTCGGTTACTACCTTGTGGTAGGATTCGTAATGAACGTCAGTGATATTCTGCCACTATGATACGCACATTTGACCACACCAGTTAATAGTAGGAAACTGTTAGGAAGTCTTGCTTGTATATCTTTCATGTGCTAGGAAAAGATCTTTATGACAATTTATTACTATATAGATTGAACAAAACTTGTAGTTTGTGTTCTCTTGTGACTCAGTTTTTAATGGTGGATTATGCCTGATAAAACTGTTCAGTATATTTTAATATTAAGTTAGGAATTCTTATATGTTTAAAATACTAATGAGGATTTATCTAGCATTTAGTTTATATGCTGTAACATCTCTGCAAATGTTTCATGGTTTAGGAAAAATTTATGGATGTACAGTGCTATATAAATTTAGATGAATCGTATGCTCATCTACAAAACCAATTCGTGGTTTTTGGAATGTCTTGTTGCCCAGCTTTAAGACTGGAAGTTGCCTCCCAAACGAGGCCTCGTGTTATGCCTGAAATGTTCTTTCAGACAGTTGTTGTTCCTAGTATCTCGAGTGACTTACCTTGTTGATCACTTTTAATGAACTTGTATAGTTTGTTACTAATTTATTTGAAATGTATTAAGCCATTGATCTCACTCTGCAGAGTTTGTTGTAAGTTTCGATGAATTACAATTAGCCTACATTTTGTGTATTAAAATATTCAGCCAAGCAGTGTTGTTATCCTTTGAGAGCTCAACTTCTGTGACATTAGACCTGTTTAAAAATTAGGCAGTTTTACATGTTATTTATTTTTTTATTCTGATTTAAATTTTATTCCAGTGTGTGTATTTTTCAAGTCACCTACATTACATTATTGAGCGCCTCTGATTTACAATTACCGAGATGTTGAAAGCACGGTGAAAGATGGTAGAAAGCAAGCAATTTTGCCAATGTAAAGTTTTTCTGATAGGCCTGGTGAATATTTACTCACAAAGTCGTCAGAAGTGTTTTTTGCAAACCACAGCCATGGAAAATCAAATAAGGGGTCATCCACAAAGGATGTTCGCAACAAGGAGAGAAGGTGTAGGGGAAATGCAGGCATGTTAGGGTCATGAACTGTGTGGACATCCGCATCTGATCATGCTAAATTATTGCCAAACCCATGTAATTATGGGAGTCAGTGGAATGCGGACAAGGGGAGGGGTAAAAAATTAGGGTGTTTTGCTGACTTTTATGGACGACCCCAAGGAAAGAAAAGTTGAGGTGGTTAACTTTGTTTTGCTGACCATCTGGTCCTTGTTATTTACCAATACATGTAAATTAAAATGAAAAAGTCTTTTAAAGAAAGCACATTGCAAAAACGATAACATTTGAAGAGAACATCATATTTCTGTCTTTTGTATTAAGCCATTCGTTGATCGAATTGGAGCATCATTCCATTTGATCTCCGACAATGTTGTTCAGAAAGTGGAAAATGATGGCGGCCACAGCAAGGAATATTATTGTACCTAAGATCACATAAAAAAAACCCAGTCAAGTAAAGCCACAGCTCATAAATTATTATGGAAATTACTGTTTATTTTAGCTTATTGGAATGTTGAGTTTAGTGTATAGCCTACATGACTTGAAAATTTCCAAACTGAATCTGCTTGGGATTCAGAATGTGAAATTTTTCTAGGACGTCCTCTGTGGCGAATTAAGGTGGAAGGTCGTTCCAAAGGGTGGGGTATGGACTGGACAAGTCATCCATACCCCACGCAATGGTGAAAGTAATTTTTGTCCATTGTCTCATCACCTTTGTCCTTTCACCATTGTTCTTATCATCTTTATCGTTTTCACCTTTGTCGTTTTCACCATTGCGTGGGGTATGGATGACTTGTCCAGTTCGATAACTTCAGGTGAATACTCATTGGGAGGAACTAGTGGGTGATCTTAAAAGGCTTAAAATTAATTATTTAGATGTCAATTAAATGAAGATCAAGGAATCTAGATATTGGTCCGTGTATGGAGATACAATTATCATCTGAATAGAGATTCAACTCGCTAGGTGTCGGTGACTCTTGTGAACACATTGTAAACTGAAAAAGATAAAACATACCGAGGCTGCTAAGTGCACATTGTACAAAGGTCTTCTCGTCCATCGCATCAAACGTTGGTTCCGCTCTGGGTCTGCCTGGCGGCGACGGTGGTGGTGGCGGTGGTCTCCTTGGCCACGCTTCGCCGCCTCTCGCTCCGTCTCGACGAAGCGTGCGATCAGATGCTTCTTCCTTCGGCACTGCAGCGATGCCTCCAACGGCACCGATCTCTTCTTCCTCATCATATCTCAAGACAGGTTGCTCAATGGAACTGGTCTCCGACAGAGGGCGACTGTTCGACGCGCTGGACTCACTTCCGGTTGCTGCATATTTTGTGGTTTTTGATTGCGTCAACGCAGGGAAGAGGTAATCAGCTGCTGCAATTGGAAAGCGACGTTGCTCTTTGGTGCTGTCTCTCGTCTGTGGAAGCACTCTTTCTTCATCTGATCTGCTGTCGTCTTGCTGCAATGTGATGGCAGAGTCGAGTTCTGCCACATCGTCATCGTCTGTAGCATCGCCTAGCGAGACGATCGGCGTTGACTGCAACGAGGGAGTTGGAAGCGCTGACTGGACGAAATCGCTCAGCGTTTCATTGGGTTTTCCAGAAGACGGTTCTTTAATGGCAACGCTGATGACAGTGTCCCAAGACGGTGCGGATGAGACGCTGCTCTGGCGAGATTCTTCGTCACTCTGGTCAGAGTCCTGACCTTCAGCAGCAGCAGTTGTCTGGATGTTGACCAATTGGAGTTCATCGTCGCGTTGAAGCAGAACCTCGGTCTCAGTTCTACAGATTTCCTCATGCTCGATGGAACTGGTCTCCGATAGAGGGCGAATGTTCGACGCGCTGAGTTCACTTCCAGTTGCTTCATTTGTGGTTGTCAATTGCGTCAACGCAGGGAAGAGGTAATCAGCTGCTGAAATTGGCGAACGACGAGGTTCTCTGTTGGTATCTCTCGTCTGTGGAAGCACGCTGCCTGGTTTTGAACGCAGTGTGACTAACGACTCGATAGGTTCCGTTCCATGCATGGAATCATAGCTTTCTGAACGGATTGTTGTTGGCCGATGTTTTCTCTCATTGTCTTCTTCACTCGTCACTCTTGATCTCTGAGCGGTCATGAGATTCCTGTCAGGAAGCGCTGTTGTCCCGATTTTTTTATTTTTATCGTTGTCCTTTCCACCGTTGTTCTTTCCACCGTTGTCCTTTCCACCGTTGTCCTTTCCACCGTTGTCCTTTCTATCGTTGTCCTTTTCAACGTTGCCCTTTTCACCTTTGCCCCTATTTGTGTCGCGATCTGTTGCAGGAGACAGATCTATGACGTTTCTGTTGTCAGCCATCAGAACGGGAACTGGATCGAGTCTGATTCGTTCCAGATCCGGTGAGGATGGTTCGACGCTGAGTCTATCGTTTGCATCGTTTGTGGTTGTCAATTGCGTTGATGCAGGAAAGAGGTAATCAGCTGCTGAAATTCGCGAACGACGGGGCTCTTTGTTGCTATCACTCGTCTGTGAGACTACTCTGCCCGGCTTTGAACCCAGTGCGACGAACGACTCGATAGGTTCCTTTCCATGCGCGGAATCATCGCTTTCTGAACGGATTGTTGTTGGCTGAGGTCTCCTATCATCGTCTGATTGACTCGTCACTCTTGACCTCTGAACTGTCCAAAGGTACCTGTCAGGCAGCGCCGTTGTGCTGATGTTGTCATTTTCACCGTCGTTTTTCTTTCCACCGTTGTCCTTTCCACCGTTGTCCTTTCTATCGTTGTCCTTTTCAACGTTGTCCTTTTCACCTTTGCCCCTATTTGTGTCGCGATCTGTTGCAGGAGACAGATCTATGACGTTTCTGTTGTCAGCCATCAGAACGGGAACTGGATCGAGTCTGATTCGTTCCAGATCCGGTGAGGATGGTTCGACGCTGAGTCTTGCGGTGGCCTCATTCGTGACTTTCGATTGCGTCAACGCAGGGAAGAGGTAATCAGCTGCTGAGATTGGCGAACGATGGGGTTCTCTGTTGCTATCTCTCGTCTGTGGAAGAACTCTGCCTGGTTTTGAACGCAGTGCGACTAACGACTCGATGGGTTCCGTTCCATGCATGGAATCATCGCTTTCTGAACGGATTGTCTTTGGCCTGTCATTGTCTTCTTCACTGGTCATTCTTGATCTCTGAACTGTCCTATGGTTTCTGTCAGGAAGCGCCGTTGTCCCGATTTTGTCATTTTCGCCGTTGTCTTTGCTTGTACTGCCAACATTTGCAGGAGATAGAACTTTGACGTTTCTGTTGTCCGTCGCCGGAACGGGAACTGATTCGACTGGTTCCAGTCGAATTCGTTCCAGATCCGGTGAGGATGGTTCGACGCTGAGTCTTGCGGTGGCATCATTCGTGACTTTCGATTGCGTCAACGCAGGGAAGAGGTAATCAGCTGCTGAAATTGGCGAACGATGGGGTTCTTTATTGTTGTTTTCTCTCGTTTGTGGAACCAGTCTGTCTGGTTTTGAACGCAGTGCGACGAAAGACTCGATAAGTTCCGTTTCATGCGAGGAATCATCGCTTTCTGAACGGATTGTTGTTGACCTGTCATTGTCTGCTTCACTCGTCACTCTTGACCTCTGAACTGTCCTAAGGTTCCTGTCAAGAAGCTCTGTTGTGCCTATGGTGTGAATTTCACTGTTGTCCTTTTTACCGCTGTCCCTTTTACCGTTGTCCTTCTCACCGCTGCCTGTGTCTATGCTGCGATCTGTTGCAAGAGACAGAACTTTGATGTTTTTGTTGTCAATTACTAGAACGGGAACCGGTTTGCCTGGTTCCAGTCGGATTTGTTCCAGATCCGGTGAGGAGGGTTCGACGCTGAGTCTTGCGGTGGCATCATTCGTGGCTTTCGATTGCGTCAACGCAGGGAAGAGGTAATCAGCTGCTGAAATTGGCGAACGACGAGGTTCTCTGTTGGTATCTCTCGTCTGTGGAAGCACTCTGCCTGGCTTTGAACGCATTTCGACCAATGATTCTATAAGTTCGGAACCATGCGTGGAATCATCGCTTAACGAACGGATTGTCGTTGGAATGTCATTGTCCTCTTCACTGGTCATTCTTGATCTCTGAACTGTCCTATGGTTTCTGTCAGGAAGCATAGTTGTGCCGATTTTGACCGTTTCATTGTTGTTATTTTCACCGTTGTTCTTTTTACCGTAGTCCTTTTGACTATTGTCCTTTTGACCATTGTTCTTATCACCTTTGTCGTTTTCACCTTTGTCATTTTCACCATTGCCCTTTTGACCATTGTCCTTTTGACCTTTTCCCTTTTGACCATTGTCCTTTTGACCTTTGTCCTTTTCACTATTGTCGTTCTCACCGTTGTCTTTGTCTGTGCTGCGATCTGTTGCAGGAGACAGAACTATAACGCTTCTATTATCAGTCACCAGAACGGGAACCGGTTCGCCTGGTTCGAGTCGAATTCGTTCCAGATCCTGTGCGGATGGTCGGACGCTGAGTCTGCTTCCAGCGTCCAGGTGGAATGAAATAATCTCTCCGTACTCGTAGACGACAGCCGAGCAGACGTGTTTCGCCTCAGAGTCTAGGGGTTTCTTGCGACTTCTCTTGTCGGGCTCTTCTTCCTTGTGACGTGTGGAGGTCGTCGAGTGACCATTGAGGTCTATGTGGGTCTGAATCCGTGTTTCAGTATCCGTTGCATCTTCGTCGGTCTGTGTGGAGATGTCTTGACTACTCAGACGTGGTCTGATTGGAGGCTTGCTGGCTGCGTCCAGGTATCTAGGCGGTTTTCCTGCGTCTTCTTTGAGCGTGGGACTCGTCAGAAATATAGTGGCGCTTGTGATGTAAGTTGGGTTGCTTGCAGCCTCTTCTGGAAATTGGTCGTTCGCATTCACTGCTTTGTCTCTTCCGGTCTCGGCAACCTGTAGGTCTACTCTGGCCTGAGCCCCTTTAAGAGTTTCACTGCTTCTTTGCTTGAGATGTGTATACTCATATTCTTGCGTCTTTTCACTGTCTTTCACGGTTTGTGAACCTGTTTCGTTAGTAACCTTCTCGGTCGGTCCTTCAAATCCGATGACGTCAATCGGGAGTTTCTTTTCCTTAGCACGTGCCAGTTGTGCATCGTTTGGTTTTTTGCTATCTTTGCTAATGTCACGTAGTTTATCGCTTGCGTCATCGTCTTTGGCTTCTTTATTGACTTCATTCTGCTTCTGATTCACGATACCACGGCTTATTTCTCTGTTGCTTTCCCTGCTTTTGCCCGTTGCTTTGTCGCTATCTGTGTTCACCGGCGACCTTTCGGTCTTCCGACCGTCCTTGACCTCTTTAGAAACGAGGTCGGTTCGTTGGTTGCTTTCCGTTTTGTCCTTGGCTTGTCCAATGACGACGACTTCCTCCGTTGTTGTCGTTGTCACTGTGACAACCTGCCATTCTTGGCTCATCGTTCTTCTTCCCATTTTTGAAACGAACGACGAATCACTTCCACCTATTGCATTCAGAGCATCAACGCTCTTGGCTGCTCGCAGGAACCTGCTGTCGTTTCCGTCGACCTTATTCGTCCTACCGGAAGCTGAACCAGAGGATCTCGTCGCCAGGGACTCCTCGCTTCTCGCCGGTTTCAGCGAAACTCTTTGTCGTGACTTTGGAACAGGTGGCGTCTGTGGTAAGTCTCCATCGGTAGCGGTGGTGCCTGTTACGGTGCTAAGATCACCGCTCGCCGATCTATAGAGATTGGACGACCCCCTGTGAAGATCTGCGCTGCTCTTGTCATCATCGATGTCGATGTCGACGACGATCATTCTCCTGTTTGTCTCCTCTCGGATAACGACGCGGTCGGCAGACTGGCTTCTCTGCCGCTGAGTGGGTTCATTGTTGTCACTTACAGTGGCAGGCTTTCTCCCAGGGCGATCTGGCACGATGGGGGCTGTGGGTGCGGGTGATGAACGCTGCCATTGGGGTTCTGCGTCGGATGCGGTTACTGCTACAGAGGAAGGTTTCTTGGCTGGAGTGGGACGAGAGCCGTTGAGTCCTTTGTTTAGCGGGGGTACTCCAGCTGAAGGAGTCTGGATTGGTTTCGTCCCGCTGTGTATTAAGTAAGTCGTAAGTGCAATGGGAGCAGTCGTGGATTTATGAGTGGAATCCGCAAAATGACTGTTGCTCTTTTCAGTTCGTTCTCTCTGCCATGAGTAAGTCATGGAGTCGTCTTCACTGTGTCGACTCCCTGCCATTCGATACCTAGGCACGCTGACAGGGGGCCCTTCCTCCCTCCCTTCTGCTCCGTCTCCAACGTGTCCTGCCAGTGTCCGATCGTCTGAATCAGAACCTCCACCGCTCGACGACAGCCTCCGAGGCTTTGGAAGAGGTCTGTATCCCGGGTGGAATAAAGACTTCGTTGTCCTGGAATCGTCCTCTGGAGACGTTGGATGCTTCTTCTTTCCGGTTGGAGGCTTCTCCTGGATTCGACCTCTCTCGTCTTTCATTTCACTTATGGGAGATTGTTTCAGTTGAGTTCGTTCAGTCCACCGGTCCTTTTGTTTGTTGTCTACTGATTCGTCTTTGTGTGATTCTCTCTTGCCTGGTTCTTTTTCGACGGGTTCTATTGCGAGTGGTTCTATTGTCTCTGGTTTATTTTTTACAGGCTCCTTTTTGACCAGGTCTTTAATCACCGGTTCTTTTCTAAATGGTTCTTTTTTCTCTGGTTGTTTCTTGTCCGGTTCTTTTTTCTCTGATTCTTTTATAGCTGGTTCTTCTTTCCCTGGTTCATTCCTCTCCGGTTCTTTTTTCTCGGAATCGATTCTAAATGGTTCGTTTTTCTCTGATTCTTTTTTAACTGGTTCCTTTATCTCGGATTCTTTCCTCAGTGGTTCTTTTTTCACCGGTTCTGTTATATAAGGTTCTATTGTGTCTGGTTTCTTTTTCTCGTTTCTTACCAGTTCTTTTATCGCCGGTTGCTTTTTCTCCTGTTCATTTTTATCTAGTTCTTTTTTCTCAACTTCTTTTTTCTCAGCTTCTTTTCTAAGTGGTTCTTTCATCTCTAATTCTTTTTTAAGTGGTTCTTTTTTCGCAGGTTCTTTTATAAATGGTTCGGTTGTCTTTGATTCCTGTTTCTCAGGCTCTTTTCGAATGATCACTGACACTTTCTTCTGTGGATCTTTTTTCTCTGATTCCTTTTTCTCTAGTTCTTCCTTCTCTGGTTCTTTAGTCACTGGTTCGTTTTTCTCTGATTCTTTCTTCTCTGAATCTTTCTTCTCTGTTTCTTTCTTCTCTAATTCTTTCTTCTCTGGTTCTTTTTTCTCTGGTTCTTCTCTTAGTGATTCTTTTTTAAATGGTTCTTTTCTATATGATTCTGTTCTAAATGGTTCATTTATCTCTGATTCTTTCTTCTCTTGATGTTTTCTAACTGGTTCTCTTATCTCTGGTTCTTTTCTGAATGATTCTTTTATCTCTGATTCTTTCTTCTCCAGTTCTCTTCTAAACGGTTCTTTCGTAACTGATTCGCTTATCTCTGATTTTTTCATCGCTGGTTCTGTTTTATCTGCGGGTTCCGTTTTCTTCTGCTTTCTTTCCTGCTGTTCTCGTTCCTCTTCTTGTTTTATCTTGTACTGTGTGTTTTCCGGTTTCACTTCCTTGGGGTTTCCTGTCTCTGGCTTCCTTTTCCGCGCATCATTTCCTGAAGGCTCGACCATGCTCCCTTGAACGTCGTAGATTGCAATTGACGGAATAATATCGTTTGCTGTCGTCGTCTTATCGCCATCCACTGCAAACACTGTTCTCTCATTTGCTGGTTTCGTCAGGATACGAGAGTTCGGAATACCATCTACAGATTTCTGCACTGGATTAGATTCCCACTCTGAGCCATCTCCATTTTCCAGAGCTGGAGGATTTTCTTTGACGTCATCGTCGACCATTGTTTCATTCTGTTGTGCTTGTACAAGAAGCGGAGGCTCGTCTTCACCATCATCATCCTCTTCGTCTTCATCTTCGTCTTCATCTTCATCCTCATCTTTGTCCTCGTCTTTGTTCTCGTCTTTGTCATCCTCTTTGTCTTCGTCTACTTCTTTGCTTTCGTTTCGATCGAAATCGTCCAAGTCAGTGACTGGAATCTGTCGATTTTCAACCAAGCGTCGTATGACTTCCTCTTCGTCATCGACGCTGGTCTCCTGCTGCTGCTGCTGTGGCTGCTGCGGCTGCTGTGGCTGCTGAAGATGCTTCAGACTATCACTTGCAACAAGCGATGATTCAGCTGCATGGTCGCCATCGACTGTTTCGGTTTCTTCTTTCTGCTCAGAATCCAGATTCGACTGGAGATCCATGAGGAGTTTTTTGCACAGCAGATTCACCCTCAGTCCAAACAGTTCCCACAACAGCCTTCCATCGTCCGTCTCCAGCGGAACACTTGATCCAACCATTTCCTTGGCACTGGAAATCTTTTCCTCCCACTCAATCGTCTTCCCAGATTCTCTGACGATCTCCTCTTTCTCCTTCGCTTCCATACTCTTGGCGTTCGAAACAGCGGCGCCGCTGTTACTCGCCAGCGACGATCGCGACCCTGAGGTCTTCTTTCGAACGCTGCTCTTCTTTTTCTTCGTTGACTCTTCAGCTGGATGTCCTTCACTTCCGATTCCTGCGATCACAGAATCGTCAGCGCGTCTGTCGGTGTCTGGACCCACAGCATCGACTATTGTAACGCTGCTTCTGGTGGAATCCTGGCCCCATGACGTCAGAGAGATCGGGGCACCGGAGAAGATGGCATCCGTTGAACTGAAGCGTGACGACTTCGATGCAACGCGTTTTCGTCTTCGCACGGAAATTATCGCCTCCGAATCGAGGCTTTGGTTGAGGTCCGTAGATGGCGCCACGAGCGATTGGTCAGGATCTGGTGTGATATCATCGACTGATGGTAAACGTTTGCTGCTCAGCGTTGCTATAGAGGCAAAGCAAAGAAGTGCGGCTAGATTTTGGAATCAAGGCATCCCCTCATGCCCCCCTAAGCGTCCACAATTCTCAAAGACTTAATGAATCCTCACAAAGTTAGGCCTAGTGAACTCAATGACTGAGTGACTGTTCGATACCCCTATTATACCATGAGCCTGTGAGTCGCTGCGTTTTGACAGCGATATTTCTCTTTACAATAAACGAAGCTGCAATACAGTATACAAGAAGCAACAGTTGGAGTTATTGTTAGAAAGAACACTGAGTTTGCGGATCAGGAGAAGCATGAAGTCAGTGGCCATTGATCGATGCTTTTGCCCCCCGGTAATCTGAAATCGATTTCAGATTACCCCCTCCGTGTTCACATTACTCCCTCTCTGAATGAGTCAAAATTTTAAATTGTTATGCTTTCAACTAACGATAATCAGTCTGTCTAATAAACCACGTAACACATAAAGATAGAAGGCTAGTTTTAACGTGTGAAAATTAACATATAAAAGTCAAAGAAATGTAAAATGTGCAAAATCAGTAAAAGGCTACACGAGATCAAAGTGCATCACATTGTAACATACAAACATAAGATAATAAATATTTAGCCCAAATGGTGAAGAAAGTAGTGTAATTACAACATAAATATACAACAACTAGGGATGTAACTTTTGACTTGATAATTCAATCCTCTACTTAACTCATCAAAAGTAACAAGAAGACTTAGCAAATGCTGCAAGTTCGAAGTGGTGGTATGCCCTGTTTGTGGTCTGATGGTAATTATTCTTTCACTTACTAGTTCCCATCCAATTCGCTGATATCATTTTTGGCCAACCATTATGCCCACTTCTCTTTTATGCTTGGCTCCACCTGAGTAGTATATGCTTATTCCTTGAGACACAATATTGCCACTGTAGGTCCATCGCATCTCACTCTGCCCCAATATTTCAAGTTTGTATTCTTGCATCTCTCTCACCACATGCGCCAACTTCCCTGTATCATAATGTTCTTACATTCCAGTATCCAATTTTTGCCTTGGCTTTGGTCGTTAAGATTTGAGACTTCTGAGTCTTGGCTTCCTTTTGGCTTTCAGCACGAACCTTCACAGATGGGTCCATGACTCTCTCTTCTCCCGACCGACCTGCCACAACAATGAGTTTGAGCTTTACATGCGTCTTTTCTGCTGCAAGATGTGGTTCCAGGCTTGGGATTGGAACTGCTGAATTGCAAGGCAGTGGAGTCGTTAGTTACCGGGAGGTAACCTGAAATCAATTTCAAGTTACCGGGGGTAGCCTGAAGCTGATTTCAGATGACCCCTGGAGGTAATCTGAAATTGTAGGTGGTAACTTGAAATCGATTTCAAGTTACCAGGGGTCAGATGAATGGGGGGGGGGTAATTTGAAATCGCTACACCGGCAACCGAGATTGCCTATTTCACGCCAAGGGCTACCTCCACTGAACCAGACTATAAGGTCGTAGTCATACAGTAAAGAAGCTGATACCATGCATAGAGTGGAGACATCGTCTTACTGCTTGCTCCTGTTCCCCATGCGTCCAATGAGGCGACCGATTGGGTTTCACCCACTCTTCGCGTCTTCTTTTTTCGAAGTATACTCGTCTTCTTATTCATTTCTGTCAAATCAAGTCATAATCTCTTTTAAGATTTCTTAAACAGACACACGGTTTATGCATTTCACTGCCAACAAGAAAAACTTAATCTTTGTTTAACCCACTAGACAAATCGCATAATCAACTTAGTCTAATTAACTTTATTTACAATAATTTGTCAAGTTGACTCTTAACTTGAAACGAGCAACGTACACGATTTCTGGCAGACTCCTACGAATTATGACTAACTTTGATTTCACCTAAGGCGACAAGATGGAACATCAAGATGGACGGACGAAGATGAGAAAGAACAATGCTATTATTATTACCCGGTGTAGAAGCAACAACAGGTGGTCTACGACTGCGTCTGTCTGACATTTCGTCCTCATTCAGTCCTACAAGTGCAGATCAGCTGTTACAGTGTACACGTATATGCAAGTGTATTTCAATATAACGGCAATATAGACCCTTATATAGAACGAATATTTATATAGATTTACAATACATGTATATATATACATATATATACATGCATATGCAAGTGTATATACATTTCATATATGTCCTTGCATGAAGTTATTCAGCACTTAACGACCGACAATATTATTTGCCACAGGCTAAGTGGATTAATTAGTGGACTGGTCATTGTGATCTAATATAACACCTGACCGAGGCTTTTATTTTGGCGCACTATCGGTTCATGTCGTGCACTTTAGACGCCGGCGCTTTAGAAGTTACTGAAGAATAATGTCATTAATAATTAAAATTTAACCAGGGTCTTTCATAAAAACTTCAAACGAGGTTCCCTGTTGTCTAATGTTTACGATTGTAATCGTATTCAGCTGGAACTCAGATGAGAAGAAGACGGGCAACGAATTTATTCAGAGTTCGTGAACAGCTGAATCGCATTAATTGAGTCATCGCTAGAGTTTGATGTCCATTGTCCAGTCATTGTCACAGCATGATCACACGAACATCGTTCTTAGGGCTAGGCAGAAAAAGTTTTCATTGCATGCAGCTTGTGACAGGCTCTGTGTATTCCAATTAATAGTAGAGTGCTAAGTAAGGTTGTCTTTGCCACTATGCGCTGAAACCATGTCCAATAATCCTATATCCTCATCTACACACCTGGACTTAGATCTTTGCACTTACCTTCTAAACCCAAATGGGGGTGATACCTGGAGTAACCCAATCGACTCGCTCTAAAATTGCTAATAGTTATATATAATTTATTTGATTCATTTCTGTATTTGATAAACATGCATCAATCGACAAAAACTTTATTATGTCCGTTTAAAGCACTACGCCACACAGGAGATGCGAAGCCAAACAATCAGCTTTCAACTATAGCTAACAAACAGCATCATGATTAACGCTCCTGACTAGGCAAGTGGCGCTTAGTAAATATGGAATTTACGATTACGATCGTCCTACCTTGATGAGTGTTGACTTCGATCTGGCAACAGTCCTCTCCGTGTTCGTTACTGGCCACCACCCACACGCCCTGCTCGAGATCCTCGGTGGCCCTGGCGATGACGAGGGTGTGGCCGTGGAGTCCATCAGTCGTCAGCTGGTACTTGGGAGACTGCTTGACCCGCCTGCGACCGACCTGCCATCTGACGACTGGAGGTGGCAGTCCAGAGATGTTGACGGTAATTGACAGCGGCTCACCTTGTCTCACCTGCAGTGGCTTCGGAATCAATCGATTATCGATCAGAGGAACCGCAGCGGCAGCAGCGGCAGCAGCTGTCCTCTTCTTCTGCTGCTGCTTATTTGCCTCTTTTGACATCACTCCGACATCAGTTGCTGATGCCATTGCTGCTGGTGCTGTTGGAACTGATATAAATATCATATATATATATATATATATATATATATATATATATATATATATATATATATATATATATATATGCCGATCGTAGGACTATAACGACTGTGCTCCAAATTTATTTAGCTGTAGGATCAGATCCAAATAACAAAATACGAAAATACGTAGGATAACTATCATGAAAATGGAAAAAATCATCATGTACATATGAATATATGAATAAATGAACATATGAATATATGAATATATGTATTTACTATTTATCTAGCCACTTCCAGGTACTCAGCAATATCGCTGCCTAGTTTACCCTAAATTCTGTCGAAGTCAAAACGTTTATTGTTGGTGAAACAAGTGCTATTGGTCAGATGACTAAAAGAATCTCAACCGCTCCCGGAAACAAGTAGAGCCAAATCAGCGGAGTTACATACGCAGCTATGTCATAAAAAATTATCATTTCAACCAGATATTGGTCTTAATTGGTCCGATTACATTGTCATTAACTATAGGCCTACATTAGACGCAGTATAATACAGAAATGTCTGCAGGATCTGGTGAAATTCTACTGTAGACTAGGACGGGAGAGGGCTCAGAACAAGAGTAAACTGCCTCTAATCGAAAGAGTTTAGACCAGAAGCGTTATTGACCAATTCACTCTTAACCACGAGAGTAATATTTCCTTGAATCAATATCGGATTGAATTGACCAGATCGTGTAAAGAATGCACTCGTGATAGATCTTAAGATCTACGCTGAATAGGTAGTTTTAAGAAAAGGCTATTTCGAATAGAAAGCTCATATTAGCTCATGAAGTAAACATGGACGAATTCATAGCAAAGGCCTCGCAAACATTATTGTAAAAAATGTCATCAATGTATAACATGAATCAACCTGTTTAATTTATATATCGCCGCTTTAAACTATTGCAGAGATTCAGGCCCGACAAAGGAGGAAAGTTAACGCATTTATACAATACACGAATATATGCACATACATACACGCACACATACATTATAATAAATGTATGTACAGGAAATGTAAAGGTCAGAGGTTCTTCTGTGTCACACAAAGCCTTGGTAAAGAGACCAGCCTAACATTGGCGCTACAAGAATCTAAAGTCTGCAACAGCCAATTTGTTTGGTCGGTATCGGTCCCATGTGTCCGAATTATACAAGTATATAAAAATTCAGAGCATACATTGTGCAGACATGGTCGATCATTTACTTAGGGTAAGTGGTCAATATTTGTCGATTGATAATTATAATTATATATCGACCCATAATATGCGGAGGTATTTTATATTTCATAGTGTCAGAAGAAATTCCCTTTCCTTGTCAATCGTCTGCAGTTGACCTATGTGACATTTTATGGCGTGTCACCTGAACCAGATGGATGTCACCTGAGCCACATGGATGCCACCTGAACCAGAGATGGACAATAAGATGACAATCCGGATGAGCAAGGCTGATTTTTCCTGCGTGCGTGACTGGAAGGATGGAATCCGTCGTCTCAGGATGGAACCGCATCCTTCTAATTTCCTCCGCAGACGCCGATCGCCAGAAGGAACCGGAATTCAACCCCAAAGAACAATAGTTTTGTCTTGGACAAGTGTGCAGCGCAAACGGTCGTCAGAAATAGAACGATATCCGTCTGAGAATGAACCGGGTAAACATCGGTGGAAGGATTAACATAACAGGTTTATTGGTGATAAAGTGGATCGATTGCAGGACATCAGTACTCACATGCATCGGCATTAATTCAAACGTCACACCTCGCATATTATTCAAATAGATCCTCTGCTCATAATGTGACCCTTCCTTTTCAAGGTTCTGGCTCAGCTTTCCTTGCAGGCCCTAAGATCAATATATATATATATATATATATATATATAGTGCCACTGCATAGAGGCCTAAATATGTATTCGAGTCATATTGCATGATTGTAATCAATCAATCAATATCGTTTTTATTGACTCCAATCACAACAATTGCCAACAATACATACATACAACCATGGCCAGTATAATAAAACTGGCATGATATGAAAAAAGTGCTAACTGGACAATAGGTTGCTGATTAAACTCGGTATTGAGGCGGATGGCACCTGGGAAAGAAAAATTCCCAGACAATGTAATCATACAATAGGCCTAGTATCAATCTATGGCAGACTTAGAGCCTATGATCTTATGAAATTAATGTGTTGCAATATACTACAATATAAAACACAGATGCATTGATTCTCAACTGATCAACGACAGTGGTGTAAGTTTTTATATCTTCAACTATATATATATATATATATAGAGAGAGAGAGTTGCAACGTGAAGACAATCGTATCGGGCTCTTAATTCGCTAATAATAAAGCCAGGCTGCTAAGCACGTAAGTCAATCCAAAGACTAAACACATCCACGTGAGGGAAATTAACACCCTCAGCTTTTATCCAGTCTGCGTGTAGCATAAAAGGCCAACACGCCTACATGAAATGGACAGCAGCAGGTATAGATCTATACATGTAGGTCACGCGTGCTTGCTCAATCGGTGCTCAGTCTGTGTTCGTGTGTAGTATACATTTAGTCCTATTTTACTCACCTGCTGAATACCTGCCGCCGTCTACGTGTACAGGTATATTGATTGGTATTGCTGAATCCCTACCTACCTGGATTGACGCTACACGTGCACACGACGTTGAAATGGCGTTGAATGTTTTTAGACCCTTTCGAGATAATTATTCATAGGAACAATATCTCGTATAGATTCAGACTTCACGATCGGATTAGTTTTCAGATTTTAGAAAAATAAGAGAAATCCGTCATGCAGAGCCTGCAAGCGCATCCCTGAGCATAGAACCAGCAAAGGAGAATCTTAAAATAGAACGCACTGTCAATGTTTTTCTACATTATTATACTTGTGCTTCCGAAATGCTTCCGCCCAATTTCACCATGCAACGATCTTTGTAGTAAACGCCTTGCCAGTTTCTTACCATTCCATCAGCTGTCAAAAAGTTTTCAATCGAAAAATAATAATATTTGTGTGCACGACTAGGCCTACGCTGTTTGAAATCCACGCTTCACAGGCGAACGATACGGTCCAGTTCACGCGCAGGTATGAGCTGGCCGCACACGGGCCTTACCTTCAGATAATAAGCTTCTCAGTGCATGTTGTAATGCTAACCCACACGCTGTTCATGAATGCTATCATATTCCATTGTACAAACACGCTATTCAGACAAGGCACATATGTGGATGTGTTAAAGATGGTCGGTTAGGCATACTATAAATATACCAAAGCTTAATTAAATCAGTTGAGGCCAGGTTGAGGCCAAAGACCAAGCATCCACATTGTTCCTCATATGATGCAGTTTATGCAGGTCAATCTACATCAAGTACTCTCGTGCTAACCATAACAATAGTTTGCGTCAACGACATGCCCGCAAGGTGTTTTTGTTTGTAAGTTTGTTAGAAAAGGCAACAGTTACAGGTGGCTGACAATAGATGGTGTCACGTGTTGACACAGAGGCAGACGTTACATTCATGTAAGAATATATATATATATATATATATGATATATATACACACATAATACATACACACATATATATATATATATAAATATGATCCTTGGATTTGACATCCTACGGCTTGGTAATGACTTCAAACGTTTGGATGTTGACCTGATCATGGCTTGATTTTAGTTCTCCATGGGTTGATGCCTTGTTCTTTAGACACAAACGTCTTCAAATGGCTAATTATCAATTAATTAATCAATAAAACGCAAACATGCAATACATGCATTCTTACTTACTTACTACCTTATTTTGTTAATATCCACATACACATTCTGACACCATTCCTGCAACTCATTTGAGCGAATGTTTCGATGTTCTAGGTTCGACCATTTGATGAGTCATCACTTTCTCATTGCATGAGGGTTCCATCTGCTCTTCCTCACTCAATAGTTCATCCTCTGTATTCAATCAATCAATCAATCAAAAATATAGCGCCCTTTAAAGATACCTACTCAGAGGCGCTCCCAGCCTAACCCTCAGCTGAAAAGCACAGTTTTAAGAGAGGCGTAAAATGAAGATGAGGAGTTCTTAGGTAGGAGACGGAGCTCTATGGGAAGTCCATTCCAGATGGTAGGTCCCACGGGTGTAGGACAAAACCCCTCTGACAAAACCCCTCTGACATAAACCCCTCTGACATAAACCTACCCTGACACAACCCCCCCTGTTTTAGGCAGGATATTAATAATTATGAGGCGTATTTCATTACAACTACTTAAAATGTGACTTTATAAATGCGTATTTTTTAATTTTTTGCGGCGTTAAATGTTTTTTGCCAATCAAAAATCGGGGGTTGCACTCATTAAAAGTGATATAACTTTTGTTCTATTTAAAATATATTAGTCAATTTTGGCGGTTATATGCAGATATGAATTGGCTTTCAATCTGCAAAATTTCATTTAATATTTCCTACTTTTATCCGAAATATTAGCAAAAATCTGTGGGGTTACTTTTTTGGCCCACCCTCTATATACGCACATGCATAATATATTCCTGTATTATTTATATATATAGGCCTACTTATTTTTTCCAGTTCCTGGTCAGATGTCTACGTTTTGCTGCTGATAGTCAAATACCGAACAGGAGAAGGTTAGCGTAGGCCTATACATATAATGAGGCCAGATGTTTGATGCATTTGGCCATGACAGAGGGTCTTTGTGTTGAAACGATTGCATGTCAAGAGATGTCATCCGCTGATAGCTTCCTCCTCTTTCTCCCCATCCTACCTTCCTACTTCTCCTCCTCCTCCTTTTCCTCTGCATCCTCATCCACTCTCCGACGATGAGCTCCGTTTCCCGTATCATGATCTGTATCGACCATGCAGCCGAAAAGCTTATTCAACGAAGTTGTGTTAATTGAAATTGCCTTTAGAGGTCTTTATGAAATGAAATATAGACTTGACATTCACATCAGATTTGTTATCCGTCTCTTTCAGTCTAGTTTGTGAATGATTTTTTGTCATGAATGAAGCTTTCGCATCCAATATTATAAACTGTTCTAAGTTAAATTGCGGGAAATGAGAAATTAACTTCTAAAGAATATCAAAGGACCTATTCTACTTAATCTACGGCTGAGTATTGACAAAATCTCATTCTTATTCAAATGACTAACTCTGCTATCTTTCTGCTGGACTGCATGGCGATTGACCAGCGGACATCTTGACCAGTGGCTATAGTTCCACTGACCAACTGCTTATACTGTCGTCCAAAGCAAAGCGTCGATTCTGATTACTCTAAATTTCTGATTTCTACCCGGTGGACAATATATACTTTATATATTCATGCCACACGTTCACCAGCTAAATTTAGACGCTTTGAACATGCCTGACTGCCATTTCCTTTCGATATCAATCATCGACTGACAAATATTTCTTGATGCCAAATAAACATGCTTATAAAAAAAAACATCGACCAATAAGCCTACGTAACGCATATCATCGTTATTATGGATGCGTCATTAAATAAACTTATATCAATCAATAAGCCTACGTAACTACGTTGCCAATGCTATTTATGAAACAAACTTTGTTGAATAAAGAGATCACGATGAAAATCTTATAAGGCCCGAATGACTGAAACCAAGATATACGGGCCATTTTAAAGTTTGAGTAATAGTGCAATTGGAAGACTTTGCGGCCAATAGTACTATATATAATATATATGCCAACTTTTCTTTACAACAACAGGCCAATATATATATATATATGCATATCAATAAAATTGCTTTATCAATAAAATTCCTTTATCAATAAAATTCCTTTATCAATAACATTCCTGTATTGATATATGTATGTTGACTGTAACACTGCAAATTATTACATAATGTGAATTGCTTAGAGTGACTGTGCGTCGTCGAATATGAGCCATAGTGATGTCACTGCTAGTACAGACATTTCAGCACAGCATGGTCTTTGAATTGTCACGGATCCAATGAGAATTTCATTTCGAGAGGACCTCAGAGTAATCTTAGTCTTCGATGTCGGTGGACTCTCCAGATAATGGTTCATCATGTTGTCACCTGTTAATGACAAACATAACTTTTTTTTAGCTCATCGTCATCCAGTCTCGGTATCTCGTCTCGTTTTTACTCACCATTTTACCATTCGGTAAACTCCTTTAGTTTATTTCTGGGTATATGTTAACACAGGATCAAGTTTTCACTGCGCTAATCAGATCTGGGATAAACACGCCAATAATAATTATTGATCTACTCAAAATACCAATGCATTCCGAATGGTCTGCAGTGATGCGTGCACCGTTTAATTCGTTAGCAATTATTGACTGATAAGCTCTGCATTAATTTCCCAATATCAAAAGCACAGGATGAGAAAATAATGGAGTGTAAGCGACTAGAATAGGACTCATTACTGCATAGAATGCAATATGCTGCGATTCAGTGGACACGGTAGTATTTAACATAATGGATAACAGGTCTGTATATATGTATGTATGTATTTATGGAAAGTTGGTCTGTATGACGCAATGGCAGAGATATGGACCCGATATGAGCGCAGACTCATAGCCAATATGATCCACCTGTTGATCCCAATGCAATTCATGCGTGACAGTTATGATGGATGGATGAATGGATGGATGGATGAGTGGTTGGATAAATGAAGCGAAGATCGATCGTTGGATCGATTGGTCAAATGCTCGATGGAAGGATGCAAGATCATTATAATTCGAGGATCTATTGGAAAATAGATTTAAAGAAACGTCACAGCTTGTATTTCATGTGCCATTCAACCCGAAGGTGAGAAATATCTCAATATGTGAAGGAAATACTTATGTAGTTAAACACTTGAATGAGAGAGAACGATTGACCAACGCTGACCTTGTGTGTGTGTGTGTCTGATAGATGGATGGATGGATGGATGGATGGATAAATATCAATCAATCAATCAAAAATACTTGACATAGATATGTAGATAGTTGGAGAGACAGACAGATGGACAAACATATGGACAGACAGGTAGACAGACACACATACAGATACATAGACTAACCGATAGAAAGAGAGAGAGACAAAGAGAGACAAAGAGAGAGAGAGACCATCTTGTCATCGGATGAGAATCCAACCGCTGTCCATCCGGATGCTTTTGCACTAATCTCGAAATGTGCTTCTGTACCATTCACCCGATAGGTCAACAGGCAGTCGCAACTCCCAGCATCACACGATGACGCACCGGATGACGTATATCTAGAGTAAAAGCCAACCAATCAGAAGAGGAACTTTAAGAGGAAGTAAATCAGTCAGCAAACAGATTGGTAATTGTAATCTAATTACACATTTACCTTGTGTAAAATCAATTAAACGACGGCATGGGAGTTAGATGAAACGAACGCATGGGAGTTAGATGAATAGATGGATGGATGAATGAATCAATAGATAGATAGATGACGTTAGTCAGTCAGTTCAGATACTGTACGTCATCTGCAGCACCTTACATTCCACAAAACACAAGCAAATGAACAGTAAAACGAAATAAGGAAAAGGAAATATCAGATACTTAGATAGCGTCAATGCTAGAAAGACTAAAGTACTATTATTATAGGCCTAGTTGATAACGGCTGAACGGCTGAACCCTAGACACAAAATATCTATCGTATCTAATAGGAGAACGGAAGGGATGCGGTCTAGACTGCAAATCAAACCGTAAAGTAGACTAACTATGATCATAATTAAAGAATAATGCAGCGAACCAAGCTTACACACTTGCCCTTTGTATCAATACTTTTATCAAACACGCATGCATCATTATAAGCTAGTTAGACCTACGTGTCTCTCTGCCTTATCAAGTACGTGCATCTTACTGAGTGACAAATGAGACTTGCCTAAAGCATCCTTTGAACTTGCCACATGTGCTGACATCTATTGTCGTAAAACCTGACAAAGTATTGAAATTTTGTGGTTTATAAAATTGCACACACTGGAACGAGAAGACTTGTTGAAGTCGCCTAGAGGAATTAAAATGCTCGCTTTGAAAATTATGAAAACATACAGGCACATAGACAAACTGTAGAATATTCACGAAAGTCTTAGAGAATTTGCGGAGACGCCTTGAAGAATTTACGAAAATGTTTGCAGCAGTCTAAGAGAGTTGAGAAAGATATAGAGAAATTTATGAAAAGGTTTGCAAAATGTATAGAGAGAACAGTTTAGGAATAAGATTAGATGAATTTATTAAACATGCTGCGTACTAGGGTCTAGAAGAATAAACGCATACCACGAACTCTTATGTGTTTTTTATCTAGGAGAATTAACACAATAGGCCTATCTTGAAGAATTACATAAAAAGAATTACATAAAAACATAAAAGCTGAGCGTGGAATCTGTTGGCCTATTCATATTCATAAACTCGAATTGTCTAGGCTAATGTGTCCACAGATTTAATGAAGTCACGGAACCAGTTCATTCTCTGACGCTTATGCTATGACATAATCTTGTCTTAAGTGCAAAATATTGTCAAAAGATATTGCATTTGTTTCTAAATATTTCACAAGTCTACACTTGTGATGAAATGGAACCTCCTCAGCATAGCAAGATCTCCCTTTCTTATTAAAATTTGTGAAGCCGAATATTTATTGGAGGTGTTTAATTGCTGTATGCCTATTTAAGACAACCTGAGAGTAAGTTTACCCTTGAGATAAAGGGCGAAAGTCACATTCCGTAAGACCACGGTGCTGTTCAGGATAACAGTTGCGCTACAAAAGATAAGAGACGGCGATAATTGAGGCAACTCTTTTAGTCACTTTTAGGCACAAGAAACCAAGTTTGTGTTTATGCCAAAGTTTCCGTGAAAGTCCTGAAACATAAAACATGAAGCATGTGTCTTCCTTCTTCAATGTCTTCCTTCTTGTACACACGGTGTAAATTCATTCACTTACTTTTTCAGAACTAATTAAGCTAATTTAGAACCCCAGTACAACCACTTTTATAACGCACAAGGTATCAATCGATGGCCATCCAATACCTAACAGGAAATTCGTTTAATTCAAGAAGATCAACCAGATGTGATGTAATTGATAGCAATTGCATGGTTATATAAGATCAGTGTCAGATTTGCCGAGGGGTTCAGGGAAGTTGAACCCCAGTTTCAGTAACAATGGTGTAGAGCTAGATTCTTCAGATTCAAATAAATTATCAGCTTTTTTTCTACACAGCAGACCATGTATAAGATGCATATACATATATATATATTTTATTGCAGGCATTGTATACATAGATTGAATAATTTCGCGTGAAAAAGCCATATACGAACACAAACTGGACGTTGTCTGGTTCTGCATCGGGTGATGCAATCCAGTAGAACTCATGACGTGTGATTGGTCTTCTGAACCAAGTGACCACAGTGTCATCCTGCTCGTCACAGCTGACCGATTTCACATATATCTCTCTTACACCGAACGATGAATCCGAAGCGAAGAACCGTCCCACTGTCCTGTTGCCCTTGGTAAACCACCTAGCCTGCAGAAGAAGCCCGATGTAGGTTGAGCTGCTGAAAACGGAAACTGAAAGACAATGAGAACGCAGTCAGTGATTGAGATAAAGTGACGTCATGCAGGGTAAAGCCACAAGACAAGGTAAAACGAAATAAGACAGGGTAAACAAAATGAAAAGCAAAGCTCTGTTCTGGGATATTAATGAACATATATATATATATTATATATATATTATATATATATTATATATATATATATTATATATATATTATATATATATATTATATATATATATATATATAGTGAAAAGCTTACTAATGTATTTTATGACTGTACGATGTCACCTCAGCTTATTCCGGTGATTACGAGACCGACTAGAGTTATTCGAATTCCTCGACATTAATTTAAAATTTTCACCAATGCATCGTCCAAATAAACGGGTTCGGCAATTATTGTGTCTGATTTAAGTAATCGTCGTCTTCAAATTTACGCTTGTTTTGCTTCGGGAATTTGCAGAAAGAAAGCTAACGTAGCAATGGTAATCGTATATAAGTATTTAGCGATGAATAATTGGAACTGTTCAAAACTGCTCTATCAAGCACTCATTTGAATTTGCAAGGTCAATCCGTGCAGGAGGCGATGCCAATGAGGCCCACGAACTCTTCTTCAAGAAGTATGAAGACATATATGATAAGCTTATAGAATATTTCCGATAGCCTATAAATGCAATTATTTAGGAATAAGAATCAACATTTATTCAACCGGATGGCTACAAAAATCTAGTAGGAAACGAAACAAGCTCACTCTAATGAAAATTCTTTAAAAACCAGAACACTGAAAATAAACGTAGCCTACCCTTCCAACGCTGCATAGTCTCTTGCTAACCATTCGGGGGGAAGTAATTAACTTGTTACATATGGCTGCCACACGAGTGTTCCAATCTAGCGGAATCAGCGTCCCATTTGGGTTCCTTTAGAGTATCTTTGTAGCCAATCATGTTAATTAAGCGCATTTTGTTGATTCTCTGCTGATGTATTTTATAATAATCGGTTACAATAAACACACTTGACATTTTGTTCATTTTGTTTGATTTCATTATGATCGTATTATTCCACTGGCAGACAATTTAGCGCGAAAATCCTTTTTAATTAGAAAGCCGTGTCTTCAAATTTATTGTGGACCTACACCAAAGTGCGCAAGTGCAGTTGGTTAATAAAGAATATATTTAATTTACTTACTTACTTAGACAGACAGGCAATTTAGGTTTCAGCCTAAAATAATGACTAACGTTGGAACTTTACCAAAGGCCAATTAAATGACGTAGCTATTGATTGCGTCATCGTATTGTCTCAAGCGCAGCGAAGGCGTCCATTTAAGAATTTCTGAAATTTTCTGAACATCTGCAATTATTCATCGAATTTATTCCTATTTCTGCTGCGCCAATTGATGTTTTGATCGAATCTTCATCGAAGGGCAACGGGTAAACTCATATAATTACATTCCAACAATTTTTTAATCGAAATTTGCTATGTAGAGAGTGATTAGTGATTTCATTGAAGGCTAGCATTTTCGAAGTAACACCATCGTCTATGAGACTCACCAGAGACCTAACTTCTCTTGCGCCACAACATAATTATATTTTTTATGGTTTTATATCTTAATTAAAATTGTATATTTAAATAAGCTAGTGAGACTCTGTGATTGCTACATGTCAAAATACATTTTAAACATAAGTTTTGTAATTATTGATATTTTAATATTCCATTTCATTTTATATTTTGATTTAAGTGTTTAAGTTAGTGAAACGCGGAGACTCTTCAAGCCCACGAGATATATATTTCATTTTAAAATATAGGTCTTTGATTTATTTAGTTTCTTATAATTACTGATTATATCAAATTAAATCTTTGTTTTATTTTGCGTTGGCTAAGTTATTGAGACTCGGTGACATCTAAGCTCTACAATTGTTATTTCTTTTGAATATAAACAATTTATTTTTGCCACTGAATGTAGAAAGAAGACCTGCTTCTCGCTTCCATCGGACGACGATTAACTTCCTTAGAATTGAGCCCCTATACAATGACGTTGGTTGAACGGAAAAAACCTCGTCACTCAATATAATTGTGCAGTGCTACTGTTTCAGATTAATTCCTTCCTTCATTCTAACTTGTAGCCTATATAGCAACCCTTCAAAAAGTCTACTCGAAGGCGCTCCCAGTCCAACCACGGCGATACAAATCAGTCACCTGAGCAACTTGTAAAACAAAGGCTCATTACTTCTTGGCATCCGTCGCATCTCTAAAAACACGAGAGTGTGTTACAGGTGGAAGGGTCAACAACTTAAAATGTGGGGCGCTGCCTGGTCGAGGTGACTGCAGAAGATACCAGAAGCCCGCCTCCAGAAGAAGAACAAAGTGTTCGATAGTCAGACAAAGCTGAGAAAGGGCAGCAAAGCTTCCGCAGATAGTTCGGAGCAGAGCCAAGAAAGCCAGCACCAGACCAACGCTGCTATTCAATAGCAGATGAGTTGCAAGATTGGAAGCCAGTGCAAAGAATCATGCATGCACATGAAGTCCGATACAGAAGTTTATTTAGAAAAGAGCCCAATGCAGCAGAGCGAAGAATCCGGTTGAGACGGGTTATCAATGCTCGGGGCAGGTCAATCAGGACTGTGCATTAATCTTGGCATTAATTAGGCCCTTTTTAGTTTCTTATAATTACTGTTTTTATCAAATGAATTCTTTATTTTATTTTGCATTGGCTAAGTTATTGAGACTCGTATACGTCTCAGCTCTACAAATGTTATTTCTTTTGAATAAAATCTATTTATTTTTGGCGCTGAATGTAGAAGGAAAACCTGGACAATTAATTTTGGCAGCAATGGTCAAGTCGGCTGGTGACAAAGGCAGATCAGCGTGCTTCTCTTTCGTTTATCTAGTCTCTTAGGTCTATCTACGTCTCTCATTTCTATCCTTTAAATGACTTATTTTCGTCTGTCTGTTTTGCGCAATTTATCTTAGCTTTAATTATGCACTGCCCTCTACACTCGTACTCAAGCCGATAGAAATGAATAATGCGTATAGACACTTTGTGGCACTCTATTTCATAGCGAGGAAAGATTGCCTCTATAAATCACTAAGATATCTGTTCAAGAATTAGAACTCATTAATGCATATTCGTAGTATCCTAGTAGCATGCATTTCAGGAATCTAGCTGGAATTCAAAAATGAGCCTTCGATTTTTTACCTAAGGATTTTTTGCTTTTCCATACAGACTTTGTGCCCATTAAACTGACCTGATAGTATTCAAACAAATGTTTTTAGGCTTTAGTATCAAATAGTCAGTGACTAAGCAGATAATCTAAACCTCTGCGTTATATTCGCCGAATCACTTTTTCCTTTTAGCCGTACCACTCGCTCTCTTGCCTCCAATTTGTTGCTCTTATCCTTTTTCAAATTTCTTTTAACCATTTCTCCTCGTTACACTATTAATGCAAGAGGAAATACCCGCTAAGGCCACTCCCGTTGTTCTTGAAGTAGTGGAAGTTGTAGTTTTGGAAGTGGAAGCAGTTGTTGTAGAAGTAGCGATATTGGTAGTAGTGTAAGTTGTTGTCATTGTAGGAGTTGTATAGCCTACTAAGGATTGCATACACATGAAATGCGAATAGTGCAACTGAATTTAATGGTTACAACTGACTGACGTCATGCTGAGAGAGACAAACACAAAATAACATACCTGTTGCACAATGACCTCTAGGCACAGAAGGACAGATGAGACACAAGTATAGGCCTACATACAAACGAAGGGACGAAAGGATACTATCGGACGAATTGGAAGCTATAGGTGTCGTCACTGTCGGCAGCTATTTAGCAGAGCTATAATAGGAATTGAGGAATGCGAGAAGAAGGGGGCGTTGGAATACATTGCAATGGAAAGAACGGATGACTGAGTTTGGAGCCAGTGATGATAAAGGCCTTCCGATCACAGTAAAATGTGTGTAGACAGATCGTGACAGGATATATAATCTCGTTAGATCTCGGCACGTATGACGAGAACCTTTAGAGACACAAGGCCTTTCCCTGTGTGACTGTCTCTCCATGTATCATACTCACTCACTCTCTCTCTCTTTCTGTCTGTCTCTCTCTCTCTCTCTGTGTCTCTCTCGCGCTCTCTCTATCTCTTTCTGCCTCTGTCTGCCTGTCTGTCGCTCTTTGTCCAGATCTTCTTCTGCCTCTGTATCTACATATCTCGCTCTAACTGCCCGTCTGTGTCCCTGTCTCTGTTTGCCCTTCAATGTTCCTCTTTATCTCTTTCTATACCGCTGTCTCTAAGTCATTGCCTCTCAACGAATCTCGTTACTCTTGTCGCTCCCATTAGCCTCATCCGTCTGTTTCTTAATACTTCTGCAACTATCTGGTCTCTGCCTAAGTAAGCGTCAATCCAATGTTCCTCTACATTTGCAAAGGAGCTTCATGACCATCATATATATATATATATGTAATGTTCGGTCACTTTTTCTCTGAGCTTTTGCTTCTAGGATAGGTCGTCGAGTTTTCCACTTCGGTCTTGAACGATGTTCATGCACCTAATATCGCCTACTAGCACCTAATATCGCCGGTTATCGTCTAATATGACCTAATATCACCCAATGGCGCCTATTTATAGCCCTATTAATGTTCAATTTATTTTAATGTAGTCTAATATGACCGAATATAGACTACTATAGTCTACTATAGCCTAACGTCGACTAATATTAACTAATATGTGTTGCAGGTCACGATAATCTACATGTTCGTTAAATGTACTTACATCAGCACATTCAACAGTCATGAGGATCATGTTTTACACTGAACCTGTGCAAATGTGCATCAAGGCAATTAAAGGATTTTGTCGAAGTCAGGAAGACGCTGTTAAATCAGCCCAGTCATCGTCACCATCGGACTGGCATCATTGTCCTCATCGTTTATCAGTATCATTCTATTCTCCTCTCTTCATAAACAATGCGCGATCATTATCAAGATGCACATGTACGATCACGACTGCTATGATTAGAATTAAGTATCATCAGGACAATAATCATTCTCACGATCATAATCATGATTATCAACATTTGAAGCAACGTCTTCGCTTTGTAATCTTCATCATTTCTTCTTTAACCTTGTCAATATCTATACCTATAGAGCGTAATAACATAGAACAGAATAGCTTTGGCATAAACTACGCTGCTAATAAAAAGTTATGCATTTTATGTAAATTAATGTCTGTCTGCACGATCGTTTAGTGGTTGGCTTCTCGACTGTCAGCCGAGAGGTCAAAGGTTCAGATCTCACAAGGGTAGAAATTTGTGCGTATATGTCTGCTTCACCTACGCCTTTGGCCAACTCAGTTATAACGAGCACACTGATCGTGCAATGTCAATGGGAAGATGGGGCGGTGAGGGAACAGACTGGCCATCCACCCTCATGTGCCAAGGCTAAGAAAATGAAGTCGCTAACACTTAATACCCATTGTGACCACTGGGGCTATAAAGCCCTTTAAGGACAATCTACATTGTTTTTCGCAAACGCTTTAGTACACGCTAGTCATTAAAAGATTAAGGGACTGTTGTTCTTTCACTTCTGATGCCTGTTAATAGAATTAAGTGAAAGCGAGCAATTAATGTACCTTTAATTGCCTGTCTTTTGGTGAAATGGCTAGAATTCAGCTGAATGTTAATCACAGGACTCGTGGTGGATGATGTCCTTGAATCCTCAAAGTTGTCAAGGTCAATGGTTGAACCGAGTGGAAGAGTGGAGTAAGAGTGAAGCAGAGCCTCGTGGCAGATGATCGAAGAATCTACATCGTCAAAGATAATCGATCTTTGTTTCGAAGCAGAGGAACATACGAGGAAGAGGAGGAGGAAGAAGAGCAAAAGACAGAAAAGGAATTTCGATGGAAAAGGATCAAGGGAGGAAGTCATCGTCTCACTTCCGGTGCGTTAGCAGAAGAATCGTCTTCTTTCAAGTTCTTTTTCTTCTTCTGGATGGCTTACCTCGTCGTGGAATCTACTGGCGGATGCTTAATGGGCTCTGTACATGTAGGTCATTCTGTTTTAAACCTTCAGATACAATTATGATGATAATTATGCAAATTAGACACTGCGCTGCCACCAATATCTACTTCTCAGCCAATCGTTTAAACTTTCCAGCGTAAGACAGATGAAACGAAAGCCTATTATATATTATATTATTATATCACCGCAACAAGAGAGGGAGAGTGGAGCCATAGTATTTTTCATGCACCGATGTTTTCTTCCAGGTCCGGCCAAACAAATGACTATAGTCTGGTCTCTGCGGTCCATCAAGTTGTAGAGTTAACCTCAAACCTTCGTTCTGTCTATTTGGTTAACTGTATAAAATGCGTTTCTAGATGCGAAAAAAAACAGTTTGACGACGTTATTAGTCGAGTTCCATAACGCACAGCTCATTTAAAACAGTTCATATTTGCTTCGCGTTTCCATTCGCCCAAATAGGACATTTATAAATTCTGCCTTCGAAATCAAATGCAAGAAGTAACGAATCTACAGTTATAGGCCTACAAAGAGCATTATGGGTAAGAAATTATTGGTTTAGATTAAAAATATCGTCTGCTCACATATGATTGGTAGTCGATTATACAGTCGATACTATGTAACTTCCATAGTCTTTCAGAACACTTGAGCTGAGTAAAGTTTGTGAATCTGTAATCAGACGAAGGTCAGAAGAAAACCGAAACGACGATCATCCTTCTAATGAAACAGATAATTCACTAAATCCCATTTCAAGCAGCTTTATATCTTACAGAATCGCTTCGACATAGAGTCAACGAACTAACGTTAACAATGTCTCAATCTAGGACTGGATACATGCAGTTCATCGCTGGTTCGTTCTGTTTATGAAGCTATACTGTTGAATCTATTTTCTATATTTTATCGTAACTGTTCAAACGCAAAAGACGACATGAACAGTTTACAATTAACCAGGAAGGGAAGCGTTGAATTATTGCTATCATTTGAGAGAGAGAGAGAGAGAGAGAGAGAGAGAGAGAGAGAGAGAGAGAGACAGAGACAGAGACAGAGACAGAGACAGAGAGACAGAGAGAGAGAGAGACAGAGAGAGAGAGAGACAGAGACAGAGACAGAGAGAGAGACAGACAGAGACAGAGACAGAGAGAGAGAGACGGTGTTCTTACATTCACGACATCAATCTCTTAAATGACCTGCTTGTTTTATGCGCATTTTCATACTGAATAATGCGAGTTTTCATGGGATATAATATAAGGCTATTATACTACGCAGAATTGTCGATGACTGTTTGTCACGCACTTATATAACTGCGCAAACAAGATAACTGGCAGGTGTCCAGTTGAAGCTCATGTTCCTCAAACTCTTATAATTTATTTGACTCGTTGTGTACTATGATTCGCTATCAAAATAATCACCAAAATAAATTATATTTAAGTAAATGTGTTTCACTAATTCAACTTCTATTTCAGCAAGCAATATATTGGCCAATACCGCACGCATTTAGCAAGGAGTTCATTTCCTAACCACAGTTTGTCTGGTTATCAAGATATACTGCAGTAGGCTTACATGCGTAAGCGTATGCATGTATATCTGTGTGTGTATGTATGTCTGTATAATTGTATGTATGCATGTATATTTGATATATGTACAAGCATTAGGAGAGGCGGAACCTAGTGAAAGGAAGCAAGGTAGAAAGGAAGAGACGATCTGAGGATGCTAGGTCGAAGAACACGTGTGAGTGCTACAACTTCACGTACTAGAAGTCGCCGGAATACCCGAGTGTACCTTGGCGTGATCTGCCCTCTGACGCTTAGTAAGTGGTTTTCATCATCTTAACTCGTCTTGAGACTCCCTTTTACTAAAAGTGAGTATCTTTCGAACTTTATATTTGTCGTCGATTTTCTACTTTTCTTGCTGAGATGGTTTTCGCTAGGTGGAGCGATTTATTTTGATATAGGCCTACCGTTCGCAACACTCAATGCTGCGATATAAAGTGTATTTTACTGAGAAAAAATTACTAATAAGAGACGTATGTATGGTAAGATATGGTATGCCTTGACAAAACGATTAGTCTCTAATATCCACCACCTTTTTCGTATTTTTGATTTCCCTGTTTTTTATGTTTTTCTATCATGTGGCATGTTAGTTAAGCTGCTCAGTATCTGTTAGTCTTCTTCTGCTCAGTAGTTTGTTAAATTTAGTCATACTCAACGACGAACAGCTTTCATGTCGCTTACTCTTGTCAACCCAATATTCCAGTTGTATATATGCAACACTCAGAAGTCCCTTCCCATCGGGATCGTCAGATCTGTTTAGGAAGGCCTATTATCTGTACTCTACTTGAACATGTTACATGCATAATTATTACCTAAATACTGTATAATCAGGCTTAAACGTTACTGTATATGTTGAATTGCTATGCTGCGAAATAAACTGGTTGTGTTCGTAAGGATGTTAATCTGCCCTACAATTAATTAATCACAAGTCATAAACTCATAAAGCGGCGTATAAGCCTTCTTCAGCTTCTTCTTTGCTCCATGATGCAAGGTAACACGTTAAAGAATAATCAACAGCGAATGACAAAATGGTCAATTGAAATACGACAACAAAAAAGTAAATTATATTTAAAAAATTCATATTAGAATTTTATTCGTACATATTTTGTCATTATGTTTACTTCAGTAAACAGAAATATAATACATAGGAACAGATGCAGAGCATTAAGAAAAAATCTGAAGTGTATTATTACGATGTAGAATTCCAAAAACACAGCGATAATTTTCAGATCGATGCTAAACTAAAGATGGATCAAATAAATTAAAGTGATAAGATATATCCCAAATCATAAATTGCTTAATAAATAATTGCATAATTTTTCTGCTAATTACTTGATTGCCTGATCGTCTTCTGCCGCCGACTTACATTTTTAGTTAAGAACTTAAAATTGCATTTAATGTATTTTATCTACATTTTCTATTGCGCCTATCCGTGTACAACTTAATCAGAATTCCACTCAGTGCGAAAAGCCTCCGGAGAAGAGATACGTCAAAAAAACGGGGTAGAAATAGAAGCACCGCCAGTTAAAATCAAAGAACGAGTAGGAGGGGGAATACAATTCCAAAGCAAAGGACCAACAGACGCATTTCTAAATTACCAAGAGATCATGTTGGTTTTAAATCGAATGCGACTTTGAGCGGAAGCCAGTGTAAATGATCAGTCATGATGGTAGAGGCATGTGAGAAGCAAGGAAGGCGGGCAATCAGACGGACTATTTGGTTTATATTTTGTTGTTCATAGATTTTGTTTGTTTGTATATTTTGAATCTATATTGAATTGTTAAGCGACTAGTTAAATTTGTTGCTTCCTTCTATTCCTCAGGTCTGATCATGGTAAAGTCACATGGATACCCCTACACAGAGGTGCATACGACCATTTAGGGCTTCCTATTTGTTTTCGGTGTGTACTGAATTGTTTATTCGCTGGTCCATCTAGCTCAAATGTGGGAGCTATTGGGGGACTCTGTGAAATAGATGGCGCCAGCATCAAATGTGGGAGCCAGTATCAAAAGTAAGCTACCTGAGGTAAAATTGTGTGCTTGATGTCGATTGGTTGTTGTGCTGTATGTTCTTCACGCAATAGTAGTCTAAAAGTTTGCCAGATTATAAAATTTATGTATTTATCCATAATTATAATTCTTACACCAGCCATCGTTCGGAACAACATAAATAAACAACGCATGGCCAATATAAAACAAATTTCTTAGACCTATGTGCATACTGGCGCCACTTGTTTCTACTTGAGGAACTGCCCACACAGTCCCTCATTGAATCGTGATCGAGCTTCGTATTAGAGATTCGTCCGTTATGCAGCCTAGCGCAGTTCAAACATGACATAGTGCAGTCAGTGATGTTTCCAGCTATTGGACCTTATTAATCCGATGAAACAGCTTCAGAGTCTTTGACATTGCACGCTTATACAGTGTTGACACGCCAACCAAACCAAAACACTGAACAATAGGACCTGCTTTATGCTGCCTCCAGTCACCTATTGCACTCGATCCACTTATCCATCCATTATTCCTAGGCTCCACACTCTCCACAAACAACATCCATTGTTCCGTTGACCCGTCGCCTGCTCGCGAAGCTCCATTGAGAGCCGTCCAACAGTTTCATTGTCAACGACCTCTAATGACCGGCGACGATGTTGTGGGTTCACTGATTCACGCCCTCGCGCAAAGTCAGTCAACAGTGTAGTGTCTTTACAGTGTCTGCATGCAAAACCAGTCAACAGACGCCTGCACGTAAAGCCAATCAACAGACGCCTACACGCAAAGTAAGTCAACAGACGCCCTCACGAAAAGCCAATCAACATGTGCCTGCACGTTAAGCCAATCAACAGACACCTTCACGCAAAGCCAGTCAACTGAGTGCTCTCTGTGGCTGCCCTACGGTTGAATTGGGCTCCCGACGAAACTTCATCTGACATCAATAACTCCCTCTGTCCTCTGCGTGTCTGCACTTAAGATGGAATTGTTCAAACCAGGATTTGCTGACAGTTTCCTGATTAGACAGACTGGAGGGGTGCTGTTTAAAATTACGTGAATAAAAAAATAATAATAACGATAGTAATAACGATAATAAAAACGGTAATAATAACGATAATAATGATAATAGTAATAATAATAGTAATAATAATAGTAATAATAATAAAAATAATAATAACAATAAAAAACATAAGTTTGATGGCACACCCCAGATTGGCATCTTAGAGACCGAGGGATTATTCCTACCTCACTACCTTAGGTGACAAACTTTTTTAATAATAATTTTTTTACAGAACTGAATAATCATAATAAATCGTTTACAAAAAAACAACAGCTAAAAACATAAATTATAATAATAACAATGACAATAAATAATAACGCATATGTTCTACACTCCCACCATAAATACGATGGTAAATATTATTCCCAATCACTCGACCCTTATTTTGTTATTCATTTCGTTTTCTTAGTTTTGATACTGTTTTATCAATTCACACCATAGTCTTCTTTTTACCCTCTTTTCTTTAACTTGACTTGCGTAAAGTTTGTTATGGATGCAGCGTGAAGTTTGTCTGTTCGTCTGAGTTCTTTCAACTCTTTTTTTTCTATGTTCCCGTCGACCTACATAGCTGAAATTATGCACACATGTCAAGCTTACACGACAATGCAATATATCAAATATTTACGTACATAACTCAAAAATCGTGACAAAAAATGCAAAAAGATTAAATGTCGTTTAAGCACTCGAACGAGTCCTCCTTGACCAGCTCCACTCCGGCAATCATTTACATCATAAATGATCTCTTAAGGAAACGGATCGATTGCGCCATCTACCAGATTACCAAAAGTCAATAAAAGAGGGTCCAGAAAAATCCATGTTTTTACTTTCACTTGTTTTTAGCAGTGTCTTCCGTTTCCTCCTTTGACCAAATATTCAGCTGAAATTCTATATCATTCTTCGGTTTTTGTGTGTCGATATTTTCGATTTTTCATTCCATTCTGATTCTGTTTCTGCCTACCTACTTGTTGCGACATTGAAACCGTTGTAGCAAGCTGAGAAATAGGTGCCTATTGTTCTCAGTATTTCACGGCTCTACATCATATGTTCGGCAAGCGATTTCAAACCACAAACCTGAGGTGCAAACGCACAAACACCCACGCACAAATTATTATTGGTGGGCGGGTCTAGAAACCGATCAACTGGACTAGCAAGTGATCGACCAAACAAGCCGGCGGACTGAAGCCCAGCGGAAGGGGAGGGCATTGGGTCGGCGAAGGTGCATCGCTGTTGAGAGTCTGGATGGACGCTGCCCACTGGTCAACGATACTGACCGATCTATAGCGACCAAGTCAAAGGCAGACGAACGCAGGATGAGCGTTGGGTGATGCGAAGAAAGGACGCGGGAAGAGAAGGAAGAAGATGCAGGGAGGTAGGAGGAGGATGAAGAGGAAGAAGAGGAAGAGGTGTTTGGAGGAAAGAGGAGGATGAGAAGGAAGAAGGAGGGTGTAGGGAAGAAGAAGAAGGAGCAGGAAGATGTGATGGAAGGAAGGAGGTGAAGGGCAATGAAGGTGTATAAATAAAGAAGGGAAGATGAGTAGACTATAGGAGGACAACTAGGCGAGAAATGTCCGAGGAAGACAGAGGAACAGAGAGACATGTAATGGGGAAAGATATTGCCTGTTGCAAATCCAATGACGACGCGTTGATGATGTAGGCCAATCTGGCAGAACCGTTGCCTGGCAACCAGGAAGACCAGTAGCAGCATTGGCAGCGGCCATGGCAAGGTCAAGGCTGAGTCCAGTGTTTTCTGGGGTCAAGACCGCTTCTGTGGTCAAGGCCGCTGTCAGGGTCAAGGCCGCTGTCAGGGTCAAGGCCGCTGCGAGGGTCAGAATGTTGCTACGGTCAGGGACAGCAACGTTCGTTGACACTGAAGAACGACAAAGACACTTACAGGCAGTCAAGAGACGAACGCAGCAGACAAATGGGAAAGACTTCGAGAGCTCAGTCCACGGGAATTGTTACGGACACAATGATACGAGTGATAATTAATATGGGCTTACAATGTGGACGAGGATCATTAGGAATCGTGAGAGGTGTAGCCGTCAGTGCTAGCAGAATTGATATTAACAGCTGATCAGGAAAATTAATAGCGGGGAGTTAACAACGAGCAGATTTAGGTTAACAATCAGATGAATAATTAACAACGAGTAATCAACAGCTGGGTAGACAATGATTAACAGTTGATCTCGAATAGATGTTAGAATGAGATAGATCAGATATAAAACAATAACAGAATCAGAGAAACCGAATAATTAGAAGCAAGAGAATTGAAGACAATAATTATAATCACAAACATCAGATTTCAGAGACAAGAACAAAATGCATAATTGTTGCAATGTAGCACTTGTCATCTGCCGGTAATTGAACTGTATAATCGTCTACTGCCTCAACTGCAACCGAAAGAAATATTTCTGAGAAAAAGAGACATTGCTGAAAGCGACAACAGCCTCAAAACTATCTAAGAGTCAGAAGAACCTATAGAAGGCATGAGTAAGCCAGTAAAACCGATGGCAAGAGAACGAGAGAAGAGGACGGAAGACGGAAGAGCGCGGACGCACGCATCCGAAGAGTGAGTCAAGCAAGCAGTCAGACGACGATCATTTAAGCGATGCATCACATCGCCCACTGAACTGGCGCCAACCCCCTTGGCCAAGCGCCACAGCCACCGAATCAACAGCCGACGAGGAGAAGCAGAAGGAGAAGGCCGTGGAAAAGAAAGAGGAGGAGGAGGAGAAGGAAGAGCGGAAGAGGATGCGACCGACCGACCAACCGACGGATGATCGGCCTCAACAGTCGGCCGAGAGGATCGGAAGGATACAGGTCGATCGTCCTATAGCGAAAGGGGTTCCAATCTCCATCTGTCCATCCACCCATCATCCATCCATCCGCCGTTCCTCTACGCATCCTTCCTCGCAGGCGCTCCGTGTCGATCGATAGAGCAGCAGCAGCAGCATGGTCTGGATGCTGATCGGTGCTTCTCAACCATGGCAAGTGCTTGCTCCGTTGCCGTAGCAACCGAATCGAAATCTGGCGGCGCATCGTCTGATTTTCTGAAGACGTCTGCTAGCTCATGCGTTCTGGTGACGGTGTCCCTCATCTGCGCCTGCTTCCTCGTTGTATGTGGAGTCCTTGTCGTCAGAGAGTACTCACTGGCCGTCGCCTACGAAGGCACAACGTGTCACCTCAAGAACATCACCTACTCCGCCAACGACATCAACTGCATCTTCTGCGCAGGGTTCAAGGACAAGCACAAGGGGGGCGACGTAGCAACGGCGTCCTGCGTGCCCTCTCAGTTCCCCTGTGTCAGACTCATGGTCACCTATGGCGTCGGCGACGTCAGCCATGATGCCGTACTTCACCCTGACAGCCTACAGGCGTCGGGCGCCTACAGCAAGGTCAGCGACATATACATATATATATACATATAAATATATATATATATATATGATTCGGTGTTGTGATTCACCCGTTACAAGGCCATTTTTATTGAAATTATTATTTGCATATTTCAATCAACAAAATCCATCATTAATATGGTCAACGCTTTTATCGCTGCGCCCTAGGTGACACTAATAGATACGCCTCTTCTTATGTACAAGAGCTCTAGTTGTTGCTCTACCAAGGGCGTGCAGGGACGACGTGCTCTCCACTCTTCCACACAGGGTTAACTCCTCGTTCCCCGGACGCGAACCTCAATTACCCAGCATCGATCGTTCTCTGTTGCTGGTCCCATGATATGGAATGACCTTCCACCAATGAGTAAGCCTTATGCCTATCATATAGGATTTACTCAGATGAATTTTGCAGTAGCCCTGATACTGTTCTTTTTAGCCATGGTCGAGAGCGCTCCTGAGTAATAGCCTTGAAGGGGCGCTATATAAATTTTCGTAGTGCATAATGAACAGGACTATAAACATAAACTACAATTCAACTGTAGACGTGCCAAAACGTGGTTCATTGCAGTTCTTCGAAATCAGATAATTCATCAGTTCTTTAACGACCCATCGTGAAGATATAAACAACTGCAGACTTCTGGGTATCTATGAACTACCCTTAAGATATTTCGGAATGGCAATCGTATTCGTAAACTTAAGATTTACTCGCCAGCGCTCCATCGTGTCAGAGGGTCTGCCAGATGTACCAAACTGAATATACACTGCCGTTATTAGACGATCAGGTCGAAGAATTCCTTTCGAACAAAGGGTTTGTGTTCGCGAGTAATGAAGTTCTACCGACGCAAAAGGCGATGCATTACCAATAGACGTACAAACATATAGACAGTCAGACAGATAGACAGACATACACAAAGACACGGACATACAAACAAACAGACAGACATACAGGCAGACAGACAAACATGCAGCTAGACTGACATACAGCTAGAAAGATAGATAGATATACAGCCAGACAAACAGATGACAGATCACATCTGATGACAGATCGAATGCCAATTACGATTGATTGATTATCAGTTGGTCATAAAGTTGATCGGTCACTTGCTCGATTAGTCTCTCTCTCTGTCTCTCTCTCTCTGTCTCTTTCTGTCTCTCTCTGTCTCTATCTCTCTGTCTATATATATCTCTCTCTGTTTCTGTTTCTCTCTCTATTTATCTCTCTGTCTCTCTGCCTCTCTGTCTTTGTCTGTCTCTGTGTCTCTCTGTGTCTCTCTCTCTGCCCACTGTCATTTGTTGCATGGATTGCGTTCATACCTCTGAGCTGGACCTGCTTTTCCGTAGTCTCTCCATAAGTCCAGTGAATCCTCGTTCTTAATCCATCTATGTATACAGATTCGATTGCGTCACTGGATCTCAGTTAGTCTCTGTCGATTGCATTCTTTGAGGTCAGACTGACTTGTTGACAAACCTGTCTACTAGGTCTGTCTCACCTAAATCCCATAATAATCGAATTGACTGTGTACGTGTTTGCTCATCCGTCTCGATATGTCTATGAGTTGCCCTGCCTCTCTCTCTGTGCGTGTGTGGGTGTGTTTTGTGTGGTCAACCAAGTATAATCCAACCGAATCTAATCTAATTTAATCTAATCTGATGTAGAATGAAGAAATCCAGTCCACGCACATACTAAACGATTACATGCATACATACTTGCATACACGCCTATGTTTTAAATACATACAATGGTAATTTCCATGAATTAAAATTCAACAACAAGTTGTTATTCGAACCCGGGATTCTAAGTAATCGGGGAATCGATCTTTCTTTTCGGCCGAATGAATTTGTTTCTGTACTGGACTGAAAGTGATCAGCCAACGCAGCATTCCGTGTTGTTTTGGCATCGTTTGGCAGTTGTTTACTTTGGCGCCTCCTGGAAAATAACTATTTACAGTTAGAAAATGTTGCTGTTGCCAGGAAGGAGTCGTCTCTGCATAACCCTCAGAGATGGAGAAAATAAACTGGAGACTATTACGCTGTTTGAATGGATGGAGTCATTGAATAGCCGTGAATACAGTCAGGCAGCTAGCGTTAGTTCAAGATTACAGAGATGGTCGCACGTACACAAAAGGCTAAGAAAGTTCTGTAACGCGTAATGCAATTTCGTCTTGTTGTAACTAAGAACTAACTGAAATTAAAATCTAGTAACCATATTTAAAGAAGGATGATAACTATAACTGCAACTGTTGCATATATAAAATCTGGTAGTAGGAATAACACTGAGCTTTCTGACATAATGCAAATGATGAACAGTATTTTGAACAGGCAAGACAAAAGATTTCTTATCCGCACTCAATGTTTCACCTTTGTTGTCAAATGAATAAAACGCAAAGAAGGCGATGTAATCCGTATGCCTTCTGAGTTTAAGTAGAAATGTAATTTATGAGTTTAGGTCTTTGGGTGTAATATAGGGTACATGTGCATAATTCACATATAAATTGAATGAATAAATAAATTGAATTGAATCGAAGTGGTTTGAGCCAGCATCAGGGAGCTGTGACATATCCTAGTTTTTATACTTTGCCCACATTCATGCGGACACATTGCCAGGCCATTGTGAGTACAAGTATAATATGTAAGGTAATGTGACTGATGCATATCGTGATAGAGTCAACTAGACTGCAAACCATCTCATTCCTGTTAAAGTTGTAAAAAGAGGTATTTCGTGGCTTAACGTATTGATAATTGATGTTGAAAAACGATACCTATGGAGAATTGAAGACATCTTCTCATTTACTTGGTTTAGCGTATTGATAAATGTTGTATGTCTAGAATGTGGTCCCTGTGCTATATCTTTAATGGCGCTATCGCGTGCGTGCAGCCTGAGTGTGGTTGAGGGTCGGGCAAAGACAGAGAGGCGTGCACTGGGACGACGGGAAGACAGAAATAATGGTAGAACGAGACAGAGACAAACCGGAGAAAGTCCTTAGAGGGACTAAGAGGGATAACGAGAGAGAGAGGGAGCGATGGAGAGAGAGGGGAGGGAGAGACAGAGACACAGAGACAGACAAAGACAAAGACAGACGAAGACAGACAAAAAACAGACGAAGACAGACAGAGACAGAGACTGAGACAGGTCATACGCAAACCAGAGACATACACAGAGTAAGAGACAGATGCCGATGCAAATAGAACCATAGATGCGTAGTACGAAGAAACACAGATGCCAAGACAGATGAAGCAATGCAGAAGCAGATTCAAAGACTGATGCAATGACGAAAAAAGAAGAATTAGAGACACAGACAGACAGATAGGCAGACAGACAAAGAATGACATCGGAAGCGGGCCTTGATGTTTTCTTTTTGACGGAGGTTCATGCAAAATTTAAACAAAACGACGACGGAGTCTTTAGTCTTCAGGCGACGTTTGAGAGGGTGCAGACGGAGGAGGAAATGAAAGAGGAAAAAGGAAGGAGGAAGATGATGATGATGGAAGAGGACGGTGAATGAGAGACAGGTGGAGGTAGAAACAAAAGAAAAGGAAGGAGGCGGAAAGAGTAAGATGGAGGAGGACAACGATGGGGAAACAGCAGCCGAAGAAATGAATATGGGAGAAAGAAAGGAGGAAAAGAGGAAGGTGGAAGAGAACGATGAAGGGGAGGCAGATGGAGAAGGAAACGGATGTAAAAGAATAAAATTTAATAAGAAAGAGGAACATGGAAGACGGCGATGATAGAGAAACAGATGGAGAAGGAAACGAAAGAGGAGGAAGGAAGCAGAGCAAGGTGGAGAAGCAGAAGGTGAAGCAGAGCAATATGGGAACGATGAAGGAGTATAGCAGGTGAAAGAGGAATTGGAAAAATTAAATTGCATTTGTATTTGTAACGGCGATGAGTAGCATAGACCTTTTATCGTCAGATGCTTTCAAGTGTAAAGTAGAAAACAAACGGCTGCCAAGAAAATATTTTTAAAAGGAATTTTTAGAAGTGAAGGAATGCTGATGTACAGAGAAGAAGGAGCAAAACCTGATGAAATATTTTAATATTGGAAGTGTGTAATTGCAAAAACAGAAGGAAATAACGCACGGAGAAGAAGCAAAAAGAGCAGAGAGGAAAAAGGAGGAGAAAGATTCGAGAGATGAGAAGGAAAAGGGCAAGAGATTGGAAGTAAAGCAAGAGAAGGAGGACCTGATGGGAAACCAGGAACAGATGCTAAATAGTAACAATAGGAAGAGGAGATAACGTTGAGGAGAAATGCAAGAAGAAATAGGAAGAGAAAAAAGGATAAACAGAGGTGGAAACGGAACAACAGGAATGGGAGTGAAGGCTGAGGAGAAAATGGAAGAGAATTTAAAAAATTGAAAGAGGGAAAAGACAAGAAGGGAAAAGAGGGAAAAGAAGAGAGAGTGGAAGAGAAGTCAGAGGAGGAAAGAGGAGAAAGAAGAGAATGAGCGAAGGAAGAGGAAAGAGGAGGAGAATATGATAAGAAGGAAATAGAGGATAAATGTCCTCTGCTGTCCCAGTCTTTAGCTGTGTAGATATATATCTATATCTTTCATATTTTCTCATTTTCCTTATCTTCTTCATACTGCTCATCAGTTGATGTTACTTTCACAGTCACAGCTCTTTTATTACTAAACCCGTTAAAAGTGGGCACTTAACTTGAACGTTACCCTTGGGACAAAGCACCCTGTGTCATGCCTCTTCTAAGCCTTTCATACCTCACGCACAAAGAGCCCAATCTCCATTATTACTCTTCTTGCGACCGGCCGCCCTTCATGGCATGTCAATCCCAGCTGCGCAACAAGTCATAAATTTTTTCTCTATCACTTAGTCACTCTTAGATAAATAAAAATTATATATAAATTATATATATGTGTGGCGTTCTGCCGCCCGAGCGCCTGCCCAGCTCTCGGACGGTGTCGACTCCAGCTCGCTAAGACGTATGGAGTCGCCCGAGTCACTTTCTTACCAAATCTCAATGCCAAATGGTTGCTCACTATATCTACCAGGATGATCGCTCTCACCAGTATAGATTAAGGACGGGCCTCTTCTCCAAGAAAGGTAACACTGTTAGAATTAGTCACGAGGTCTGACTCTGCCTATTCCGCGGTGGCCGGATGGGCAACGTTCTGAGGATGGCCGTTCTCAAAGCAGGGTTCATCATCATAACGGCAAGAGTCTTTCTCGCCTTGCATGCCTTCCAAGCTACTAGCCTCTTCTTCCTCTCTACCTGATATCGTACAATTCATCATCTTGTGACTCTGAAACATCGCCAATAAGGGACACCAAATTTCTCTTAAGTTACGAGGTTCAGATATACTTGAGACAAGTCCATAAGCCATATCGGCCGAGACAATTATCGGTATAAATTCAACGTCTTGTAGTCCTAGACATTACTGTTCTCAACTCTCTAAACTCTGTCGTCCTAGACACTACCAGTCTCACAGCTCTTCGTCATATCATGCTAGACACAGCTATAACGCCTTCTGCTCAACACGTATCTCTCGATCTATTTCCGTGTATGGCATTACGGCCGCACACGTATATTTTATCACGCACCACAATTGGCGGACTAAGTAAGTAAGTTCCCTCAGTTACCCACCAACACTGATATATTCTGCTTCGATAAAAATGACACTGGTATGGTATTCACGGACTCTGCTAGTGAAGGTCTTTTGTCTACAACCTTCGCTATCTGCACACAGATCTTCGATCCGACGTACGCACCAGGGGGCCCGACCTCGCACTTCAGTCAGTTCTCGGAACTGCGTGTGACGACAAGCAACCATGTATTCACTTGGCTACCCGACTGCCCAAACGTACTCGTATCGATCACTTCGATCAGACACGCAAGTAGATATACTTCGGAAAAACGGGGGTAGTAAGTATGACCGACGAAGGTAGCCAACAGGAATACCGATCAATTCTTGGTCTACTTGTTATCTTTAACCTGGGTTTCCGACTGCCCAGACTTTCACGTGCCTCTTGGTCCATTTCCGACTGCCCAGACTTTCACGTCTGCGTTCATCTGTTTCATACTTGGGTCTCGGACGACAAGGGACAAACCCAGACTTTCACGTGGCTCTTGGTCCATTTCCGTGTGTGGCATACACGCATAAGTTATCATGTACACGATTGACCGTCCTCTGCGTTGGCAATTGTCCGCCAACACCGTAATATATTCTGAGACTTCGGGAAACCGGGAGGAGTAACTATGACCAACGTAGGTAACAAACAAGAGTATTTATCGAAAGACCATAAAGCCATCAAGAAGAGTTATTTGACTTGTAACCTGAAGGTATCAATCGGTACCAGTGTTTTCTCTTGTTTGTAACGTGCTCTTCTAACGTGTTCACCCTCCACGTGTAATTCCAGCGGGTCCTTCGGAAATTTCCCGGTATTTCTATCGAACGGCCACTCGAACTCTGTCATTGTCTGTACCACTCTCTGCCACCTGGGCCTCTCTGACTCTATGCGATCAGTAAACCTGGGACTTACCCAGTCTGTATCCATCACGGTCACACGAACTTCCACGTGTCCGACAACTCAAGTGCTGCTGGAAACCCGCGGTAGTAAGTATGACTTAACTAGGTAGCCAAGTATATATATGAACGAAACCGTACAAAAAGAATAGGCGGAAACACCCGCAATTATTGGGGTCTTCGGCACCAGTCACGACCGTTTCTTGTAATCGTCGAACGCACCAATGGGGTCACCTTCCCCGTATTTTATCGAACTGGGGAACTTTCCTCGTATGTGCCAACGCTCCACCGGCAGCTCTCTTGGTCTGTACGGTTGCTACTCCGGGAATCTACCCGGCTTGTATCTCTTGCGGCCACCAGACCTTCTACGGTTGCGGACACCCGAATTTTCTCGATCTCGGTCGCCCGAATGTTCACGTCTCCGACAATCTGCTGGTAACTGTCTCTTATACACTGGAACGAACCACGGGCAGCTCTTTTGAGGAAGTCCCCGAAAAGATTATGTAGTTAGATCTACAAGAAGAAATTCTGCGGCTAGTCCCGCAAGTAGAAGCCTCGCGGGGTAACCGCGAGTCAAAATATTGCAACTAGACACACAAGTGAATAGATTTCTGGAATACGAGAGGAGTAACTGTGACCGATATAGGTAGACAGTAAGAATATTTACTGAAAGACCGTAAGACAATAAAGAAGACATACTGCGGGGACACCGCAAGTACAGAAATTACGTTTAGTGACTCAAGTAAAGATATGCTGGGAAACCGCGAGCAAAGACATTGCGATCAGACACGCAAATCGACAGAATGCTGGTAAACGAGGGGAGTAAGAATGACCACGTTAGGTAGCCAAGTATAGATATTTACGGGAAACCATAAAGAGCATAGAATATGAGGTTTTCGGCACCAATGGAAACTTTCCCTGTATCGAACGCACCAATAGGGTCACCCTCCCCGTATTTATCGAACGTACAGCACCGGCCTGACCGCGAGAGCTGCTGTCACTAGAGGTCGCATTTTTATGGCAACACGATCTCTGGAGCGGTACGAGAACCACTCTACGTATGAAGCAGTACAAACCACTGCTCCACATATATAGCGATGCACCGTATGTCAGGCTATACGCAAACCAATTCATGCGTCTGCAAGCTATGCAATGAACTAAAAACCGCCGATCGGTCTTCCCTCCTATGCCAACACTGTAAAAAATACACTAAAAATAACGCTATGGCGAACCGAAAATTTCAATAAATCATTCATTCGAGCCTTGTGGCCTGTCCGCCATATATATATACGGTATATATATATATATATATATATACGCAGGGAAATGTCAAATGCATGGATGCGTCGGGGAAAGGTCGGAAAGATAGGCCAGTTAATTGCTTATGGTCAGCCGAGGCCTCTTAGGAGTAATTCCCATCCCAAAGACATCCACCAGTTTCCCAATTTCACCTTTCCCCGATTACACTCTCTTCTGCTGCTGTCCACTCACGACCGATAACTGGACTCATCAAGCTAATTCTTTCACCTGGTTCTACTCGTGCACCGCCAAACGACCTTTCATAGCAGATACATCTATACACTTATACGTAGTATGCACATTCATAATCGTAATCTTAAACTCGAAATTTGTACCTCGCCCGCAAAAGCGTAGTAGCGGAACCAAAGTTATTCACGAGCGCTTAAAAAACAAGATCGACAGGCAAGGCGTCAAACGTCAAGATCCAGAAAGTCACGCATGCAGACAGTCAGGCTGCCAAGATGGATGGTGCTTAGAGTGAAAACGGCAATGGAGACAGGCAGGCCCGCAGACAGAGGCAAAATCAAGACAAGGCCAGCAACCCTCCCCTTTCCTCTCATCCACGTGCTCACCGCTTCCACATCCTTACCTCTCTCCGTGTTGTCCCAGGTAGGGGAAGAGGATGAATCAGGATAGATAACCCTATGTATAAATAAGTGTTGTGAGTTTTGAGTGAAGAACCAGTGGGGTGATAGTAAGAGGTGAGGTTTGGTGAGTTAAGTGGTAGTATGGATCATATGATTGTCTGAATACTGGAGGCAGTTTGTTCCAAAGCTACAAACAGTCGGTCGCACAGCAATGGTCATGGAGCGATTTGCAACTTTTTTGACGAGTATACAACTATACATGATATTATATGCATATATGTATACATATATTTGTGTGGCACGGTGGCTGATTGGTTAGAGCAGTCGGTCCGTAAGGCTCAGTGTGCGCTGAGTGAGCGGGTTCGACCCTCGTCCGAAGCGTCAGTCACTGTTTAGGGACCTTGACCAAGTCCTTCAGCACAATTGTTCTACGGTACAACTGTAATTGCGCCGTCGAGGCGTGTGCACTTCTGAGCAAAAATTTTTGGAAGAAGGGCGATATAAAATTTCAGAACCAAATTTCAGAATCAAAATTTCAAATTTCAGAATCAAATATATATATATATATATACATGTAAATGTGGCCTTGGATATACCAAAGTTTATATGTGTATGTTTAGCCAACATGAAATATGTTATATAATAGCTATAATAGATAATAGCCTAGAACTGCAGACATAAGTCGACATAAATATTTTTCCTTCATATATATATATATATATATAAAACCGTGTATACCCATATTATATTCCCATCTAAATATGTAAGCACAGGTTTTATATATTATTTTGGCGGTGTGTTCTTCTGTTCCCTTCTTTTAGAAATTGGTCAGTAGTCTTTGGTGGCGCTCATGGTTCTGTTAAACCTTTGTTTATGCGATTGGTCGCGGTTCCCTTTGGTGCGCCCGACTAGCGTAGGACGGCAGCTGCTTTACACATTGGAATAGTTTATACAGTGCAGGAAACACTCAAGTCACACACTCCTCATCCTTTTCTCGACCACTTCTTCAGTTCATCACCTCACTTTCTCCTCCTCTTCCTTTTCCTTATCTGTCGCTTCCTCTCCTTTGTAGAGAATATCAACACCTTCTAGGTTTTTTATTCTGCCTGTTTTGGCCTCCTTCTGTACCGTATTTTGTCCAGTGGCATAGCTGGGCATTATCATATCGGGAGCGCCTCTGAATCTCTGAACTGCACTATATATACTCTTCAATTATAACATATACGATTACAATGATGACTGTATCAGAATAGAGCATAGATCATTTGGGCTAATTAGGTCATTTAAGTCTATTAGGCCATTAAGTGTTGAGTTTATTATTATGCCATTTGAGTCTATTAGGCCACTTGAGTCTATCAGGAAATTTGAGCCCACTAGGCAGTTTTATGCTAAAGAATGATGGAACGATAGGAAATAGAGTTATAAACTTACAAGCATTAAATTGCAAAAAATATGAGCAGTTTAGCAATTATAAAAATCAATGATACATCATATTACTAGGACAATGTCACTGTGATAAGAATGATGATAATCATGATATAGCCAGAATCAATCGAATAGAATGATGGTATAGTTGAACGTTTATAAAGCGCCAATCAGCGATTTAGAGTCGTTTCCAACCCAAGTTAAGTGCTATCACTAACAAATAGAAATAATGGACTTCCGGTGTTTCCAAAGCAGAGATATAGATAGGATAAAGAGCTCAAGCCGCAGTTCTTGAGAGAAACGACTCCAACTAAAGGGACCGATCAGTACAAGACTATACAGTGCTACTGTGGTAGGATCCTATTAATATCGAGGCCACCGTGTAGGCCTACCAATTTGCTACAAACAATAGCCGGCCTACAACATAGTACTATAGTCAAAATGACAATAGTGTTCATAGAGTATTACTTTGAACAATATTGGCCCTCGATATTGTCATTCGACATTGGCGTGTGTGGGTATGTATGTCTGTTTGTGTATGTGACTATGTGTATGTATGTATGTATGCGTGTATGTATGCATTGTGTATGTATGTATGTATGTATGTATATATGTACAGGGTATGTATGTATGCAAAAATTACTGTGCATATATGTATGATCTAACTGCGGACGATAATATTTCACTCTCGAGACAACAGAGAAGGCGAGGATCGTTCTAGAAATGGTTTCCGTAGAGCGCCCTCGTTTCGCTCGTTTAACTGCTGTTAAATCGCCCATGATCAGCGACTTTCGACACGGCATAAAATTAAGAACAAAGGTTACTGACTGTATACCTCTACTGAGAATAGGAAAGTATTTAGGTGTGATTTTCATGGCATTTTTGATACTCCGGTCATTGCACGTTCTCCAACAACGTACTGATTCAGCACATCTTAATGCACTGGCAGCCATATTGTGTTTATGACATCATCTTGTGGCCTCTAACGTAAATATTAAACGTCTGATATGGTTGCTCCATATTTTGCTGAAGTCTACAACAAGATATGGGCGCATGACCTCGTAATGGCAGAAACTTGGGCACCCGCATCTGTGATATTCCGATTTATAATGAAGTGCAACAGCACAGAGCTGCAGAGCAATTTAACAAAACACATGAAAGACTTACTGTCAGTGTTTTTTTCTGGCGGAACGCGCCGGCACCTTTTTTCAAATTGATAAATAATAGGACTGACAATTGTGCAAAAACTATGGAATTTGAAATAAAACTTCACAATTTAAATTTTTACATTCTAAAACGAATAAGTAAGATTATGATCATTGTGTCCTATCAAATTAATTGTATTTGGTAGCTAATTTTAGCATCATTTCTTTCGACAATAGGGCCTACGGATGCGTTCCGGCATCTTTTTCCATGCGTTCCGGCACCTTTTTCCATGCGTTCCGGCGCCTTTTTCATTAGAAAAAGGCACTGCTTATGTAAATAGTTTTTTTATCTGATTTACTTTTAATAGGATTATAACTCACAAAATATTCAGAATACTGTAGGCCTATAGGTTGTATACATTTAAAAGTATTTTCGTTAATAAAATTCAATTTAAATTTCAAGGTTTTTAAGGCTTGTTAAATATAATTCGTCTATTCTCTAAGCGAACCTATACCCAGCTGGGAGCTGTCGCCGGCTATTCATAAAATTCGCTGCTCTTCAGTGGCCAGATGAATAGTAGAGATCTAAATTGGGACGCTGGTCTGCCATGAAGCATGCGGATATTTGCTTAGCACTGGACACAGAGTATTCTACCACACTCCATGGTGCAACCAGTGAGAAATTAACAACCGTTGTTTTACAGGAAGTCCCTGCTTGAATAATGGATGGTTCGCCACATTATTTGTCCTGACTATAGCATGGTCGATCCGTCAAAAAAGACAATCTGGATTCATTGCCGTTGTTTGAGCAGGCGATATCTTTATTGCAAAATTCCGGTATATGACCGAGTTGTCTAAAACGATCCTCTGACTTATATACGACGTCTAAATTGTAAACATCTGCAGCCGTCTGACAGCCCATCGACCTCATAATTTTGTCAACCGATATTTTTAGCTTAGCATCTGTTTACAATGGAAAATTCTTATTAAGATTTGGCCCACGTTTGACTTGGGGACACCTCCAGACTTTTCGATACCCTAACGAGTTGCTTTTGTTACCAAACATCTTTCATGACAAGTTATGCGGCCATAGAGATGTAATTTAATCACCGTGCGAGTGATTGGATTCCTTTAATCGGATCCAGGTTATACGATTCTTAGAAATATCTTATAGGGTTTCATATCCTTGGCAATTATTTTTTTAAATTTACATATTTTGTACCTGACTGCGGTTTGACATTCAGATACATTTATCGAATAATATATACAATCCAGAATTCTACACATTCTGGATCACATCACGAAAATCGAGTATGTAACTGACAGTTACTGAAGAAGCGAATCTGTCAGAGATATACTTACATCAAAAGTGGAAAAGATTAAATGCTACTAAATCATAGACAAGGACCTTATAAATGACACAAGAATATTTATAACAACCTTTGACACAGATGCAGTAAATAAATGATTAAGATCAGTCAGTTGCCAAGGATGAAATTAAAACAAATGGTGTCACAATTGCCAGCGGTCGTTGTGTGTCTCTCTAAAATGACTGCAGTCATCTGAATTAAATTCATTTCGTCAAACAGTATATAATTATGACCAATTAAGAGACGTCTTAAAATTGTATTTTGAAATTAAAATGATGGTTTGGGTGATGGTTTGGACGATTGCTTGGATGATGGTTTTCTTGATGGCTAGAATCATGAGTTGGATGATGGTTTTGATGATGGTCTGGTCGAAAGCTAGGATGATGGCTAAATAGCTAGGATGATTGTTTGGATGATGGTTTGGATAGTACTGTACCAGTGGATACAATATAACAGCTTTTCAGCGAAGACTGGTATTGATGCGAGGAATAAACGTTCCAGGTAACTGCTAGTGTTTCTGAAATAAAATTGAATCACTTTAAGCCCCTACTATTTCTATTTATTATGTCAAAATATGCTATGTAATGCTGTGCTATGTCACGATGTTTATGCTATGTTTTTCAGGTGTTATGTCATCGTGTTCGAGGGTTGGTGCATTTTAAGACACTTCTACTCCAGTAACTCTGCCCAAAAATCAATATCATAATTATTTAACCGGGAAGCTATTTATTCCATGTAAAGTGACAATTTCATTTATCGCTTCGTGATGCGAAATCAAAGCAGTGAGGAGAAAATTGCATAGGCATCAGCAACATGGAATGCAGACGAACTGGTATGACAAAGGATAGAAACTGCGCACTTCTTGTAGTCCAGCAGTGCCATTCTCAAGTATGGATAAAAAAGGAGGACGACGATAATTATCTTTACTATCACAGTGTCATTAAACTGCAACTAACCAACAAAGGATAGACCTACTGCAGACAAGGACGACAAAATAAGGAACGATGTTATTATTCTCCTAAAATTTAATCTTACAGTACGAGTTAGTTTGAAATCTCTTTAATGTTTGTAATATTATAGTCGACATAATAAAAACGTTATTTATAAACCTATGAGTACTGTATATCCTTTTAGTAGCACAACATGCGTCGCCCATAAAATCAAAGTACTATGCCGCTCTTTGTTTCTTACGTGGAGCAAAACAGACTCAGGTATTGTTTTACACCATCATCCACTTCACGGCAGAGCTGCGTTTACAAAGGCACAAACTATCTGGCATTCGTTGTCCATTTGGCATCCATTGTCATTGTCTATATGCCATTCAATGTCTATTTGGCATTCATTGTTAATTGGCATCCATTGTTTATTGGACGTTCATTGTCTATTTGCCATTCACTGTCCATTTGGCATTCATTGTCTATTTGGCATTCGTTGTCTATTTGACATTCATTGTTCATTTGGCATCCATTGTTCATTGGACATTCATTGTCTATTTGCCACTCGTTATCTATTTGGTCTCTAACATCTATTTGCCATTCTTGGAGCTCAACGTTCACCACAGATAAGACCTATTTTCCTGTCATATAACAGAGCGTATAAATGTATGAACGTTGCTGCTGGCCATGAGTATAGTGTATATCTACATGTAGGTCACAATGTATCGCTGCGCCAACGTGTCTGGATATACACATGCTATTTCCTGAAAAAGAGATTGACTTGTAACAACGTCTGTCTATTCCCGTTGTGACCTTTGGGCACAGAATGCAAATCTTTGGGAATTAGGTCGACAGCATTTACTTCTGTTCCGAGTCACCAAAACAGCTATCAACCAAGCACCTTCATTTGTCCCACATCTTATTGTCCAAATGTCACGTGCCTCAGACTATCATCCGTAGTTAATAATTAATGGCTCCACGCCTTTAATTCTAATTAGCCTCAGCTGCTTACCTGCTTTCTAGCAGAGGTGTGGTCTCGAGACTGCGGTCTTGGTCTTGAGACGGGAATACTGCGGTCTTGGTCTTGGTCTCAAATGCATCGGTCTTTGTCTCGATCTTGGTTTTCGAATACGTCGGTCTTGGTCTTGGTCTTAAAGCAATATTTTCGATATTTGTCGGTTATTTTTGATCATACTGGATGTTTAGGCCCTACGCGATTGCTATCGATTTATGGCGTGCTGACCAAACTAATAGACCTCTATATGCATGTTAATATGGGCAGATAAAAAGGCATTTGCCATTTCTAAAATTTGCTTTAGTAAATTTCAAAGTTTTTAAACAATCTAATAATTATGTGACCACATGAAGACATTGTTAACAATTCCGACCATCGAGGTCCGTTGTACAAGTACATCATTCAAACGGAACGTTAATCTGCTTGTTCAGATGTCTCAAGGTATTTACCTATCGTATACTGTAAGTAATTTATAGTGTGATATTCTCAGGCCGAAGCCTAGGACTGAACCGTAAAAGTTCAGAGTGGCCGGTAAATACTGTGTTCTGGACCTTTATTCTTCAGCAATAAAATTAATGTTTTAAGCGTGTAATCCGTTTTAGCGTCTTAATAATTGATTGTAAAGAGTATCGGTCTTGGTTTTGGACCATCGTTCACGATCTTGGTATCAGACCATTTGGTCTCGGTCTTGGACCTCTCGATCTTGGTCTCGAGTTTTTGGTCTCGTGCCCAACACTGGTGAGTACAGAGTAGTTATGCGAAAAAATCACAATTAAAAAAATTCTTTAAATTCACGGCAAACGCTAAAATACACGGTGTGCTAGAAATTCACGAATTTGTGATTTACAGCTAGGCCTAAGACCCTAATTATGAATATATGACGCCTCATTATTTCACTTACTTGAAGTCAGGAGCCGAAATCAAAACAATAACACACCACTCACTATCAAACATACCTCGCATTTGAATAAACTTTGGTTCACTTTCTTGTTCTACAACCTTCATGGGACGACTTGAACACAGCCACGCACCATTATGATTGACCTCACACCTGGAAGAAAAAATAATTATGACTACCCTAGAAAGATCCAAAAAGAGATACAATAAACTGATCGCTGCTGCCAAGAAAAGGTACAACCCTCACTCATCCACTTCAGCTTCTGTTGGCGTGAGACGCAGTGCCACTGGAAGGCCATTCAAGGTCGCCGAACCAGCCAGTGACAAAGCACGACGCTGTCGGATAGTAGTGCGCGCACGAGGCAAATAACTCCCCTTGCGCAGCAGAGCGTAACGAGCCACGGTGTCGAACAGTTACAGCGGAGCAACGAAGTTCTATCAGGTAGGGGGGCTCAAGGTCCTCAATGCATCGCCGTACCAGCGCAGAGACTCGGTAGGACCTACCGAGTCTCCGACGCTGGCTCCTTTATTCGCAGCGCATTACCTAGCAGCGCAGCGCATTACCTAGGTAACGCACTGCAGATATTAAAGGGAGCCAGCGCCGGAGACTCGGTCGAACTTAGGGACGCGGCCTACAAGTCGAGCGACTGTGTGCAAGACCCTGTTAAGGCATCTAAGCCGACAAGCCGGTAGCCCATCAAATATGGCGCTGCAATAGTCCAGGCGGGAGACTGCGAAGGAATGGACAAGCGAAAAAGAAGCGCCTTGTGATAAGGATCGGGATACTACTCTAAGTTTCCGAAGTTGGTTATAGCAGCTACGGCAGAGTTGATTGATATGCTGGACAAAGGTAAGCTCCATTTCAAGGATTACTCCCAGGTATCGGACCGCGGACGAGGTGAGGTGCCGGTACACCTTAAGGGTGGGATCCCTTCTGGTGGGTTCCAAGCCAAGGGAGCTGTCTTACTCGGGGTAGTGTGTAGGCGATTTGACGACATCCAAGCCTGAAGGGTCTCGGTGGCTTTGCTAGTTATAACCACAGCCAAAATTGCCTCCCCGCCACACGATGGGCATACACTCATGTCAATCAGTGTAAGATTGGTTAAGGACAGCCTCTGCCACAACCAGGGGTACCAAGTCAGCTGTGATGACTAAGCATAAAAGAGGGCCAAGAACGGAACCCTGGGGCAAACGAAATGGTGCAGGAAAGTATGGAAACCTAGTGGAGCCATGGGCCACCATAAGAGAGCGGTCTTGCAAGAAGGAAGCAAGCCAGTCGAGAACATTTCCACAAAGGTCAAAAGAGACAGATAAGCGCAGTAGGAGTATCTCGTGGTCTACTAATATTAACATAGTAATAATAATAATAATTATTATTATTACTATTATTATTCCTCCGTCTTCTGCGAATGAGCAAGTTTGTGACATTGACGAATCTTATTATTAGTTTGGTAGAAAAGCAAGTGAAACTTAAGAGTGCCTTTTTTATAAATATAACAAAGTTTATGTTGAAATGTTTAAATTGAAGAAATTTGAATAATACATTTCCGGATGAGTTTCTGTGCTTAACATTTTACAGTAAAATTCAAGATATAAAATTTTCAAACACAGACCTCACAGACAGTTGAAAAGCAAGTCTCGTATCAAATAAAGAAAGAATGGCACTGAATAATTCTTCCAACTATCTTCTGTTCATCAATGTCAAATTTTACATCCAAGTCACTTTTATTTAAGTTATCCAAAAAACTAAAATCCAGTCTCAAATCTGTGGCAGACACAAAAACAAACCTGAAAAATATTTTTAAAGTAGAAAACCACTTTAAATAAACGAAAAAGCACAACAAATGTGAACAATAATAATGGCAATGACAAGCAAGAAACTCTAGTCATATATGGTAATTGCCAACTAATTAGCAATTTTGAATGGCAGAGTTGCTGCAAATGAAACTAGAAACTTATAACTAATCTTTTTTTTCTCTATTCTATTATAGCAACATAAAAGGTGCAGCTCAAGAAATGTATCTTTTTCTGCAACAATGTTACAGAAATCCTTTCTTAATTTCAAACACTTCATAACTATGACCTCTTCTTTGATGAAAAACATTCCATCACACATTCTACAGTCATAGGGTGTCAAAACGAAACAATCTATGTCAGAATTAAACGTTGAATAATCTCAACAATGTTGCATTTAATCTTTACTTGACTCCGTGTTCTGCTCACATGAAGATATTGCATAATTTCTGTAGTTAAAAATGAGTATGCTGAATCTCTTACTTCAAGTATTTCCAAGCCATTTCTGTGTCATGCTTCACTCAATTTCTTGCCATAATTAACAAATAGGCCTATGTAATTTTTCTCAAGATCGGATATTGAAATGATAATCAGGTTCAACCATATGCGTGAATGTTTTCTCACATAATTCACTCTTGTAAGAGTGTTTTCATATGGAATTTGAGATTACTTCTTTGTGCAAATATTTTCGGACATAAACAATATTTGCACAGTTTTTCTCTATTGTCTGTTTGCATCAAAACTCAGACAAATTTTTGATGCAAAGGCTTTCTGGCATAAACTACACATTTATGCTTTTCCTCCAGTGTGGGTTTGTGTGTGGGATTCCAAGTGATTCTCCTGTGAAAATACTTTACGACATAAATTGCACAAGTAGGGCTTATTTTCAGTGTGTATTTTCATATGGCGATTCATATGGCTACTTTTTCATGCTAATGTTTTGCGACATAAATTGCACAATTAGGGCTTTTCTCCAGTGTGGACTTTCATATGGCAATTCAAAACTTCTGTCTGTGCGAACACTTTGCGACATACATTGCACTTGTGCGGTCTTTTCATCGATCCTGGCTCCATTAAAGGAAAAAGTTGGACAGAGGCCTATATTCGCGTCAAATATTAAAATACGCTAAAATACGATTTTAAAAATGCTTAAAAAGTCATGATAAATTATTAATTAAAGAAAAAATAACTCACTTGAATCAGCAGAGTGCTCATGAATGTAATTATACTGTCATCCCGCCGTTAAATAAAAGAAACAGCAGCAACCAACTAGAAGTTGGATAATAATAATTATAGTCCACACTGCTAAGAATAGTTATACGGAAAGAATGACCACTCAGCCTGGCGCTTGTTAATCGTTTTTCGGGAATTCTGGGATATGCTGACGGACCACTGCAAATGCGGTGGAGGCACGCGCAGAGATGACAGGTTTGGTGGGTGCCTTGGTGGTGGGAGGTTGGATGGGTACTTTGATAGGTGCTTGGTTGGGTGTTTTGGGGGTGATTTAGAGTGTGAGTTGGTGGGCTGTTTGCTGGGTAGTTTGCTGGTTTGCATAATTACCATTTTGTAAATGGTAACGATACGATAATCTTAATTGTAAGATCGTGATAATTATATCCGTTGTTGTATACTCCCTTCAAGGTATCCCGGCATGCAGCATTTTTCGATTACACGTCATACAACGCGTGAGGCTCTGAGTCGGCAGGCCTTGCCACACTGAGTCTTGCGCTAGACAGACGTTTTCTTAGTAAACGCATAAGGCTTAATGCGAGGATTTTGGGCCTAATGAAGGAAAACATGATTGCCAAGCTGTACATTAGGCCTATTGCCGATCTATTGTGCGAGGGTGACTTATTGGAATTTTATATCAATTTTAACTGCGATATCCAATGTGATTTAGGCCTATATTATATTCTTCATGGTTATAACAAATATTTTAAATATTTTAAAACGACAACTAAACGGCGTCAATAAAAGGGGCCGTTCACATATTATATAGCGCATAAAATCTCAATTTTTTGCCCACCCTCTACCTCTAATGACGTCATATAACAGCAACTGTGACCCCACACCCTATATTATATCAGAGATATGCTACCTACCCCTACCCCACCCCAGTCTATAAGCACATTAATAGACATACAATCGACATAATTGTATTGCACAATTTGACACTTTTATAACAATACAATGTTAGTTAGCACTTTAATAGTAGTAATTCGGCTGATATTTGCCTTTATCCATTTCAAGAACTGTAGTAAAAATCATCATACGCCCAATTAGCTACGTAAGAAAAGCCATCTTAAAATTGTGTACTCTCTCGTGCCAATGATGATTAGACCGGATGTATGGAGCAACTCTGCATGTTAATAATCGGACTTTCAGTGGCGCTAAATTCAGTTGTATTAATTACGGTAACTAAATAGGTAGTCGACGATTGTCACAATATATCTACAGGTGGGCCTACTAATACAGCATGATAATACATGTTAGTGACGTAAATCCTATATAAAACACCATTTTAGTTTCTCTCCTGATTTGCACTAGAAATGAGGATTATAGTATCACACAGAATGGATTGGTTTAATATTACACTATCAAGTATTTATCGATAGGTTCGCGGTACAACTCTACCGGTTTAATAGCTTATGATACAGAGTGTATACTACAACTACAATTGGGTATTTGAGCAACCATATAAACTATTTACACTTTATTATAGAAAATGAAATAAAACAACTTTATAATACCTACCAAAATAATTATTTCAAGTGAATTAATTTTAATTTAAACCAGAATCAAAACAAAGCACACAGAATTGAATTTAAGAGCGCTTAAAGCTATGCATAGGAATTGTTAAAATTGTAAACAGGAAATTGTTAAAGTGGATTTATAAATAATAATAAGAACGTCAAATCAATTCGCCAGGTATCAGCTAATGGTGCTAGTTTTGGTTCACAACGTATTGTGAATTTCGATTAAACAATGAAGGTCCGTAGAATTTCCAATTAACAGGTAAAATAGCATAAGCCTCGTAATTGCTTCTGATTTATTAGGATTTTACGAATTGGCTGCAATAAATACTTTTACGTACATGTAGGCCTACTTCATGACTTCGTAAGAAACAACCCACTAAGGGTCCGGCTGTCCTCAGCGTTGGTGTGCCTCAAGGCCCGGTATTGGGCCATTGGCTCCATTTCGTTGACTCATGTCACCTTACTTTTAACTCCACAGAATTCTCCTGGTTTGGATGATATAACCACCATACTTTTATGCTAGATTTTGCTACACTATAGACATTCGTTTGAATCATTGTAAACTAGTCATGAATGAGCTAGACTAATACTTTTAAATCGTGTAGATTAGATAATAACAGGTTTATCAAATAATAATTAGACTAGACCACGTGTTATTAGAGACGCTGAATACGAATATCAAAGTTAAATTAAATTACATCGTTCGTCAAGTGTTCTATCCTCAGTTAGTCAAATTATTTCCTGCAGAGGCAGAGATTTAGTGCAACTGTGGAAAATTACTCTGCGGAATGAAGCATGTATTAGTGCCTACGACGTATTTGAGGGTTCTGAATATATTGATTTAAATACGAACGGGTTTTTGAAGAGCCATCAACGGAGAGATGTAGCTGCTAATTGGCAATTGACGCTGCACGTTCACATCTGCGTCTTGGATTTGAATCCATTCCGTGCAAATTTTTGTCGAGCCATGCAGCCCTTAATGAACGGCTGTCCGGTTTTTAGATGTTGGCTGTTGTCTTCTTTGCACTGAAACGCCTGTCTTTGAAGCCAGCCGTGGATTAATTAGGTCAGCGTTATTAGTCTTAATTACTAGGTCATAAACGAGGTATACGCGCTTTCAATCACTGAACCCAAATCCACGTAAGAGAGCGACCACTCGACGACTGAGTCCTAGACGTTCGCTTTTTCAGGCGCTGGTTAACGAAACAACCAGGGCATTTACCCTTTGAAAATGACGCCGCATCATTTGAGGGTAAACATCCCATCGATGTCGATTGTGGCAATCGTACATCTATCATTCACCCATGAGTGGCCGGAGGGTGGGGCGTGGGGCTCGTCACTCACGGACGCGTTCTGACTTATTTTATTTTCCTAGATGAGCGACGTCGTTCAAAGGTCCAAAGTGGACAGGACGTCCGCCATCGTTGTACTTCGTCCTTCGCTGTGTAGACTCATCCGTCGAAGACAGACGATGCTGCACGTCGACCAGGGAATCGATTGCCATAGTCTGAATGTCGACGATTCGTTTCCATCGAAAGTTTATTTCCGTTTCTAAAGCCATTGTTTCTGGATGCGGAACAAAGAGAAGAATTAACGGCAGAACGAATGAATACATAAGGAAAGATGGAAGAAAGAAAGAAAGAAGGTAGGAGGAAGAAGGGGGAGGAAGAAAGGATAGAAGGAAGAAGGACAGAAAGAAAGGAAGGGTGGACGGAACGAGAGAATGAAGGAACGAATCAATGATGCGGAAACCTCTAAATGTGGAATACAGTTGACTGAGCGAGAGAGAAAGGGAAATTGAGAGATGGACACATTGCACGTGTGAAGGAGAAGGGTGGCATGGATAATAGACACAGGGTGGAGAGACTAAGGGAGAGAGGGGATAGAGCTCAACAGACATACAAATTGACAGAAAGGAAGAGAGACAAGAAAGGCAGAGACAGAGACAGATAGAGCGGAAGACACAGAGAGAAACAGCAAAGGGAGGTGAAAGAAAGGAACCAGTGGAAATTTTGTTTGGGAGAGTGAGGTATGTAGAGCGAGCGACATGACGCGCGGGGACGATAAGGGTCTTTCAAACAATACAATCGTCGAGTGCAGTGTTCTCCAAACGATTCGGGCTCTCATCGCGTGGCAAGTAATTAATGGATTGTGTAACCAAATAGGCTTCAAGCTCCACCCACGTCTCCCATTTCGCCCATCTCATTCCGTCCACTGGCGCCCTAATGATGTCCCTATGACATATACCATATGTTATCTCATAGGTAGATAAGTTATGCTATGTTATAACGATGTGTTAAGGCATGATATATATATATATATATATATATATATATATATATATATATATATATATATATATATATATATATATAATTATAGTTGTGATGACATGCCTATAATGGCTAATAAGTCAGCATCTGAGGTCAGTATCATAGAAATTTTATGTATCAATGATATTTAAGTTTGCTGGGTAAGTGATCATACGGGAGGGAAATGAGTTCTGCTGAGATGTCGGTGTATCAGGGACGGGTGACGAATTAATCACAAGTAACACACATTTGCAGACGACTGGCAACTACTATCAAAGTGTTGATTGGTTAACTAAACTATAAATCAGATTATCTAAGTCAATCCCCGTATTATTTGACTGAATATCTCAGAATATTATAGAACTGACGGTTTCTACTGTATTCCACTACCATTCCTCTGCTTAACATTTCTCCGCAACAACTTGGTTAAATTATCCAGCTCTGCAAACAGCAAATAGAAAACTGATTGACTGATTGACTGGTTTACTAAAGGACAAATAGACCAAAGTACTGACTGACTGACTGACTGACTTACTGATCAAATGACTGACTGACTAAATGACTGACTGACTAAATGACTAACTGACTAAATGACTGACTAAATGACTGACTGACTGACTGACTTGCTCACTGTGAGGTGATATTTGCTGTGTTGCAGTGTTCCTTCAGCGTCTGTAAGAAGACTCGAGAGGAGAACCAGAAGGCCGTCGATGATTTCGTTGAGGAGTGGCGCATTCGTCGTCAGAAGACCTTCGCTTGTTTTTACGACACGCGTACGTCAGGCAGCGTCATCGTCCAGAAGATGTACTCCAAGTCTGACGTCATCCACACGATGCTCTGGCCATCGCTAATCGTCGTTGCCTGTGCAGTCATCTTCCTTCGAATGGAGGTCAAGCGCCGGCGTCTGACCTTCTGCGGACGTCGTCGCTCCATCTCAGAGGACCTTCCGGTCCATTCCTACCGACGCGCTTCCTTCAAACTGGAGATGAGTCCGAAGGTGGGCAAGCGGGAGCTCCATCATGTCCTGCTTGGGTCGTCATGGGTGGGAGCAGGTCACGAAGAAGGATGCGTGGCTCGCGTGTCACCCAGAGAAGAGGCCCTCGACTATCGGACGGTTCTCAGTGAGTGCGGATGTCGTTTCGTGTATAAGTCGCTGCCGTCGCTGAACTTTGGAAAGACAACGGCGATTCCGAACGCGATACGACTGACTGAGCACAGTGGCAAAAGAGCCTGGTTGCACCGGAGCGTCAGTACGGACGAGGGATACATCTACGACTCCAGTGGCACCTGATCACATCCGGTTCGCTTCTCTCCTGGTGCGATCTGGCATGCCATCCGACGCTTTGCACTCGTTGCGATTTGACACGCTTAGGCCTACTGTATATATATGATACTATATATATATATATATATATATCCGATGCGTGCACTCGTTGTCATGTCAATTTCTCTGGTTTTTGTTCTTGAATCAACCGTGTTTCAAATACCGAATTCTGTAATCACATCGGCCTAATTTCGTGCGAGAAGAGTGGAATTGAATGGACATCGATCGATTTCTTGGTCGTTTGGTTGTGGACATAAAATTATATATATATATATATCGATGAATCTGCCAGATATTATTTGGCATGAGCTACTAAATCACTGAATGGCTGGGTCGCAGCCATTCATTTATTACACCCCAAACATGTCTTTAGTAAGAATGTAATATGGCTAAATTACAATTCAAGGTTCAAAAGTCAACTTTGCAAAATGTTTCCAAAGTCCAGTATTTTCGCTACTACGACAGTTTGAATACTTCAGAAATTAGCCACAAGCGATAAATTCTAGTTCTCTGCCGTGTCTTTACATGCAGGCTAAAATATGCGAATAGCCAGAAAACGTGGGCTATTTCAAACAGAAACAAAAATGACCAATTGATTAATTACGGGTTAAGGTCCTATTACAATAGTTCCTATTGATTTTAAATGTTTTTCAAGACAGCTAAATGCAGAACCAGAGTTGTATTGGTTCAATTTTCATGACCCGACCCATTGAAAATGGACCCGACCCGGCTTCTGAAGAAATATTTCTGACTCGACACGATCCATGACGTACTTGACCCGACCCAATTCGACCCGACCCGCCTTTAGTACTAATTTTACAAATATTATTTATCGTAAAATTCTAATGTAGTAAAAACAGTCAGACCACCATGATGATGAGTTCTCTGCCCGAAGGCAGGTTCACTTGACTTACGCCACCCGAGGATGAGATGAGTGAGGTGATTTCCAGTTGCCTTCCTCACAGACAATTATGGGTGAGCAACTTGTCAAAGGTCGCTACACAGTGACTTGGGGTGGGTTCGAACCTGCGATCCTCCGAACGCAGAACACAGAACATAACATTACACCAGACCTCCATATATGCTAATAATATTGATTTGTGAGGACGTATCAAGAAAGAGACCCTTCGTTTATTCCTATATTGCCCTAAACTTAGTTTCTCCAAAAAATATCTGCAAAAGAATTGCAGAAACTGTTGGGTACGTATGAGTACGGTCCGCGTGTCCCATCGTTGCCTCCTCAGCTAACTCACACGTTTGTAGTAAATGCTCTTACCTTTCGTTTTTTCATAAACTCATGAGAAATAATTTCATACGACAGCTTGAGCAGAGTTCGGTGTAAAAAGGAACAAATCCGGTGTTGCTCTACGTTTTTGCGCTGATTTATTCGCCATATTTAATTTATTTGATTGTAGCTGATTAACATTGTGAATATCACTGAGTTTAAAATTAAGCTCTGCACGAAATTGGTGGGTCGAAATGGTTTTGGGACCCGACCCGACCCAGCCCGCCAGAATCTTGACCCAACCCGACCCATCTAATCTACAGATATTCGTGATCTGACCCGGTCCGACCCGACCCGACTGAACTCGCGTGGACAACTTTCTACAGAACAGCAGGACCATGTAAAGTAATTTCATTTTCAATAATTTTGATACGAATAATCAATATACCAGCTTACATAATTATTGCACTAAAATAGGAATAGAAATACAAATTCACAATCAGATAATAGTCTAACGCTTGGGACAACTTCCGGTAGAAACGGAGCACGTTAGTGTCTATTACTTTTAATCAATTCCGGTATGCTTCACATTAATTCGCGACAATATCAAGTCAGTAACTTTATTAAAACCATGTAACGACAGCGGTCTCTGTTACTACAACGGCATATACTTTCCATGTAGGCCAACCGTCAGTTGCTTCATTGGACTGGGCGAATTACTCAAAATAAATTAGATGCTTGAGTTTTTTGTTAGCTGAATTTGGACCGACCAATAGACTTAATACAAAAAATAAAAATTTTTGGAAATTTTTCAGTTGCAGTTTATCAGCCAGGATGAAGTAGCCGTTAAATTCGAAATTTTCATTGGTGGATTTACCTGCAGCTTCTGCCTTTACTCTCCTCTTCCCCCTCTACTCTCCTCCTCCTTTACGACATTGATAAATTACTTACTTTGGAACTGCGACAGACAATTTAAAATGACTCACTGATGACATTGACGATCATCACCTCACTCTTACTGTAAAGTTGGTTACCGCAGAAAGAGCATTCGGCAGATTGAATACTTGTGATCCACCATGATAATTCAATGAACGACAATCTTGACTGGCATTAAGGTTGATCGAAGGAGAAGTTATTGATTCAAAATATTTACTTCGAAATAGCAACCGTCAATCGCTTTGCACACGATGAGCTATTCATATAATGTGTAATGTTTGGTGAATCTCCAAAAACATTTTGCGCCGATATATTTTGCCATACTCAAACAGTTTTATAATTGTCATTTAATTTTAAATAGGCTACTATGTCTACTATAGAACGAAACGTCTTTGAGAAAGAACCCATGCCCCTCCATCCGAGCAATCCTTGATCCACCACTGACCTATATGTACTAGAAGGCTAGTTTTTCAAAAAAAAATTATTTTTATTGTGTGTGATATTATGTGGGCTACTTAATTTTAGTCATGCTCCGATGTCAACGTACGTCAGCATACGGCATATCGTACGCGTACATGTACGCACGTCATAGAAAGAGCTTACATTCGTTCCGTACGAGCGGTCGCACGTTGCGTCTATCATAGGGTCAACATAATGCTACGTTATAGTTAGACAGACCACTCCAGGGAGGCATGGCTTAAGACTAGATCTGGGTCACTATAGGAGGTCATTGCTTGTGCACTAGTGATGATTGGTCTGACGGCCTATATTTTTAGTAAAGGTATTCGGCCGGCTTCAGAGGTCAGAACTAGTGGCTCGTTGGATACATTGTCGGTGGTGTTTTTATATCTGGTTAGTCAGAACTGGGTGACATGTCAGTCTGTTTCACAGGTCAGCCTTACTAGAGGAACAGTATTCTTGGATCAGCTCCTCAGATTCGGCTGACCCCGCTGCTCGGTCTGACCGCACTGCCGTTCTGTCTGACTACGAGATTCGGTATAAAATAACCGCGCACTGTAGACAAAGGGTCTGTCTGGTTGGAATCGCTCGTTGTTCGTGGGTGGTTAAGGTATAGTCAGGTAGGTTGGGATCTTGGAAAGACTATAAGTGACAGAACTCTGAAAGCTTGTAGGCTAAGACGTCTAAGTACGCGGCGCAGATTAAGGTTAATGCTAGCTTCTAAAGTCTTTTGATTATTATTAGAGTTATCGTTTACGTGACAATAAAACAATTTATTTCGTTATATTTTATACCTCTCGTGCGAGTTGCTAAGTTCACCCATAAGTTCCTGTAGGTCTGGCTGATAACGTGGCTTAGCTAATTGTCTGTAAGGTAATTCCTTATACCTATAGATTGGCTAGGTACTCAGATAAGTGACACGTTATATCAAAAAAGATTAACCCAGACGACACGTCTTTCCCACTCTCAACGATTTGGATCTTTACGATTGCCTTAACAAAATAATTTTGTTGGAATAAATTTCATTGTTTTTTTTACACAAACTAAACGTCTAATGAACCACTCAAAACCCTTAGTATGTTATGTCATGTAATTTAAACAGTCAAACTTATCGGCAACAGGCAGCAGCATTGAGAAAGCTTAAAATTTTGTCGCCTAAATTCATTTATCCCACAATCGCATTGGCATTACGCAACACGTCACAACAGCCAGGCTATATGAGGCTTAAATTGTGCTTTTCTCAGATACCGTAGTTTATTATTAGGCCTATATATTATTATGTCCTCCTTATGGCAGGACATAATAAAAATCAGTAACACGTTCTGCCACATGGACATACAAAATGTGATTGATTTCCTCTTTGACATTTGAAGAATGCTAGTAACTTAAGTACTATAATTATATCCATGGATGACGTGCAAAATCGTGGCTCAGCTAAATGCAGCTGTGTCAAAAATTTAATCGTAGGTAACATAAAACGGCGCAGCTGGATATTTTTGTTCTCCAATAGAGCAACTGGAAAGTTGTTTTTCATAGTTTTAGTCGTCGATATTACAACGGCGATTGAGCTATCCAAACTCGACGCTTATATCAACACATTTTATTTGCAGTTCACTTAGGACCGGAAGTAGCTTTTAATGTTCTATTCCGGTGACGAGAAGAGTGACGTATACATAGTTTTCAGATTGATTCTAAAACTACTCAATATAAATAGACGTCTCTCTAACAAGCAAATTGCATTGTCGTGTTCGGTTATTTTGTCTTCAAGCCTTCTTCTGTCGTCGAAAGATGTTCACAGGGTTCTTTGTGGTCGTTCTGGCGTTGCTCGGGTCGGAGTTTGGACGGATCGTGGAGGCCACCGACAGCGCTACGTGCGCAAACCTAAAGCAAAGCGCACTAACTGTCGTTCGTAAGCCAACGCCCTATACGTCTGCATGCAAGGTCAGAAAATCAGACTGCGACTTAATTCAATGGTATAAGTTTTCTTGCTACGGTCACAGAATGCTACACAAAATTACTCATTGTTACGGCAATAATAGTTCAAGTGTTTTACCTTTGGTAAACTAGTTGCAATTCGCTATTTAAATATGTAATTGACAATCTGAAAATGTTCTAGCAATCTAGACCGCTTGTGGTTCCCCGCATGCGCTCTGCCATGGCCAACACAGCCTCCCATTTCTCTTCGGGAGGCTCTCTCTCTCTCTTCCTCTGCAGACGTCCGAGGGCGCCTGAAGACTCTCCTGTTCTCCGTTTAGCAATGTGTTGAGTCGCGTGCGCCTCTGATATCGAGTGGCGCCACTTAAGTATTCCATTACAATTACAATTACAATCCAATAGGCGAGCTGTAATAGTAAGTCCCGAATGATGCTGATTGGTTCAACAGACAAATTCGCAAAGGAACTTTACATATTTTTTATATATCTATATCTATATCTTTACATATCTAGTTCTGTTCAAACGTCATGCCGTATGAATTACTCCAGGTTGCGGAACGAGGGTCAAAACCATGTAACGAAAGGGGTTGAACCAAACGACACATTGTTTTGTATGTTAATAGTGTGGAGTCGCGATAAGCAAGATTGAAGTGCTCAACGTGACCACTGGAGTAAATGAGACGCGAGAGACTTGCACTGGATGCCGCACGGCCCATGTTCCCGTACGAGACTCTCCATATTGCACCACCGCTTCAACCTCCAGCTCTTGCATCTGCAAAAATGTGTGCAGCGGATTGAATGTTTACACGTAAGTCTGAATATGTTAGATTAGGATGACATATCAATGCGCGGTTCAGACAACTGAATTCAACTTCCTTAGTCAATATAATATTATTGCTCCCAGCAGGTTCATTTTATCGTCTGCAGTCTGTTGTCCTCTGTAAGTTGCAAGCAGGGCCGTTTGAGGCACGAGCAGTGTATGCGTTCGCGTAGGGCCCCAATAATTGACACGTCATTGTCCTACGACTATATTTTAAAAAAATCATTTGAACAGTAAAATACAATAAAAACAATAAAGAACAAACTAGAAAGTCTTGCGCAGGCCCAGCAATACTAAATACGGCACTGGCTAAAAATACCTGTTTATGCAGTGTGTCTCAATGTTGTTTCAACATGTATCAAGCCACTTGAGTACTTATTACTAGCCAGTGTTCAAACAGTCTCATCGTCTTGATAATTATAGTTGACCTATTAATTCCTAGCATTGGTTCCAATACCTCCTCAATCCCGGGTATTGGCGTAGACCTAATAAGCAAATTCCACAGGAAGAAGATGACTTGCTTGTACCGAGAGACATTAATTGGGCAATTAATTGCGACTTCTCATTCTTGTGTTGTGTCTCTTAATTGAACTCTTGGAGCAATAATGTTTTTATCACACAATCATCTCAGCTAATTGCTTCTGTAGATCCCCACAATAAAGTAAATTTAAAAATAGTTTATTTAAAATAAAGTAAATGTAAAAATATAAGTTTGAGTCCGATCGTCCATGCAGACGGTCACTGTGTAGAGCAACCTCTTAACGCGCAGTTGGTTAACACTGTCGATGTCCTGTCGTATGAACAGCTAGAAGGAAGATATCATCAAACACAGTTGTACAGCAGTGCATGGTCTATATCGTATTAGGATTGGATTAGATATATTGCTGAAGCTTCAGTGCCTGTCTGTAAGGCAGTCAACTTATCATGAATCCTAATAGGGAGGAATAAAACTGATTGTAGCTGATCATTGTATTTGCGGGGATTTTATTGGTTAGCAGCCAAAGGGTAAAGCGAACGAACGCATGCTATAGATTCCTAGAATATTGGGTTTGTATTTTTATCTAGATGCAGGCATGTTGGCCATACATGTATTTATCTCCAAGTCACACCGGAAGTAAAGCTGCATGCCCTCCAAACTTCTCAACTTGAGTTGGTAAAACTTGTACGATCGACTATTGTCACCAACCCAAGAATAAACGAAAAGGCCTTCTTGATATGCTTATAACTTCTCTGCTATTGTAAATGTCGTTACCGCAGAGACAACCATCCACTCGCGAACTATTCGCCACATCTGAGAGTAGCATTACTGGATCCGAATCCAGAGTCACCCTTTGTTTGTTTGTTGTTATCAATTAAGCTAATTATAAGAGTTATTTTGCAGATGCAGCTGCGTGGCGATCCCAGTTGCACCTCCCACGACTGCGGCGTCACCTGCTGAACCTGCAGTGGATTTTCTCAATTACTGAGAATAAATAAGATGGTTCATTAAGCTGAGCTGATCTGCCTACACTGTTCGACATTATCAATCTTAATCACTTTCTTTACACAGTGATGCACTTTAATAAATCTAAACATTGTTGATAAAAATAAATAAATTTCAGAATTGCATTAAACAATTGTCGACTTCTTTCATCAGGTTAAATTTGACTTAGGGCCTAAGCAGCTCTCTTAATTAATATCAATATTCATACATTAGGTCTAGATACTGAATTTACGTCCCCATAAGTCTATCCATGTCGATTTTTTTCTTATGGGGAGCACTCTTGCTGAAAACATGTTCATTGTTAATATATAAATATATCAATTTGTCATCGTATTGAGAAAGAACGACCCACACTCTTACGGTGAAGAATGTAACATTGCAGGGATGTGAAATTTTCGTAGGGAGCTCTCATGTGAATTTCTACGTCAGTGTAACTAGTCTCAACTCGAAATGTCGTTTCGCTTCCGAGATATGGACATTGAAAGTTCACGTGTGTTTAAAATTACTCCTGTTAAATCTAGCTTTTCATTTTCTCTTGACGGACCACATGATAGGCAGGGCTGCCGTTAACGAATAGTTTTGGAGTCGAGTACTCGGTCGACTAGCTTTGCGAGTCTTCGAGTACTTGTTAATCCCAGAAGTGCTCAATACAAGCTACATGGTTTCTACGATAGATATAGACTAAGTAGACCATAGCATAAGTTCTAACTAAAGCTTTGGCGCACCCATAAAGTTAAATATCCATTGTAACAACTAACAAGCTACTAAACAGCCAAAGAAACTGAATTTTTTTTAGTATTTTGTTACACAACAAAAAATAAAATGTAGGCTACAGAAAGCCGTCTGACAGCCAACAAAATGCCTAAGAATAAGACAATAAGATGCCATCATGTCATGATGTCAGTAATTGGAAAACCGGAACCACAATTTGCGATTTTCCGACCGGAAGTGGAAGCATGCGAGTACTCGAGTAAAAAAATTATCGAGTAACTTTTGGAGTTGAGTACTCGCGAGTACTCTGGTACTCGCGGCAGCCCTAGTGAATAGTAATAGGCCTACGCATACTGGGATGATTATGCAAATCAGGCAGACTCGTCTGCCATTTGTCTTGACGAGTTTAGATTTCTCCAACAAACCAAACGTCATCCTGAAAGCCCTGAAAGTAGTCATTTTTATAAAACAATCAATGACGTCAGCGATATAGAAGGGTAGAAATAGGCTTGCGCGAGAACATGACGAATAAAACCTGGTCCATTGCAACGCTCAATGCTCAGTTGCATGTCACCAAGAGTTAGAAGGGATCAGCAGTTTATAAAACTAATGACACTACTGTTCACTGTGTTCAGATGTTGTACAGTGTTTAGCACAAAAGTCAAGACGATCAATTATTTGCAATTTACGTCACTGTACGTTGCTCCCCTAGCGACCGTTTGATCAAAATTCCGCTCAATAGAGTAAAAGAAGTTGCGATTTAGACTCATTATTTTAATGACAAGTAGGCTATTTTCAATGCTCTAGTTGTGGACTTTGGCCATCAATATAGTAAATAATTGAAAAGCTCGGGGATTTTGAATACCAACTGTTCTCATACGTTAATACTTTTGACCTCCGGAATGGATAGATATTTTGATATTTTTTTAAACTAACTCAGCGATACATGCGTAAACGCAAACAGGTTGAAATACACAGATATTAGAACTGGACGACCTCAGCTGAGCTAATAAAGTCCACCCTACATTGTAATTCACAAGCAGCAGTACATGTTTGATCATGAGTAAGCTTACATTTTATTGATTACTGTGATTATTTTGTAATTGTAAATTCTTTGACTGCTCATATCTGATGCTCCTGTAGTGTGTTTCAGACAGTTCAGTAAAGTGCGTATTTACTTACTTGGGGAGGGATCACGATATTATCGAGTTCTTAATAACCAGTTTTTCAATGATAGATAGCCAGATAGACAATATGATAAAAAAAGCCAAAGGCTCATAAGATCACAAAGGTTTAGCAATAAGAAATCAAGAACTTTCTATGGCTTATTTCAGATGCGATTATCAAATCCACAGTCCTAAGTTTACGGGGGAAATGTTTTAAGTTTAAGTTCCATTGCTTTGGACCGATTAGCGTTGCTTAATGTAGATAGAAAACAACATATAAATTACAAATGGAAAATCAACTAACCAAAACCATATAACAGTTCTTGATATCTTGTAGCTTGACCATTGTAATGCTATTATAACATTACAATGGTCAAGCTACAAGATATCAAGAACTGCCTATAGCTTGTCTTAACACAATTGTAGGAGTTACGAGTTTCATAGTTTCGGACCGATTACCGAGTATCGCTGTTGAATGTTGGCTGATATTTGACCTGCAAATGGAAACCTGATCATTTATCGTATTGCGAGTTACCTGTTGGTGCATTTCGTGCATTAGTTTTAAAATAGGCATCAAACCTATAAGGTCCGATCATCCATATTAGTCTCAGCTTCCGGACGTGTAGGCTGTAGGCCTACCGGCAGGTTCTGATGATGCCGTCGGTGCCTCTGGTGCCAGACTTTTTCCTCTGGGCAAGGTGATCTACTTGCACCCTCCCTCACCCCACAAAAGTCTACTATGATTTTTAAACACAGATGTTCTTAAAAGAAAGACATAAGGCGCTCAACTCGAAACAGCAAAATTTATTGAAAATTGCTAAAATCTTTGATTATTTATTGCAAATACAAAAGAACATATTTTGGCACGCAGATACTTTGAACTGAAGAACAATCGGAATAATGATATCCTCCGCCATTTGCAACACTACAATATGGAAGTGGATGCATTTCGCATCTCAAGACTAAGCCCCCCTAAAGACCATTACGTTCAGCTTGTAGTTTTTATATTCATGCACTTAAACGTATTCGGTTCTAGCATTTTGGATTTATTATTCTTCACTCAGCGGGTATTAAGGTCTATTATTATTTGTTGTTGTTGCTGTGAAACTTTATGAATAGCAATAGGGGTCAACGGGTTTGGGTCGACGACGGTTGTCTTTTATGGTTTGCCTTTATGTTTGCTGAACATTATTTGCATTCCTTTGCATTATTTGCATCATAGCTGAGAAAAGTAAATTTTTGGTTGAAGCTAGTGACTGGGAAACGAAAATACGCAATTTAGCACCTTTTGCACTTATTTTGTAATCTTTGTACGTTGCCTTACTTTGGTCAAATTGGGCCTTAATATATTTTCTCCAAGCATCTGATTTTCCCATATACACACCATTATGATGCGATTTTTTTCTCAATTGAATAAAAAATATAATTAGCACCATAACATCACATAGCACATCCAGGGTTTAAAGTAGTACAGAAGGCGTTATTCTGTATAAAAACAACGGTAAATTTACCTGTAGCATGCCTAATAGCCTAATTTTCCTAGGTTCCCTGTAGGCCTATAAGCTGCTCACTGAGACAGCTGTATTGTCATCCAAGATATTCCACAGTTCTACAACTCTTGCATTGAAGAAATTCTACTCTCATGCTCACTAGAGGATTAAAACCTTTCACTTGACAAACATCTGAGAATATGAAGCGTGTGGTGTTAACCGTGTAACCACGCCTTGAAATATTTTCTGCGTACTCCTAAACACCAATGATCGAGTACCTCTGTGGGATGCAACGTATACATAGTAATAATATTAACAGCAACAACAACAACAACAACAATAATAATAATAAATTATAACAACAACAATAATAATAATTTTCTTCAAATTTCCAACTGACAAACCACAGTATGATTACTAACACAGTATGAACGAATGATGACAAGTTATTACAAAAGTCGAATCTAATTGTCGGCAGCCATGCAAGACGCCCATTACGTTATGCATCAATTTAACAAACGCCTCCGCCTAGCGAAAGTAGGACTAAACAAACAACCTTACTTTGATTCGGGGAGTCAAACTCGTTTCTTCAGTTCTGCGTCCCAGTGGGTAATCCATTTCTCTACAGAAAGCACTTTGTTATCTAATGACTACAGTAATCTTAACCCTGATCTTAACCGACCCTCGCGACGCCAGTAAACTTACCCCAAGCGACTCTCGTGGCACCTATCTTGACCATAAACGACACTCACGACGACCGGTACTATATGCACCCCGAGAGCCTACTGCAAATTTGCCGAAGAAAACACGATAACTGCTTATTTTCATTCATTTATTGAAAATTTTTATGTTGCGCTCTTTCAAAGGCGCTCTGAACTCCAGCTCGGACAAAGTGGTATGTTTTCACATTATCATCTAATACAACTCTGCTAATACAATCTTTGCATTGGTCAGTTTGAATTAGTAAACGAACAACACTAGCTCAACGATACAGGTCCGGATTTAGTAACTCGGCTCCAAATCTCGCGACATTCTCGAATCAGACCAGCTTCTACATAAGCATGATATTTTCGTCGATACCGCCTCCATCTAGCATATTATTTTCATCAATCCAGCTTCCATTTACGTTTATTTCTTTTCATCGCTCGAGTTTTTGCGTGCACGGCTTTGTTTACATCGATACCACTTCCATCGTGACGACATTCTCGCCTTAGGCCTAATCCTGCCTCTACATAGGCATGATATTCTCCTAAATCCAGCTTCTTTTTAGGCATAATTTCTTTCATCAATCCAGTTTCTACTTACACGGTCTTCTTTAGGCATCACCAGTAAAGTTTTGTGAGATTTTTAGCGAGTTATTAAATCGGACCCGTAACCATTTTACTTTTCATTTCGACTGTTTTCTATGCCAGTGATTAGAATAGTATTCAAATCGCGATGTCCCTGTAATTTGACGTGCAAATTGATTTTGACAATGAACGATCGTCGGTTTATGAGATGTGGAAGAGAAATGAGGAGGCGACTGTTTGATGACTGGCAGATGAAAACACGATAACTGCTTATTCATTCATTTATTGAAATTTTTATATTGTGCCTTTTCAAAGGCGCTCTCAACTCGAGCCCTGGAAGTGCAAGCAGATAGCTGTGGCAGGGAACTAGACGTTGGAGCAACAAGCTAAGCACAAATTGAAAAAGAGATGTTTAGCCCGTGAATAGTCCCATCAGATAATCAAAAGCGTAGCTTGTACTTAGATGGCGCTATTGTCAACATGCACACGGTTACATACACGCAAATAGTGGCATCACTTTCATCATCATCATCATCATCATCATCATCATCATCTTCATCATCATCATCATCATCGTCGTCGTCGTCGTCATCACAAACATCATCATCATCATCATCATCATCTTCATCATCATCATCATCATCATCGTCGTCGTCGTCATCACAATCATCATCATCATCATCATCATCATTATTTCCAGATGAATGCATCCGTCAACAGTCAATGAATGACTTTCACTGGCATGTTTGTGTTCCAATCATTCAGGTCTTAGTTGGGTCAGAAAACCCGCTTTCGTTCAAATGTATAATAATGCAATACTATAGCATTCGACATCGCCCTTCCTCCTAAATAGGCCAAGTTAGTGCACGTGCCTCGACGACGCAATTGCAAATGTATTGCAAAGAAATTGTGCGCGAAGGACTTGCTCCGTTGCTCGAGGTAACTGCCTCGAACGAAGCGCGAGCCTATACTCTCCGCATTATAGGCTCACCTCTTCAGGAATTCTAACCCTAATACTTATAATACTCCGTCCTTAAGGCGTTCTCGTCCCAAAACGAAACCCTCCTTCGCAGCGTCTACATGGCAACTAGACTCTGATCTCCTCTGAACATCTATGACACGCTTCTGACGTGACGCAGCCCTCGTGATTAGGCTGAGACCTTTCACTCAGCATTCGAGAAACGGTTTAGAAGTTTTGAGTTGCGATAATAAATCATTGGCATCAATGTAGCCTACGCAAATAACCGATAGGAGTAAGTCAGCTTTGCCGTGCAAACAAAACCAAATTAGTAAAATCAGAATCCAAATTGCTTCAACTTTTGTCTGAAAATACGTACAACGCTATTAGTAATTTAGGAGCCATTGACAATTTTATCAACACTCGATCATTTGTATGATTGATGTCCTATAGAGAGCAGTTTTACCTCCACTCGGGTTAAAAGGTGAAAGCTAATAAGCGATCGGATTATTTGACAAGCGATAGGGGCTATTGCTTGTTTCAGTGATTAATGTCGTAGACCGGAGAAGCAATAATAGTATTCTTGACTTGAATTCGAATTTATTTTAGGAAACACCTGTTTAATACGTTTCCAACGTTTTAATAAGATGTTGAAATTTGAGACTTAAATCATAATGAATGACAGCGAAACACAAGAACTGTAAAGAGAAAGATTATTTGAAGGAAATGACAATCATGAAAAATCCAATAACTCATTCGCTCAGATTATATCATATTTACACACGTGAATTTGACTTAGGCATTTAGTTGAGATATTATGTGGGGATGCGTGTTCAGTATCTCCCAAATCTTTGCTTATTTTATGGCGCATATGCAGAGATGCATGGGACGCGGTGGCGCAGCGGTATGTTCTGTGCCTTGCAACCGAAGAGTCACTGGTTCTAACCCAACTCAAGTCAATGTATAGCGCCATTGGACAAGTTACTCGCCGATAATTGTCAGTAAAGTAAGTAAGTAAGTATGTACTTTATTGAACCGCTTGCAAACGCACTGCGGGCACATCATAATATGAACGCTCAAAACAATGTACACTCTCAAAATAAACATATCAACCAATTAGACAGCAATCAGACATCCTCAAAGTAGTTAGAGTAAAATAATGTACACTCATAAAATAATTATAACCAGTAATTACACAACAGACATCCCATGAGTAACTAGAGTAAATAGAAACCAAACAATACTAGGCCAAGTTACACTCACAATAGGAATAGATTCAATTGTATAGCATTCGGGTGATAAACACCCCATCGAATTAGTGCGTCAGCGCGCGGGATCTCTCGATTACGCGATCGAGGACGGAGTGAATAGGTAGCAATCTTTAAAGGCGGCAAAAGGCAACTTAGAACATGGCAAGGATTGTGTAGCGCAGAAGAGAAAAGAGAGGAATCTGCACGACCACAGAGTTCATCAAAATTCATCTGGTCAAAAGGCAGAAACTTAAGCCGTAAGGAAGGCAACAGGAAACCACCTCACTCATATCATCCTCTTGAAGTCATTGGACCTGGTTCTAGGCATAGAAATCATCATCATCATCAACAACAACAACAACAACAACGTCATCATCATCATCATTATCATGAAGAAATCAGACAAGGCCACCATAATTGCCAAAACTGCATAAACCTGGATAATACTTCGATAGATCGAATTGATTCAAAAACTCTGCTGTAAAGTCATTCAGGCTGCGAAGAATAATTAATCGATGCTGTCGTGGCCACGTACATCGTACGATCATTTTTTCCAGCAGCGCTGTTGCTGCCGCAACGTCCTCCTGTAGAGATTCAGATGATGAGAGGTTTAGTTCCTGAAATAATTATTCAGAATCCGGATTGATAGACCAACCTGTTCAACATTTCACAAGGGTCGACGGAGCTTAACAAACAGTGGATAGTCAAGAGCCAGACGCCGAAGTGAGACGATAGGTGTGTTGTGGGTCAATGGCGTTGTATCTGATTCGGGGAGTGTCGTAAGCCACACAGCTCCTGACGATTTTCAAGCATAGGCCTATGATGTCTGACTTCATATTGGACTAACTGCAGCAAATGGTGATTGCTAGTTCTCGCCTGACTGAAACTGCGACTTGAGGGGTTTGGTAGGTCACATGTAGTTTCAGATCTCAGAACAATTATTACTAGAGTCCCATGCAATCGATCACCCCCTCTCTCTCTCTCTTTGTTTCTCTCTCTCTCTTTGTTTCTCTCTCTCTCTTTGTTTCTCTCTCTCTCTTTGTTTCTCTCTCTCTCTTTGTTTCTCTCTCTCTCTTTCTCTTTGTTTCTCTCTCTCTCTTTCTCTGTCTCTCTCTTTCCCTCTCTCTTTCTCTCTCTCTTTCTCTCTCTCTCTCTTTCTTTCTCTCTCTTTCTTTCTCTCTCTCTCTTTCTTTCTCTCTCTCTCTTTCTTTCTTTCTCTCTCTCTTTCTTTCTCTCTCTCTCTCTCTCTCTCTTTCTTTCTCTCTCTCTCTCTCTCTTTCTCTGTCTCTGTCTCTCTGTCTCTCTGTCTCTCTCTCTGCTTGTTTATCATCGACGTTGATGTTTCGGTTCAATTAAACGCAAGGCAATGGCTGTTACATATACCTTACATATCTTACATACGTTATGTACATACTTACATATATACAAAGATGCATATATACAAAGATGCATATATACAAAGATGCATATATACAAAGATGCATATATACAAAGATGCATATATACAAAGATCCATATATACAAAGATGCATATATACAAATATGCTTGCACGCATAATTACACACACAAATACACGAGCAGCTTCTTGACAGGCCTATTCTTTTGATAACTAGAACGGTTGTCAACCACATTTCATAACTTTTAAAATCTGCCAGTGTTGGACGCTTTATAGGCCTACGTTGTAGAAGTCACTGAACAGAAAAGTGAAATATTTAGTTATATTCAATGCAAGAAGAAGGATTCGATAATTACGTCGAAACGCAATTCTTATTAGATTCACAGAGTCTAACTTTCTCAGTATTACAGCATTTAAGAAAACTGCAAGGACATGGTGAATGTCCTTGTAATTATAATCTTGTGGAAAGTTCTAAATGTTCATCCGATCATCACTATATCCCCCTTTGTAGCTATACGAAATCTTTTTAATACACCACCATTCAGCTTTAATATAAAGATCACAAAACGTTCGGACAAGTGACAACCATTTTTAAATCGCAGCCTTTTAAATGGTGAAAATAGCTTTTACCGCATAATTTGTTGAAATGGAACACACTTCTGTAAAAATCAGGCTTGGTCTACAGCGAATGATTGGACGACCAACAATGGACAGACGACACAGACGGGTAAATGGAAACCATAAAATCGTCATTTAGGTTGAATGGGAGAGCCATCTAAACACTGAATACGCCAACGTGCCATAACTTAGACTGAGCCCATGCCAACATTCATAGAAACAAGCGCTATGGCGCACGCACACATGCACACGCACAAACACGCACACACGAGCGCACACACGCACGTGTTCGCCAACCAACCAATGCATTGTGCTCATTTAAGTCGATATATATATATATCGATATATATATATCACGCATATATATATATATATATATATATATATATATATATATATATATATGCGTGACGTCAAACTGACGTCAAAACTATTATCTATTGAATGGACGACGTCGCTCGTCCTAATCGGCCGTGTACGAACGCAAGCGATTACTCGAATTGTTGCCTTTGGTATTTTTTATTGGCGAATTAATTTAAATAAATCTATCATTTCTACATCCAGATACAATGACTACTGAATATTTACGATAACCGCGTAAAAGGAGTAAGCTTATTATATCGCAGGCGCTTTGAATAGCCAACCAACGTAGACGTCGTTATAAGCCGGTATAGCAGTTGCTGCTCGACTACAAACAAATCACAATGGCGCAACATAAATCGTCCGTTTAATATTATTATTCTGATGCAATCTGGAATCAAGAATGAAAACACTTCTTTTTAAGCAGATACGCGTGTTCGCTGAAGGCGGAGAGCAGTCAGCGATTTCTATGACATTGCGGTGATGTGTTTGGCCAATGGATATATCTTTCACCTATAGATGCTTTGTCCTAGAACAAACTGGCTTTTGCGCCCTCTGATCACCCCGCATTGTACTGTGCTGAAACTCCAACGAAACATGAATCTAATAACATGATTCATTTTTTTATGTCTTTAACGTATATTCTTCAAACAATAGTTTCGCTTAATGGTTCGTATAGTCTGAACTTCATTGACTATCAATAATTATAACTAAATTACGCAAAATGTCAAACGCTAAATGTCTCTATTTGCACATTACGATTAATAGCCAAGCGTAGGCGTTGCAATAGTCCAAAATAGGTAGGCCTATATAATACGGCAGTAATAAATTAATCGTGCAGAAATTGGCAAATATGTGATTGCACTCAAATGCTGTAGCCTACACGGTTGCCCAGGCAACTGCGTATACTGCTGTACGCAGCTGCGTACAACCTTTACACCCATGCACAGCATTGCACACATGCGCACACTATAGAAATACGAATATACCGAATACAATGGTGTCAATGACGGCTGTAATATGAATGCTGTTAGTTTTCTCTAGAAAAGCATTTAAAGGCAGATCTTTAAACTCGCACTCGATGTTGCATCATTTCTACTCACAAAGACAGCTACACAGAGCTATTCGCCCATCGCAGTCTGTGAAACATAGGCGTTTCTTTAACACTAATAAGAGATTATTCACTCATTCATTCATTCGTTCATTCATTCATTCACTCGCTTACTTATTACTTAGCCTACGTACTTGCACTGACGTACAAACTTATTATCGACGCAGCTATAAATCGCGATTCAAAAAGAAAGTGGCTCTTACCGAGTCACTAACTCAGTATACCTAATTGATTCAAATTCAAACAACAAAATAAAATCTCTCGATTCTGTCGTCACAAAGCTGTCAACGCACTGATCAAACTTCTCTAATTCGAAGAATGAAACGATTCAAACATGCAACCTCGAATAAACAGCAGCATAGAATCTATTTTGCTTTTGGTTCTGCTAACGTTTTTATATGATTTTTGAATGGCTATATATATATATATATTTATATTTATATGACCGCTTTGGAGTCGATAAATCATATGCATGTACTTCAATTTTGTCGTCTGTTTCATGGAAAATGGGCGACAAGTCACCCGAGTTATTCCAAGATCAAAGCGCTTTACATAGGTACACGCAGCCAGCCACAGCACGAGCCACTGAGTCAGCGGGGACTCAGCTTATCATGAGAGATGAGGGACAGGCATCGATAAGGCGGCTTTAATCAATGATGCCCAGATTGCCGGTCTATCCACTCTCCAGCACATATTCCTCCGATTCAAACATAGGCCCCTACACACACACACACACACACACACACACACTCACACACTCACACACACACACACGCATTGGCTGGCCCAGGCATTTATGCGGATCGATGACTCTGCCGCATACGGTCCTCCTGCTCTACGTGCAATTTCGCAGATCACAGACTGAAGGAGGACATAAGCAATCTCGGCGACGCTCTCGTATTTCTTAATGCCATCGATATATTCGGATCCGATGACAGTTATGTCGCAGACATTTCTTGGAATTACTAACATTATTATTAACGTCATTGGCATTTTTCGTGTCATAAGTATGCATTGGGATCATTGGCAGTTATTGATGTCATCGATATGTTTTGACGCCATGGACATTTATTGATGTCATAAATATGCCTTGGTTTCATTGGCAGTTTTTGATGTCATCGAAATGTTTTGGTATCATGGACATTTATTAATGCTATCAATATGTTTTTATGTCATGGACATTTATCGATATCATCAATATGTTTTGATGTTATTTATATTTACTGATGTTATCTATGTCTTGCAGTCATTCACATATTTTGAAGTAATCAATATTCATTCATTTATTACGAAGATTTAACGTTAGCCCACTACTCAGCAGCGCTCCAATACGTTTTGCGTAGAGATCGCAATTCCGGACCATTATAATTTTTCCGGAATTTTTTCGGTCAAACTCCGGAATTTTTCGAGAATTCCGGAATTCTCGTTGCGAATGTACTGACCGACTCATTACTGTCAATTACAACAAATTCCCAACAAATTCAAATACTAATATTGTCTCCTTAACTAGTATAATACAAAACTACACATGGACGATGCGTCGACGGTATCCTAAAGTCAATAGTTAGTGACAATGGTCAAAGAAATAAATAAAAAGTTACAAGCTTAAAGAACAGAGATATAGTCCACGGTGTTAATGAATCCATAATGCATCAGGTATGCTTCTAAAAAATATGAACGCTGGAAGTACAATAATTCCAAGATTTTCATAACCGAGACTGCATAAAGAGACTTTGTATAATATGGTTCCATTGGTTCGCAACCTGGAGCAGATTACGCCGGCAGCAGAAAACGCCCGTTCAGCTTCAACACAGTCTACTTGTCATAGATGTTCAATCAAAAAAATAATGTAAGATCGCCAGACTCCTCGTCATTAGCCTTTTAGTAGAGGCATTTTGTGAATATTTTTGGGTCAACCTCACACAAATTGCAACAGAAAGTTTAACAACTGTTTCTTACACAGAAAGGTTTCCTCTACAACATATCAAGTCTCCGTCAATACTTGTGGTGGAAGTATTATAAAAATCGTGAATTTAGGGGCACTGTAATGATTAACGAGACGCATATTTTCAGAGGAACATTTGAATTCCAAAAGACATATCGATGATCTGAATAATTTTAAAGTTATTCAAATAACTCAAGGTGAACTCCTTCTATGTTTTAAATTAATGCAACATTGTTGTACTAATTTAGGCAGCACAAAATGCTTTGTTTTCAGGTTGTTTAAATTCTCCACTAAGTGTCACCAATTCACCATCTTCATCGTCATCCCATTCAACTTGTAATGAATTTGTGCATGCTGGTCTTTTGCAGTTGCTACATGCAACAGAGCAGGGGCGTACAGATAGGTAGGGGATAATATTATTTGAGTTTTGGGGGGATTATCTTACGTTCCTGACACTTTAAACCGAGGGTTTGCCTCCATCAATCAAGGAGAGATTGACGCCCCTGCAACAGAGCACTCAATGTTATGCGGTTTACATGCTCACCTAATACTGCTGCTACAATCGGTTTTGCAGGTGCACTGTTCAAAATGCTCCTTTAGTTTGGATTTCATGTGCGTGTGCCCATATGTTGGGTCTAGTTGGGACCTCTGAACTTTTTAGATTCAATACCATCCGGCTAATGAGATCTTTGCTCGTAATCTGCTCATCATCACTATCTTAAAGATGGTTTGCAACTTCAACAGAGACCTTTTCTCTTTCTTCATTTTGTGGCCGACTAAATTTTGTTTTTTAATGTAAATTTCGCTGGACTGATGATCTGCTGCATATTGACCTCCAAAGACCAGCGACCTGGATCATCTCTCCACGTTTCTCCTCCAGAATTTGTGGATGTGTTTCTTTCTTCCTAACCGCTTTCTGTTGCCATTCCCTCTAAGAAGGTATTTTTGCAGCCTCGCAAAAAATGGTCAATCCTTGTTCCTGTGCCAAGGCGCGAGGGGCTGGATGCAGTTGATCCTAATAACTTTAGGCCAATTGCTATTAACGTCCAACTCACGGCCAACATTGATAAAATGATCTACTCCTGGTCTATCAGTTTGGATTCCGAAGGGGCCACTCAACGGAGACCCTATTGGTCCGCTTTCTCTTTGATATTTTTGGAGCAATTGACAGGTCTCAGGTTTCTCTCTTGGCGCTGTTTGGCTTGGCGCAGGTACTCGCTTTTGATACCGTTGACCACGGTATCATCTCTGCCTCGTTTGGTCTTTCAGGCACCTTCTTGGTTAGCTCGGTTCCTTCCTGCAGGACCGTCCACCAGGTCTTCTTGGGTACCCTCTCCATTTGAACTACCCCCACGGCCCTCTCCTGTATATTATTTGTACCGCAGATTCGGACCCTCTGCTGGCTGCTGGCACTGTCCTGAGCCAGTTCTATGCGGACGACCTCGAGCCCTATCTGCACTGCTCAACCCTGGCACTGTAGTCTGTGCAACGAGCTGGGCCATGGAGACCTTTGAGGCCTGCATGTCTTCCAACCGCCTCCGCAATCTATGCAAAACTCAGTTTATTTGGTTTGGCACTGACCTGGAGGCCCTTGGCCTAGAGTTCTCACAGTTCGTTTTCTCATCTTCTGTCAAGGGTTTTGGTGTTACTCTGGACCAAGAGATCGCTTTCACATGGCACATCCACTTGTTCCGCCGAAATTGCTATTATGAGCTGCGCCAGCTCAGGACGCTATCCCGTTTCTTGTCCTCTGATGCTACTGCAACGCTTGTCCACTCATTCGTGGTCTCTCGCCTTGACTACTGTAACGCCCTCTATGACAGGCTTCCCGCATGTCGGATGAGTGTTTGGATCGGGTATTGCGGCACTCCTTATTGGCCGCATCAAAAGATTCAGCTATGTCTCTGAATATATGCGGGACGTCCTCCATTTGTCCCCCTTCTCTCAGCGGATCTCAAACCGGGTCTCTTCATTAGTATGGCATCGCATAAAGGAATCACTTCCTAGATACCTGTGGGAACTATGCTGTTCTACATTAAGTGTCAAACGCCGAGGCTCCCTCTGTTCTTCTTCACAGGCTGAGCTTCTTGTCCTTCGCTCCCGGACTTCCATACGGCATCACCGAGACTGCTCGGTTGCTGGTCCCTCAACCTGGATTGGATCCTTGTCGCCCTTCGCTTAGCGCCCAGGGAACACTTCACCGTGTTCTATGCCAACCTTAAGACATGTCCAATATAGTCAGGGTTAAGCTGAAAGCCCTTCTGAGTAGTTGGTCTTGTAGGCCTGTAGGGGTGCTATGTAAATCATCCAAATAAATGAAATTTGCTTCTTTCATCCTAAAATTCATGCTACACACTTGATGATACACTGCATCAGCAGCATGGAGGTCGTGAACACGCAACACGCAAGGTTGCACTGCTAATGCCTAGTCATCGCCTCTGTCATTGCAAGATTTCAAGAGCATTCCTGAACGCAACATGTGCTGACTTCCAACAATCTCTGTCATAAATTAACTCTTTTTCAGCCGAGCATAGAAAAGCTCTGTCAATTTGCTCCTCAGGTTTTTCCGTCTGAAATTTAACTATTTCTTGTTAGCTGGTATATTTATTTCGGCAGACTTGATGAACCGCTTCTTCTGATGATGTAAGAATATTATCCTTTCGAGTTAATGGAGGCATATCCATTCTCTGTTAGGGTAGCTGCTGGCTCTCGACCTCCCGCTGCCGGATCTGTGCAAATTGAACATCTGGGAGGACAACTTATATTTGTTCAAGTTGCAATGTCACACTGTATAAAAATAGTATAAATAGTATAAAAAATAGTATAAAAAGACAGTATAATACGTATATACTATTTGGAGACTAACATGAATATTTGTGCTATATATCTTCTTTACAAAATAAAAGTTGAGTGGGAAAACTAAAGCATGTAAAAATTCACATAGGCCTATTTAACATGGGCAGAAATGGGAAACATTCCATCAATGATTTCAATACTTTCCACCACTTGCATTGATGGAGACTTTTGATATATTAAAGGGCACATGTTTCTAAGTATGAATCAGTTGAAAAAGTTTATGTTGTAATTTGTGTGAGGTAATATCATTATAATGCCTGTACTATTTCTGTTGTGGCGATTGTAGGCTCTGTGTCTCTCTCTGTCGCCCCTCTCTGTGTCTCTCTCTGAAGGCTTTATCCAGCGTTCCCGGAATCACGGTAGAAATACAGAAAAATAATAGTCTTGCACGCATAGTTCGGAAATTGATTTTAGCACAATTATTCAAAATCGTACCTCACATGAAATATAGGGCCTACGTTCTACATATCATATTCATATAGGCCTATATGACAATTATATGAATGAAATAAGGTTCTGCATCTTATGTTCCGTGAATTATGATAATAATAATAATGATAACTGTTATTCAAACCTATAATTTTCATTCCGAAATTCCGGATTTCGTGTCTAAAAATTCCGGAATTTCGGTATTTATAAAAGACCGGAATTTCCGGAATTTCGGAATTCGGAAATTCCGGAATTGCAATCTCTAGTCTTGGGAGTTGCTACATTTATTCATTTCACCAATATGTCTTAAATCGTTGAATTTGCCATAGAGCAATTGCATTTGATTGCGTCGCTGGTATTTTGTTTTCAGGGACAGTCGAATGATTCCAGTTGTTGCTATGTGGTAATATATTTAATTATTATTTCATTTATTTGTAGCCGTCGCTGGTATGAGCAGACTTTGATTTAACGAAATGAAGTCATTTTCATGCAGATTGTAACAAGGGCCCAAATTAATTCATTGTTTTGCTCATCACACGTGAGATATTACAAACAATGATATTAAAACAATGCCTGCGAAACAATGACAAACACAATGACAGTAAAACAATGCTCTGGCAGTGTTGTACATAATACACTAAACACTTTATTGTATAGACCCATAGTTCCTATTATTATAATTGCATGCATTGTTTCACATTTATAATTTTGTGATAGCGTTGCTGTCGGTAACCATGAACGTGGTAAGATAATTTGTCTTGGCGCATTTAGGAGTATGTCTATATCGTTGCGTCGACAGACACGTAGCCAATAAATTTCTTGGGTTTTGTGGACAGCAATTATTCCAATTGTATTTACACATTCAACAGCGCCTTTCAAACAATAACTGTTCAGAAACGCAAAATACGTTGCGAATAACAAGTCAACAATGATTTTAAAGGCATATTGATTAACGCATGCTGCTCAATAGCCTCATTGAAGTCTTTTGGCAGCAGCTATGTGTGGCTTGTAACAGCTATTTTTGGTTTGAATACCAGCTATGTGTGGCTTGTAGCAGATGTTATTGGTTTGAATACCAGCTATGTGTGGCTTGTAGCAGCTATGTGTGGCTTATGGCAGCTATAAATGGCTTGAATACCAGCTATGTGTGACTTGTAGCAGCTATAATTGACTTGAATACCAGCTATGTGTGACTTGTAGCAGCTATAATTGGCTTGAATACCAGCTATGTGTGACTTATAGCAGCTATACATGCAATATGTGAGTCAGTCCAATCAAATCGGAAAGGTCAGGGTACAGCAAAGTAGTCTTCACTGTGCAACATATATATTTGTTATTGAATCGCCCACGTATAGTTAACGCCGATTATATTCATCGATTTTCAGTGTATATTGCAAAGGCGCTGATGCCAGTTTACAGGGAAATGGTCTGTATTCCGTGCTATCCTTGCAAACCAAGCATTGGCCGATTCCCGATGGACGCCTAATCCACAGCTGGCCGTTTCAACAGGACCGACAATCGGTCAACTTCAACCTTCATCCTCCTCGCGCAATATGACGGACGACTGAGAGCCGACGCCAAGACCTCGCCAAATAAGATTAACGCCTTGAGGGAGACAGACGATGGTGAACGCAGGCGGCAGTTTATGGAATTCAGTTGATTATATCAGAATTATCGACTTAACTCGATCCGAAGAAAAGTCCTTCAATGTTTTTCTCCTCTTGGGGCATTTGAATCGTTCATACGGTCTCAATTGTCAACATGTGGAGAATATTCAGCGCATTCGTGAAATTTCATAAGGCGCTATATAAATGGCATACATACATACATACATACATACATACACATACATACAAACATATTTTACTGTATTGGGCGTGTTGTGTTGTCCCTGGTGGGCCATAATTCTGCAGCCGAATTAACAGAGAATAAAAGTTATTCATTAGGTATAAGAGACACATAGCCAGACTTCATGCACCAAATCCCTGTCTTAAACCTTGACGTTGCCGTTCTGTCCATCTTAACGGCTTTTCCATCCTCTCTCTCTCTCTCTCTCTTTCTCTCTCTCTCTCTCTCCCTGTTCCTCTCTCGCCCTCCCTCCCTCCCTCTCTCTCTCTCTGGTCTCTCATGGCAACCGAACTAGGACCTCCACTTAATGTCGATCGCTGATAAGATACAGCGCTAGTGAATAAGCTGGTATCCTGCGCTTAACTTTAGAGTAACGGTTACGATTATGGCTACAATAATTATTGCAAGCACATTCAGGTGAGCAAGTTTTGCTGTATTGCATTAATCCCTTATTAGAAATATTCGGTCGATTAGCGAGGATTTTATGAACTCAAAAATTGCAATTCCCTGCCATGATAACGCTTTGTACAGGAGTAATGAAATTATGATTGATGATTTTTGTAGTTGATTAATGATTTCGTTTCGTAAGTAATGAGTATGGCCTACAGCTTTCGCTTCGAATCTTAACCTGCCTCGTATCCTCAAATTATCGTAATGCTACCAGTCTTCCATGGCGTATACAGCTTTCATTAGAGTCTGAACCTGTCTCATATCCGCAAATGGTTCTATTGCCGCCAGTCTTCAATGGCATTCATCTGTAGGCATGATGAGTGACCATTGTTGGCAGCTGGGACAAAAAAGTTAGAGAAAGGTAACTTAATCGTGTAGCGAAAATTCTGCCTCTCCAGAATATACTCATTACTCAACAATTAATATGGAACGCAAGACTTCTATGACTTCAACGCTTTTCGTATCACAACATCCGACGTCTTTGTATATATTTTTCCAATAAAGAAACGCCCATCAAATGCTGTCACATCCAAGACTTCAGAATAGATTGGCTAAGCTGGCGAAGTCAATTGAAGACGGGCTTTTATAAAGGCGAGGGCATGTAGACAATTGAGTTTCCGTTGCCCTTTGACCTTTTAAGGTGTAATCAACATCAGAAAATCAATCAGGAGATTTCAGGTATATAGGAATCCATCTACCAATGTATATGGTCTCACTTGATTCGGTGCCTTAATAGACTAACGAGTACTCAGCTTCAACTGAACAGAGTCTGGAATTAGGTTCCTGCGTTGGCAGCAATTCCAAACATTCCAGCCTATGATAAATTATTGCCAACGGACCCGTTTAGGAAATCTTCGCCGCCGACATTTCTCTCACTGCCGTGCACATTGGAGCGCATAGAAGAACCACCGCCATTCCAGCCAGCATCATGTATATACCATCGGCCATTGTTTTAGATGCTCTGCGTCTCTTTAGCGTGTGCTACATATTGAATACATGTTGAATATTTCTAGTCTCTTTAGCGTCTGCTACATATTGAATACATGTTGAATATTTCTAGTCTCTTTAGCGTCTGCTACATATTGAATACATTTTGAATATTTCTAGTCTCTTTAACGTCTGCTACATATTGAATACATGTTGAATATTTCTAGTCTCTTTAGCGTCAGCTACATATTGAATACGTGTTGAATATTTCTAGTCTCTTTAGCGTCTGCTGCCTATTGAATACATGTTGAATATTTCTAGTATCTCTCGACTATGGTTTGAAATGCCTCTGTGTATTATTGGGTTTCTTTGTTTATGCAGTAGGTCATGTCATGACCACCGCATAAACAAAGAAACAGAAGTCATGCTTGACTTGTTTTATGTTGGGACAGCCAGAGACGAGAAAACTATATTCAAGAAATGTCTCTTTGAAATGATGGGCTTGTTTCGTTTCTGGCGTTTTAGATTTGTTGACGACGTCTGAGAACTGCGCTAGCTTTTTGCGTTGCGTAGAGATTAGTATAAATATATTGTCTGGCGCTTCTTATAATATAGTTGAAAGCGTCGGTCTGTTGCCCACGCCGTTGGCTTGTGACGATTACTGTCTCACGTTAAGGTAGCACCCGATCTGTTTAAATATTACAAGATTGTTCATCATCCCTCAAGTGAGTCATGTTAATTTTCCAGAGATACTAAGTGATACAACCTAACAATATATAATATATAATATATATATATTACTAAGGAATCAGGAATTGTTAGATTTTATGATGATTTCATATTTTACAGCAACAATTGACGTCACAGCAGCAATGCTTATCATAATGAAGTCTACCTTAAGATAAAAACATTACCCTAATTTATTATTCTTATGAATTGTTACCTGAGACATGAATGTGATCTCCCACGGTTGACTGTTGTTCATGGTTCATACATAGATGCAAGACATAGAGTAAATCTTCTCTTTTCGACATTATAATCAATTCTGTTGTCATTCTTACTTCGATCGCCATCTTGAATGCTGGTATCAATGGCACAGAGTGGAGGATTTTTATTTAGCCCAAGACACAGATGACTCAATATAAGCAAACGTGACATTGAACTACTAGAAAAACTGCAACGACGACGATATAGATGTGAAGGATGTTTGAAAAGATTACGACAGCAGCATTATGACAGCAGAGAAGACGAAAGAGCAGAAGCGATGAAAACATCTTCAAACGAAAACGTATCAGTAACACCTACGCCTATGAACACAGCTCCCACATCTATCAAAACAGCACCTGCCCCAATCAAAAGGACATCTACACCTATGAAAACAACACCCACACTATTCAAAACAACGCCTACGCTTTTCAAAACAATACCTACACGCATTAACACAGCATCTACGCCTAAAAACAAAACACCTACACCTATCAACACAACACAACACCTAACAACACAACACCTACGCCTAGCAACACAACACCTACACCTATTAAAACAACACATATGCCTATCAACACAACACCTATGCCTATCAACAATTGACACACTCATCCAACCATGCTTCAGTCCACTCAGTCATCCGTACACCCAACTATCCATCAATCCACCCATCCATCCATGTACCCATTTATCCATCCATCGGATTATCTCATCCATCTATCCAACAAACCAACCATCCATCATATATCCATCTATCTTATTATCCATCCATCCATTCATCCATCCATACACTTATTTATTCGTGTGATTCTTTTAAATAAGTGCGCACGGTCAGTCAGTCTGATTCTGATTCTGATTCTGACGCAGGAAACGAACGCCCGCGAGTACATCATTCCAAGGGTCTGCCGTCTGCGCATGCGCAGCCGTCAACCAATAGTTTATTCATTAAAAAAATATATAACGTGACTTCATTTTTATTATTTTTATTATTAATGTTGTTTTTTTAATTATTATTATTGTCATCATTATTTTTCCCCCTAGGTACATATGATCCTCGGGATTATTATTATTGTTATTTCAATAAAAACATAGTCATCATTGATGTTTGTATCTGCAAGGCATCATTGCTGTTATGATCGTCATCAAAAATCTAATGATTATTAACATCATAATTTTATTCTTTATCGCCAGTTTAAGACAGCTCCGAATATTATTACGTGACGTTACCGTTGGCGACCGTCACGTGGTCTACTTGGTAATGTTGTTTAGGCGCCGATGAAGAGAACAAATTTTATCATACCAATTATTTTTGCGTCCTGAATGGATCGCCGTCAACAAATATAATCCTCGAAGTCACGATTTGCTGTTATCGAAAAAGAAATATAAAGTAAAAGCTAACCATAACGGAAAAAGTTGAATTTTTTAATATTTAAGAGTTAAGGGGGTCTTACAATGTTTGCTACTAATGATTCCGGAAGATGACGTCATCGTTTTGTATTGACATCATAAATGATAATTTTAGCTGGAATATGACGTCATCGTTCTTAATTATCATTATTTTGGCTGAAATGTATGGTGTTATTATACGCAAATAACTATTATTATCATTTATACCATTTTTGTCATTATTGTTCTAATTGTAATTGTAGCCGAATGTTCATAAAAGCGGCACTAAACGATCAAAAGGCGCTTCAGACCAAAGTGGTGCTATCCCTGACAATTGAATGGACTTTAGTCGTTTCCGGAACAGAGGAAGGGGAGACTGTGGAGTTGAAACAACAATTAAAAGAGAACAAATATGAGCAAAAGTCTTTGAACGCTCGAAGGGGAGCATCAATTCCTCTGGATTTTGCACATATCTATACAAATAAAACCCAATAATTTCTTGTTATGGTTATTAGAACACGGATCGCAATGCGACAAATGATAAACTATTTAGGTTATGATCTTTGGCCATTATTTAGGGCCTACTTTAAAAGCTGTCACATGTTCCACGTAAAAACATCGAGGGTGACGCGATCGGTTGCTCTCGGCGTCCTCCGTTACTCTCCGTGTTAGTGTTATCTTGTCGCGTATAATGGCTGTTTATAGGTCTGTTGTTACATACGCTTTTACGACTGTCTATTGTCAAACACTGTTTGTGGACAAATTCAATGATAATACGCGCTTAGAGCCAAACACTCAAGCACTACAAGGCAATTTTGCTTGTCTCAGCCTTTAGTGCGAGGAAAATTGCAAGACTGCACTGCAGCACAATAGTCACGCGATTGTGTACACCAAAAAGAAAGAGTCTAGCGTAGGGCCTAAACCTTGCGCGACGTTTTAATGAGACAATAAATTAGGTAACGGTTACTACATTTTTAATGTGGAATATTTATTACACGATCTCAAACACGTAGAACACGCTTCATTTTTAAGTAATATTGCAAGAATGACTGTTTTCCGCATTTTCCTGTTGTGCGTAATATTCACTTCAATGCTAATTACATAATTATAGACCTACAGCAATGTTGTCTACCATAAGACATTGAGTTTTCTGGCGCGAATGGATTTTCCATAAGGGACATTATTGTTCAGCTGCGATATGGCCTACTTCTCTTAATTCTCTAAGTATAGATAGGAAACATGATTAAGTATCAATAATGGTATCTTCAGTGGCATTTCTTCAATACAATACCATATAATACAACTGTAATTTGTCTATGCCCTCCTTGCAGAAAGTTCAGAAGTGCATCTTGAGGCCGGGCAACCGTTAACTTCATCCGGTATGCAGTTAGGCATTCATTCCAGCTCAATTATGCACCGTAAGTTTCATTCTTAATATTATTTATCTTAAAAATTCGTTAATTCTCAAATAGCTAACTATCGAACAGAATTTAATCTTTGACAACCTACGTGTATATATGTATATATACATATATACATATATACACGTAGGTATGCGTCTTAGGCATATTAATAAACCTGAGAATGCATAGGAATTTCTGTAGATCTGTCGATTGCTTCTTTGATTTTCAGTTGAATTGCAGCAACTGCACCAACTGCAGGACGAAGGTAAATCTTCTGCAAAGGACTGTATAAATCATTTGCTTGTAGACACCAGTATTATTTGTAATTCCGATGCTCGTCTGCAAAGCTCCTGAGTCCATGCACAATTAAGCTCTTAACTAAATGTGTTCCACGCTTGGTGCCTCTGGTCCGATATCTTATTCGCATGCAGCTCCATAGGTCTGCTTGCTTCGTAGAACACGTCGATACAATGGAGCTGTTCCGATCCCTGCGGAACTGAACGGCCATAAGCGCCAGCTCCTGTTCCTGTTCCGTATACGCGGATTGGAGCGGAACAATGGAAAGCGCACGCCTGCAGCTGCCGACTCCGTCAAATGTCCGTCAGTTTAATTGGGGAAAACTGCCTCACCATCTCAGCATCTCCATCCTGCGTATAATTGAATTTTCATTCGCCAACCGATGCACACACCGAGCGTCTGACTGACCGACGGACCGACTGACCAACCCATTGATCCAAGTATAATCACTGGCATAAACTGCACTGATGGCGGCTACTTTCGTCCCTCATATAATGTATACATGCACCCACGTATTGCATGTAAATGGGCCACAGGGAGTACGATGCTGTTGCCGAAGCTGAAATGTCCACCGAAGAATCGAGGGATATAATAAGTACTGTATGGAAAAGGAAACACGAGTCATGAGATTTTCTTAAAATCTGCCATCTTTAATGGCGTCATAATGGCAGAGGAAGGTGCTCGATATTGTTGCGGTCAGAGTTTAATGGACTGTCTATCGATAGGTCGGGGGTTCAAATCCCCCAAGGGAAGAAATCTGGTTCCCATTTTCACTACACCCAACTTAGCTATAATGAGTACGCCGACTGTACACTGCCCGTGAGAAGATTATTCGTCAGCAATTTCCCAGAGAATGCTACTGCAAGTGATGGCAATAGGCCTACTATAGATATTAGCGTAATTATTGGGGTGAGATTTTTGAGCCGAATATCAGGCGATCCAGTATTTAGTCGACTATTTTGAAAATGTGGTTCCATTTTCCGTCACCTGCGGTTGATTCGCCTATAGGGGCTTTCACCTCGAACTGGTTTGTTATATTTTTTGCGACCTAGGTACTCGAAACCGATACAATTCAACTGCCATTTAAGCAAAATATATTTCACATCAGTCCAACTTCTATTTATGCACGAATTATTTGTCATTAAGAAAGAATTATTTTCATTAATCCAACTTCTCCTTACGTCATTAGACAAAGCGAGGCAATAATCACCATATAAGTAAAATAAGTTTTTTCTTACGACGCTTAAATACTACATTACAGTCAGTCGTTATCATCTCCCGTTAATTGGAGTCAACAGGTGTTTCAATTACGCGCTTAGCCCTTAACGACAAGCGTGCACTAAAACCTATGCAGCTGGTCGTTAAATGCCTTATGATAGGCCGTTAACTAAGACAGAGATGAATGCATCTGGAGGTGAATCGTTCGGAGGTGAAAGCTCTCAGATGCCACAAAAAGGTTCGTTACTGCCACATATATTGCTTAAGAGACAGAAAGAGTGAGAGAGTGAGAAGGAGGAGGTGAAAGAGAGAGAGAGGGTTCCGGTTTACACATAAAGGAAATGCTGAGCAAAACACATACAAGAGTTTATCTAGCTATCCTCGTAATTTATGTACACTACATCAATTTTATGCGGCGCAAACGATGTCATGTAGACTAGCACGCATGAACTGAACGCGGTGAGCGGCTGATGAGTTTTGCGTGCACGTTTTTACGCTCACATTTGTTGTAATTATGTTCGGCAAAGAATTCTGTGTGAATGAAAGCCAGCTGCGTAAAGGAAGATGAATCGGCCGATCTGCCAGGCGTTAGGAATGGATTTCACAGAAGAAAGACCTCCAGCTGCAGAAAAGCTATATGCCTGTGCGCACAATCTCGGCGTTCTATTCGTTTAATCAGACGAAGTGTTCAAAGCTAAAGTAGCATTGACTATCGAGGAACTAAGTGCACTGTTGCTTTATTGTGTCCACAAAAATGAAACTATAGGGTGACACAAAAGTTCGTTCACAGTTTTCAAAATGCGTTTTCTCAGGAAGGGCTTAATATCACTTTTTCTGATATTTTTCTTGGTGCATACACAAATAAAATGAAAGATATTGATACAAATTTGACTTTGATCTGGTCAGTGGTTGTATTATATATTAAAAGAATTAAAGAGAACCAATTTCCCGTAAAAAACTGCCGTGCGATACAGTTTGTTCACCATAATGTCACTATAAGCAAAATACTGGGCCTACAGTAGACCATAACACAATATTGTTACCCATAGATCTTACAGGCTATTAGCGTAGTTTTTTCCTCCTGCTTAATGACAGCACGGCATAAACTGAATTAGCTACTGAAGTGTCCCAATTTCGATCGATTTCCAAATTCGAGGCGACGTTTGAGCTGATCATGATTTAGGATTTTTATAAACGCTGAGAGACAAAATACTCCACAAGTTCTCAATAGGATGGACATCTGGAGAGTTTTGGTAACCAATCCTTCGGCTTTATGCGTTACCGGAGAATGTAGTCTGGCCAATTCATCGTCACAGCTGATGTATGATAGCATTCGCCATTCTGCTGAGCTACTTCTTGTTGATCATTGTCAGCAAATAACTCTCGTTGCATAATACTACCGTTCTCTCGAACGCTGGCTTCGCGTATTGCTTGAGAATGTTTTATATGAACCCCTGTGAATCCCAAACAGAAGGATTTTGTGCATTCGGTACATAAAACACCTTGAATAGTGACTCCATCGGTGAACAAAACATTAGACCAATCTTCCACAGCCCAGCGTCAATGCTCCTATTTAACTCAATGAAGCTGCGTGAATAATGGTGACGTCACACACAGACACGAGAGCCAGAAATGCACCTCGACCGCCGCAGTGACCGCTGTCGCGTCATTTAACTCGACTTAACATTTCGAGGTTATTAAATACTTGAGTCATGCAAACTATTAGCTTGAAAAAACTTAAGAGATTCGAATATGTTTGACCAAGATATTTAAGTTTGAAAACGGTGAACGAACTTTTGTGTCACCCTATATATAAGTGCATATTTTGTTTCTCATGTCAAATATTGAAGAGAAATGCAATTTGTAGTTTCTCTTATTATAACTGTCATTTCAGGACTCTTGGGAAAAAGGATACGTATAGGGCCTACGCCTAAAGTTAGTTTATGTGTCACAAAAAACGTGATTATTATTCTATAGTTTTGCATTCGTAACACTATGTGCAGTTTTGCCACCTTTTGCTACGATGACACCAAATATAATCGTACTCGCAAACTCGCAATTTCTATAGCATTACTCTAAGTCTAATTTGCGAGCGCTGAGTCGTATCAGACGGGTTATCCAGAGATTGATGTCCAGTGGAGGTCCGAGTCCCTTAACCAGAAAGTGCTCGTTGCCTCCATGTATGTACGCATGCAAACATTTGTGTACATTTCGGAACATGCACGTATGTGTGTATGTATGTATGTATGTAAGTATGTATGTATGTAGGTATGTATGTATGTAGGTATGTATGTATGTATGTATGTATGTATGCATGTATGTATGTATGTATGTATGTAAGTATGTAAGTATGTATGATGTATGATGTATGATGTATGTATGTATGTATGTATGTATGTATGTATGTATGTATGTATGTATGTATGTATGTATGTTTGTTTGTTTGTATGTGTGTATGTATGTATGTATGTATGTATGTATGTATGTATGTATGTATGTATGTATGTATGTATGTATGTGTATATGTATGACATTGTGTGTATGTATGCATGTATATATGTATTAATGTATGTGTGTATGTATGTATATAAACTATATATATTGAAACTTTATTATTGACTGGTTACGTAGCGACATAGAGTGCCTTCGTACATAAACCTAAAGGCCAACAGAGGCTGTAGCACATTAGAATTCAATTCAATTCAATTTTATTCAATTCAATTTTATTCAATTCAATTTTATTTGGTAACCAAAGAAAACATGAGCAAATGACAAAGAACAAGTTAACATAAATGAATATTCTGGTTACACAGAGGAACCTAAAGGGGTCATAGACCTCGCGTACCATATATATATATTATTAATATATATATGTATATATATATATATATGAATATGAATATTTATGTCTTCGGCTGTGTATCTAATATATTTCCTGACCTTAATGTGAGTCTATTTATGAAACTACGACGACCGCTGAACCAGGTCCTTATAACCGGTCTGAGCTGAAAACGTTTCATGAAATTCATGTGTTTTCCTGTCTGACTCATCGTCTAAGTAACTGAGTTTCCTCGTTTACGACCGGTTCTCCAGGATGATTGATGTTGTTGTCAAACCGGCCGAGCTAAAGCCTATCGTTTCTACTTTCCAGTATTCAGTTGTTAGAGTCAATTGTCCGAAGAGCTTTTTGCATCGTTTATCAGAAGCTGTCCAAAGTTTCCCAAATAAACTGTCATTTATGTTAAGTTTGCAAGAACTCTAAAAGAGATGGGAATACCGAAACACTTGATACAGCTACTGAAGAGATTGTACGAAGACCAGGCGGTGATGATAAGAACAGAATTGTAGACACAGACAAAATTAATTAAAAATTGAGAAAGGGGTGAGGCAAGGGTGCATCCTGTCCCCATTACTATTAAACCTGTATGCAGGAAGGATAATGAAGAGGGCGGAAATGGAAGAAGCAACTGAAGGAGTAAATGTATCAGAAATTACACTGAATAATCTAAAATACGCGAATGACACAACATTACTGGCAGGGAAGAGAGCATATCTGGCAAAACTTATAAGCAGGCAGAAGTGAGAAGGCAGGCCTATAGGCCTAGTTCAACATTAAGAAGACAAAGACAATGCCAACAGCTGATGGGGACAGCTTTGAGATAGACAGAGAGGAAATATAGTTGGCAAGAAGCTTCACATTCCTGGGATCAGTAATAGAAAAAGAGGGAAAGTGTGATTCTGAAACAAAAAGAAGGATGGCGATAAGGGAAAGCTGCAATGAATGGATTGGAAAAGATATGGTAGGACGAACACGTGAGCATAGACACCATAAAGGCTAGCGAGGGCAATGATCTTCCCTGCAGTACTATATATATGGCTGCCATACATTTTTATGAGGACAATGATAAAGAATATAGAGCAAAAGATCAACGCATGCGAAAGGTGGATATGTAGGAAGATGCAGAGATTATCATATACGGAGTAATAGACAAACAAATAAGTGCACAGGGAGATTTGAGTTGAGAATAATGAGACGTTACAACAAACAGTGTTGAAAAAGAAGCTGGGATTCTTTGGACATGTTATGCGAAAAGAAAATGATGCTGGCGTGTGGAGAAGGAAGGAAGAAAAAGAAGTCGCCAATGAAAAAATGGATGGACGAGATACGCGAAAAAACCGGAGGAACTAAGGCACGCGACTTCGGAAAGAAAGACATGGAGAAGACTGATCATGACGGTCACTATAGAGTTCAGCATAAGGTAACAAGGTAAGCAAAAAGATTTGTAATGCTCCTCCAATGGTGAGATGTGAGGCTTGTAGCGCAGAGTATGGACGGGTTTGCTTTGGTTAAATTGGATGATGCGGTCGTATAGAACAGAGCGTAGAATGCAGATTAAAATAGAATATAAAATATAAAATATAAAATATACAACTATAAACGTGGAATAAAATATCAAACAGGATATAGAACATGGAATAGAATATTGAATAAAATACAGATTGGAATACAAACTATGCAATAGTCTATAGTCCTTAGAATAAAGTACATAATATTTCAGAACATGAATCGAATAGAATATACAGTAGAATATGTGGTAGAAATAATAATAGAATATGTAATAGAGTAGAAACATTTCATTTCTTCTACAAGAGCAACAAAATGCAGATAAATTGAATATGAAGTGGCACTCTATGCTACACTTATCAGAAATCGATCTGATGGAATTATCTTCTGTATCTGATATATGCAGTTCGTGTAAGGGAGACAACATCTGCCTGACTCGTTCATCTGTCTCCGTAGCTCCATCCCTACATTTCCCATTATCGTTGCTCACTGGCATAACGAACTCTCTCGTATTCATCCCGCTTTCGTGCAATACGCGATCTGCACTTCATGAAGGATGCGCATAATTAATTTCGCTTAATTAAACCACTAACATCTACCATGTAGTAGATCGTGGCAACTGTGAGGACAGCAATCGATATAACCAGAGAATCTTAGTAAAAAATTGAGTGCCTCAGCATTGACATCATTCGGAACCTCTGTCGGGGTCCGTATGCTGGCCCTATATATGCAACCTTCTTGCATTTTCAGACAATCAACCTTCCGCACGAATACAGACGATTAATTCTCGGTACAAGTACATGCAAGGAATAAAAAGCAGCGGGGATATATATATATATATATATACATATATATACATATATATATTTACATATATATATATGCATACGTATAAGTATATATATGCACATAGACACATATGAAAACATGCTACAAGGTGATCTATATAAATAAAGAGAAGATTATGTGTGTGTGTGTCTCTGTCCGGCAATGCATTTGCACAGTTTTAGAGCTATTGACTCGAAACCTTGGCTCGGGGAAGACCTAGGACACAGAGTATAGAGGATTCGTGAATCCCGCGACCGCCCTCTTCCTGGTCTCCAGGGTCAAAAACTTGTCTCAGAACCCCCAAGGAAAGTTTCCTTCTCAGTCGCCAGGAGCGTGTCGACGAAAAACACCTGCTACACGTGATATCTTTCTGCCAAACCTCTTCTTTTACACCGTCATGAATGAATGGACGGTTTGGGAGATATCGCGCAGGTAGTCCGGGTATGCACTTACACAGTTTTAGAGCTATTGACTCGAAACCTTTGCCGTTGGCTAGGGAAACACCTGGGACATCCAGTAGAGGGGTTGGTGAAACCCGCGGCCGCAGTCTCCCTGCTATTTATACAATGCACACATGCATACGTATAGACATAAATGTATCTTGGGTAATAGCAGAGCGTGATAATTTAATATTCCAAGTCCATTTCCTATCGAATGGACTTCAATCTCTCCAGGCTCCCTTAAAAGTCTATATTTGTCTTAGGTTTATGTAACGTTAGACTAGGCCTAGGTTGATGGATCTATTATATATATGGGATATATATGGGATATTTGTGAATGCAAAGATCAAGGCTGATTGGACGAGTGTAATAATGCGTCAAATTTAATCAACCGACTCATATTAAGTTTTACTTAGGGATTCATGATATGTTTTGGTTGTCGTTGTCCGTAGGTTGCTGTAAGATATAAGCACACTTTTGCCGTATACGATATACCATCGACAAATATATATATATATATATATATATATATATATAGGGCATAGACACGACATTACACATATTCATAAAGTAGTAGTTATCTTGTGAACGCTTTAATAGTTAGTACTCAGCGATGGGGTCATGTTAATATACCCATATTATTACTAGAGTTGAGCTTCTAATCCGAGGGTTGATGGATGGAGTAAGCAGCCTGAGGAAGATGGTGGTGGGTGATTGACAATGGTGCATGGTGTTACATATAGGAACCGTAAGCGCGGATTTCGTGAAGGGGTCTTATTCGAGATAATAAAACGCTGGCAAATGGAACACACAGTTTCACTATAATCTACTTATATATATATATAAGTAGATTATAGTGAAACATATATATATATATATATATATATGATTTCAGGAGGTACGTTCGGTTGGCATTTATTGTAGGGCCTGTAATGCTTGCATAGATCGCTTGTGACAAAAAGGCTATAAAGCAAACGGTTTATACATGCGTCGCTTGAAGATATACTCCAGTAGGCCTACGTTACTTAACGTTACATTACAATGTGACGCAAGCCACGATTTAGTGCAATAATAATAATGACTTCATTACGCCTCTCTGCAGCTGCTGTGCTACGTGTTTCGGTTGAGTGCAGAGAGCCCAGAGGTCACGTGCCAATGAACTCCTACGTCTAACAAAATGATCCTTCTGTAGTTTATTGATTAACATCACCTGCTCTCGGCGTAGAACTCGTACTATCAGATGAATACATATGAGTATGGGCGTTTATTGTGATCTATCTGGCACCTTGATAGTATTTCACACACACATATATATACATAATAATATATCGCTAGAAGTAGAGAAGAACAGTCTCTTGCAGGCCTCTGAGTTTGTCTGGGAGGTAACCATCAATGCGATGTGTTGGCGACTTCGTTTTCTTGATCTCAGCATATGAGGGTGGGCCAGTCCTGCTGAGTGTGTCGGGTTAACTGACTCGTGGTCCCTCAATTGGTTATGGGTGCATGGAGGCAAAATCGCAAGACAGGTACATGTATCTACCCTATGGCGGGATTTAAACCCCGGTCTCTCGATTGGAAGTCAAGCAGGGTGACCACCAAACCATCGCAACTGGAAATGATCCTCGTTAATCATAAATAATTCTGGTGACATGTAAAGTAATAGGTCAACACAGTTCGTGTGTTCTGTGGCGAAGATCCCGTCCGTCTGATTGGTTCCTTGTTGTTTTGTGGCTCGTATTATGGAACATGCCGCGCACTCTGCTGTCTGCTTATGAGTGTGTGGATGAGTGCGTGCGTGCGTGTGATGTCCTTTTCTCGACGCCAGCGATTGATTTTCGAGAGATCTTCAGCGCAAGATGGCGTTTCCGACGAAGCAATAGAGTCCACCTGGTGCTCGTGACTACAAGGAAGATGAAGAGGATGCGATGGAGGAAGAGGAGGAGGAGGAGGATGGTAGAAGAAGGAAGGAAGGAGTGAGTGAGTGGGGAGGAAGCAGACCACTTAGCCGATGCCCAGCAAGGACAACATCAAATAAAGCAGCGGGGATCTGACGAGCATGACGCGATCGGTCAATCAGAATTCTAAATCCAAGGCCTCTGGTTATCTATCCTATATAGTCCTTAATCCCATAGTCCCTAGTCCTATAGTTCATAGTCCTATAGTACTTAACTCCTGTAGTACTTAGTCCTCTAGTACTCGAAGGAAAGAACGCTTAATACGGCTATGACCATCCTAACTAACGAGGCATTGAAGGAACAATGGTAGAAACATAAAGAAACATTGCTAATGGAAATGAGATGATATTCGTGATAAGGGAAGATGTAGTGTAGAGAACGGGATTTAGAAAATTTAATAGTTTGTCGATCTGGGTTATGGAGTAAGCGTGACACGAGATGACCCAATGCAAAAGTAGACAAGAGAAAAAATAGCAAAACAGCAGGAGTTCGGACGGAATAGTTTTCAATCGTAACTGTTGTCATAATAGCTAGTGGCCGAAACATCAGATTTCTAGGTCACTTCTTCCTACGCTAAGCTCAATGCATCAGTTTATTCACGAGGGCTGTAATAGTAATCATGATCTTCATCATATGCAATATACAAACTGACGCAACAATAATAGTATTTAAACCATTCACATCATCATCAAACAGCAATTATAATTGCGGATTAATTTTTTTGAAAGAGTTATTGGTCAATTTAATTGGGCATGCATAACATGGAGAAAACACGAAGATCGACACGACACTGTCCCCTAAACATACCGAAATGGAATGAAGTAACAGCAGAGATGGAAAAGATGTAACAAGCACACGGACGTAAGAAGTCTGAATGAAAAGAGGACCTAATGGAAATAACCATCAGACAGAAATTAGGTCTCATTGGACGGAAGACGACGACGAAAAGATGAAGAGTGGGATGTTGGGAATAATTATGTAATGCAGGACAAATTGACGAAGAAGACGTTGCAGAATGGTTCTATGACAAACGCACAACGACCGGTAAGGTAAGATGCTGATGATTATGGTGAAAATGATGATGGCTTTGATGATGTGCGATTATGATAATGTGATTACGATGGTGGACATGATGATGATGAGAAAAATTGAAGGAACGATGATGTCGATCATGATTATGATGAGAATGACGACAGGGACGATGACGATGACGATGACAACCACGACGACAACGGCGGCGGCGGCGACGACGACGCAATAACACCTACGATGACCATGACGCTGGCGACGACGACAACGACGACGGCGATGATGATGATATTGAAACTGATGATGAAGATGTTGATAATGATGACTATTATGATGATTATGACGATGGTGATGTCTTTTTGCGTGGTGGCAAATCACTGAGTTGGGACGATTAGGATCACTGCAGTGTGCTGCAAGCTATCAGAGGAACAGACATAGTGGAGAGAGAGCAGACAGAGAGAGACAGAGAGACAGAGACAGAGAGACTGAGAGACTGAGAACAGAGAGAGCGTAAAGAGCGGAGAGAGCAGAGTGAGTGAGTGAGTGAGTGAGTGAGTGAGTGAGTGAGTGAGTGAGTGAGTGAGTGAGTGAGTGAGTGAGTGAGTGAGTGAGTGAGTGAGTGAGTGAGTGAGTGAGTGAGTGAGTGAGTGAGTGAGTGAGTGAGTGAGTGAGTGAGTGAGTGAGTGAGTGAGTGAGTGAGTGAGTGAGTGAGTGAGTGAGTGAGTGAGTGAGTGAGTGAGTGAGTGAGTGAGTGAGTGAGTGAGTGAGTGAGTGAGTGAGTGAGTGAGTGAGTGAGTGAGTGAGTGAGTGAGTGAGTGAGTGAGTGAGTGAGTGAGTGAGTGAGTGAGTGAGTGAGTGAGTGAGTGAGTGAGTGAGTGAGTGAGTGAGTGAGTGAGTGAGTGAGTGAGTGAGTGAGTGAGTGAGTGAGTGAGTGAGTGAGTGAGTGAGTGAGTGAGTGAGTGAGTGAGTGAGTGAGTGAGTGAGTGAGTGAGTGAGTGAGTGAGTGAGTGAGTGAGTGAGTGAGTGAGTGAGTGAGTGAGTGAGTGAGTGAGTGAGTGAGTGAGTGAGTGAGTGAGTGAGTGAGTGAGTGAGTGAGTGAGTGAGTGAGTGAGTGAGTGAGTGAGTGAGTGAGTGAGTGAGTGAGTGAGTGAGTGAGTGAGTGAGTGAGTGAGTGAGTGAGTGAGTGAGTGAGTGAGTGAGTGAGTGAGTGAGTGAGTGAGTGAGTGAGTGAGTGAGGGAACGAACGAGCGAGCGAGCGAGCGGGAGAGTTTGAGAGAGAGTGAGACATAGAGAGACAGAGTGCGAGTGAGAGCGAGAGCGAGAGCGAGAGAGGTGAAGAGCCAATTGAAATGGACAGAGAGTTAGAGCGCAAACACAAAGACTGAGACAGAGGCAGAGGCAGAGACATGCAGAGGAAACGACTTAATGCGCTGCGTGTGGATGATAAACGAACGACCGTTCTTTAGAGAGCAAACCGACGATGAACAGAATGCTGCTGCTGCTGCTGCGATTGTTCTCCAATCGGACAGATCGAATCTATTGCTCATCACTAGACGACAACGACGCACGCGCCACCATCACCAGCCGCGGCGTCATCAGCCGCATCATCATCATCAGCATCAGCAGCAACTGCAGCAGCAGCTGTTACAGCAGCAACCGGAGTAGATTAGAGCCGGCGTTTTTCCTGGTCATCGCCGCAGTCGTTCTACCAATGTCACTCTGACGACTGTGGTGGTGGTGATAATGGTAGAGGCTGTTGCTGAGATGGAAGCAATGGTAATGGTTGAGGTGATATTGGTCCACCATGGACCAGGATCTCCTATCTCGTTCATTTGCCTCAGCTGGTTTTCTATCCGTTGTCGCATGGGACACAGTGCAGATAAGCCGTTGTCTTTACTTATGCATTGAGTGTCAACCGATCGCGAGTCCGTCCACCCGGAGGAATTGCACCGGTTTATCCTGCGTCTCATGGCAACCATCTGAGTTTAAGATTTCGAACTGATGATAAGATACGCAATTTGCCAAAGATCCAGCTTACTCAAGTGTAGTCAGCGTTGATGAAACTCCGTTGCTTCGTGTATACCTGGTGAGTGATATTTATTCGTACAAGCTGCTCGTAGAATAATTATTAGCTCGTCGTCTGCATTGCCTTAATCTGCAGTTGTCAATGGAATATCATATATATCACTCTTCATTTCACCAAACATTGGTAGCACAGTGCATACATATGAAGCAGCAACGATAAAAATAAAGAGATCATGATCTCAATCACTCATGGTTTGAGTTTAGCACGTTAAACATCTGACGACATCATTGACATGCAAACAGCATTTATGAAGAAATCACAGTCTATGCCAATAACTCGATTTAAAGGTTATCTTGTTTGATAACAATCAAATTTCTAACAGCTTCATCGTCATTTTACAACAATTATTTGACAATATTTTTCCGAGTTCACAGAAACAATGAATTGTGAATTTATTAATTTTAAATAAATGATTGGCAGCAACAATTCTGAGTAAAATTGATCAGACGCCTATTTACGAAACCGTGATATAAAACCTCATAGGCCTATTTGTATTTGTGATCGTCCTTTCTGCCTCTATGCAACCCTCTCGGCGCATTTCTAAGTCAGTCGCTCAACTAGCAATACTCCGCTGTCTGTAGGTATAAGGCAGTGAATAATGTTTGATATCAAGCTGACCTTTGCCCTAGCATGCCCTATGCATGCAAAGTATTTATGAGGCATGATTCTATGATGACCAATTGCTAAGACCATCTTTCCAGGTGGTTGGTTTGTCACTTTCTGGTATGATAAGGATGCTGTTTAGGCTAAAATAAATGAAATAATACCTTCTCACAAGACAATATTATAATCATAATTACATGTATATGGTGATGCAATATAGTTTTTATGTCCCAAAATTAAAATACGTGAATAAATACACTGCCGTGAATATTGCCGTGCAAGTACGCATGTTTTCATCAAGATACCTGATCATGCTCCTTTAATGCGTAATTATTTCACGCACACTGCATTCGCTGCAGTGACTTCCCTACGAAAATCTAGAGTTGTCCATGGGTCCAATTTTCATGACCCGACCCGACCCGAATATCCGAATATTATTAGGCACGCAAGTTTCCGGCCCGCTTGTCCCAGCGTTGCAACCTCAGTTAATTCACACGCTTCTAATCAATTTGTTGACCTCTCGTACTTTTTCATGAGAAATTATTTCATCAGATAGCTTGATCCGAGTTCGGCGTTAAAAGAAAGGAACAAATCCGGGGTTCCCTAAATTTTCAAGCCAATTCCTTTGCCATATTCAATCTGTTAAATTGTAACTGATTAACACCATGGTCCAATGTGGACCGCGGTCCGCAAAAGCGATGCTGTCTTAAGTAATAAGATGCTGTCTCAAGCTGCGCGATTGATTTCTGAGTAAAAGAATCGGACACTAAAAGAGCGCCCGATTCTTTGTCTCAGAGATCAATCACGCGTATTAAGTTCAGTTGGTGTTGCGATAACCTTGGGGCGTCTTATGCTGTTCTTTCATCACTCAAGTTCCTTTAGGATCTCTTACCAATGAACTCAGGCACTACAGATGTAAACCCTAACGAATCATTATGAAAAGCGCAGTGTTGAAAATTGAGCTCTACGAAATATTGGCGGGTCGAAATGGGTCCGGATTTGGGACCCGACCCAATCCTTCCTACCAGGATCTCGACCCGACCCGACCCGCCTAATCTGCAGGTATTCGTGACCCGACCCACCCGACCTGGCCTGACCCGGCCCGATCCGACCCGATCCGACCCGATCCGACCCGATCCGACCCGATCCGACCCGATCCGACCCGATCCGACCCGATCCGACCCGATCCGACCCGATCCGACCCGACCCGGCCCTGGCCACCGGCCACCCCGACCCAGGGACAACTCTGTGAAAATCAGTGTCGCAGTTAGCAAAGTAATAATACTAATCGTTCATTAAGCATGTCTGTCCATCGTTCTCTTCCTTCGTACTCCTGAATTTAACGTTCATGTTTGAATTTTGCTGTATCTATAGGAGGATAGTATTATCTAAGTTGCCCTATTTAACAGAATTTATAATAGTTACGAATTTTCTAGCTTCTTAGTTTCTCGTCCGATGATCTGGAAACCATCGAAATGGAAATCATAATATCCAAACTTCGAAAGAGCCACTCGAAAGCCAAGCGCAGGGTGCCGGCTTATTCACGAGCATTTATATAGCACCTACTCAGGCATCGCCCGGTTCTGAGCTGAAGTTTTATCTGTTTCATTTGTCCTCCCAAATTGTCTCCCGGAGTTATTTAATGATCGCATCAAGTCAGGTTCTTCTAATTGATTGTGATTGTGGATTACGGTTATACTTAGAAGTGATCATCAATCGATAACATTACATTACAATGCTGCAGGAAGTCTGTCAGTACAAACAAGATGAGGTTCGATTAGCCAAAATGATGTATTGTAATGTGACATTGCGAGATCTAATGTTACGTGACGAATGTCATTTATTCAAAGGTCAGCTTAAGAGAGCCGTATTCATTAAATTAACTAATGGTTAATTGTCTGTAGATATAGATGACGCCATGGATGAGGATGACGTGCTACCTTACTCAGTTGACGTAGGCTAATCCTGGTGTCATGGAATCCTGTGCGTAATATCCAAGTGATGCTTTGTTTGAACAGACACTGTCTACTTCCTACAGTAATGGGGAACTAGACAAACATGCGACGTGTTGTAATAAGATAAAGTCATTGCGCGTGCGGCATCTTACATTTCATAGGCAGGTCTGCATTTGACCGTATATATAGAAGTAATCCAATAGGACCCAGTATCGTTGACAGATCATATCACGCAAAGGCATGGGGGCATAGTTGAAGGTCTGGCTATATGAGCCGCATTTTGCCGCCTTATCTGTCAGTCTATCTGTCTGTCAGTCGATCTGTCTGTCTGTCTGTCTGTCTGTTTGTCTCAATGGCCATCTGCTTGACTATATCTATCTATTTGCCTGTGCCCTGTTGTCTATCCATATGTTTATCATCAACGCGATACGTTCTAATCGATGAAGAATACTAGACGAGTGCGATGACTGAATCGACACTCGATTGGACAGATTATGAGCGACAGAAGAGACTCCTTGTATGTACATCGTTCAATAACAACTGCTACTCGTCACTAGATGGCCACGGCCAGATTTATTCTTCTAGAGACGCCCTTTCACCGTTGCATCCGATATCAACCGTTGCATGACATGAGCACCATGACAATGAGTTGCAGAGACAGAACGGTTGCTATGCGCTTGAATTGCTGCCATCGTTTTTACGCTCCAGCCAAAAGATCGTCGTACATCGACTTGTAGGAAAACTGTAATAGGAGGAAGCACATAAAATGACCAATTGATCACATTACATGGCCTGGGTTGTACGCTGCGTCAATGAATCGCCCACCTCTTCCCATTAAACGTCGTGAAGACAAGCAGGCCATGTGATTATGCAACGCATTAACGCATTACTAGAAACACATAGACAGACGAAGACACATGTAGGCATACTAAGGCAGACATATAGATGCGTACAACGATAACATCACGATGCACCGCTTGAGGAAAACTGCTTCTCTCTGCAGAAGCATACAAATAGAAATCCAACGTGGCAGCCTGTTTTAGCCATTTCTTAGGAGACTGTCTCAGTCTATCTGTATGGCATCGACGCTAATTAGACTCCCGTGAATTGCGCTGTTGTCCCGAGAATACGGCTCTCTTCTCTAGCTGTGCCGCGTTTGGGTGGAAATTGCCGTCGAGAATGACAATGAGTCGCTTTTAGCATTGCTTTCTTGCTATCCCATTTTAAACATGTTTTCGTTAAAACTCGTTGACTCTGCTCGGTCAGCTGCATTGTCTTCCTGTTGAATTCAGAATTAGATTGAAACTGACTGATCAGACCTGTTAAACCCTTAAAATCAACCTACCTTAAGACATTACGGAGGAGGAATGGGCGACACTATGGCTGCCACACGCAAGAACGTTAAGTTGTAACGCGTTTTTGTGAATTTTGTTGTTTGATCATTTGTAACTTACTGCGGTTTGTCAGTTTGTTTCTCATTAAACGAAGATATAGGGCCTATATACTAGTTTTTCCGCACATCCTTCCCCGCAGTCTAAGATCCTATTTCTTAGGTCTTGTGGTTGAGCCTCGATTCAGCTCTGTCATGGACCTTCATGCATTCTGTGTGGCTGACTGCTGTAACAGGGAATAGAATCGACCACCAATGTTTATCTGGTTCTAGAATTCGTTTTTTTTTCAAGAAACGCTTCAAAATTCACTTTTACCCATTGACCTTTAAGCATCCATGGATCAGCTATTCGTCGTCTGGCGACTCATTGATTATCCGCTCCGAGACTCGCATTTATGTGTGAATTTGAACGCTGAAAACGGTTTGTAATAACAATAGTAAATCATTAGTAGTAGTAGTAGTAGTAGTAGTAGTAGTAGTAGTAGTAGTAGTAGTAGTAGTAGCAGTAGTAGTAGTAGTAGTAATAATAATAATAATAATAATAATAATAATAATAATAATAATAATAATAATAATGAAAGCAATAATAACAATTATAATAACAATAATAATTATAATATTTATTATGAGACCTATAATATTTTACTAGCTGTGTGTGGCTGTGCCAAAGCATTGGTCTCTGACTGATATAACTAAAACAGTGCAGTCAGACAATGTCAGAGCATCGTTATTTCTTTTAAAAATAGACCTATAGATTTGAAATTTTTTTATATAGCCCATGTCCAGTTCCCTTGTTAATACGAGCCATCCACATGCATGTCGCCAAGCTCACTTCAAATAACCTTTCGTCATATATTCCTCTTTCTCCATCTCATCATTAGCCGAGGTAGGAAGCGCCTCTGACTCGAAGAGGATCTAGCTTATACATGTATACAGGGTGGACCAAAAACGTAAACCTTACGGTTATTTGCTAATATTTCGGACTAAAGAATGAATTATTAAAAGACATGAAATGAAATATTGGCTCAAAACAAATTCATGTTTGCAAATAGCTACATTGTAAAGAAATCACGATAATAATTAGAATGATAATTTTGCACTTGAAATTTTAAAAACGACATTAACCCTAACTCTGACCCTAAACGACCATCGCGATGCTTAACCTAACCCCAACCGACCCTCATGATGCTTAACCTCATCCTAACCTACACTCATGATGATCAACCTCACCCTAACTGCCCCTCAATGAAGCATATTACCAATTTTAGGGGTTTTTAACAGTCCGCATGAGCAAAAGTTTGCGGATGACCAGATAGATGTCTTCACCTGTACGTGTTCGGCCGTAGAAGTAACACTTTTATTTTTATTACGCATTTCGCCCAAACTTTCGTCCAAATTGGTCAATAGCGTCATCCAAATTTGTTCCCCAATGTTTCTCGTTCGATGCTAAGAAGAGCAAAATCGCTTATATGATCTTGTTCCATTGAAGTCCGCCAAACGACAACATTAGCTTCAGTTTGCTCAAGGACTGCTCAAAGCCTGTAAAAGTTTTAAAACAGATATTTTAGAAGATTTTGCAGTAAAATGCGTAGATTTTTAAATAGCCTACGTCAAGAGTATTATGTCGCCCCTTACCAGCCCTTAGTGATCCCTGATCAGTGGGCCTCGGGGCGCAAAAGTCACGCTTAACAGCCTGTATTCAATGAGGATATTGGGGTGGCGCCAAAATTTTATCTTACTAACATAGTTAGGATAAATTAGACTGCATCAAAATAAAAAATAGCAGTTTCAACCCTCATTTTGGCGCCCCTTCGAACTTTTAGCCCGAGGACACATGTCCCCTCTGCCCCCTAGCGACGCCTCTGTACAAATACCCTTATAACTCATCTCACATTTAAGTATCATGACTAATCGATACATTGTAACGCGTCTTTTGAGTAGGAAAAGTGTTTGTTAAGGCGCTTTATTAATACAAGTTGCATCGTATTATATAACATTTGAAAAGTTGTACAGCCGTTATTTGTTTGCTTTTCGGCTACTACAGATAAATGAGCTAAAGTTAGCACACTGACGACGTCATCACAAGAATGGACAATTACATCAACGAGACGTCATCTGTTGACGAACGCTCCGCCGTGCCAGAGGAGAGTACAGTGGCGCCAGAGCCGCATGGCAACGCTCTTCGTCAGTTCAGCCACTGGTACCAAAGTATTCACGGCTACGTCAGCATCGCCGTCTGTCTGTTCGGCATCGCGTCCAACCTAACAAACATCGTCGTTCTGACACGCAAGTCAATGATTACGCCCACCAATCACCTGTTGACGGCTCTCGCCATCGCTGACGTCATGACGATGGTCTCGTATCTTCCGTACGCCACCTACTTCTACTGTCTGGCCGTGCCCGAAGAATCGTACGACCACCCAAAGGGCTGGGTCGTCTACCTACTCTTCAACGTTTACTTTACTATAACGACGCACACGATCGCCATGTGGCTGACCGTGTCGCTGGCCGTCTTTCGCTACATCGTCGTCTGCCATCACACCCTCGGCATCCGCCTCTGTAACCTTCGCAGGGCCAAGCTCACGGTTGCCGCCGTCTTCCTCGCCACTCCCATCGTCTGCATTCCCAACTACATCAAGTACCGTCTCGTGCTCAAGGACAACGGGTACTGGTTCGCCGAGACCTGGTTCGTAACCCCCTTCTACACGGTCCTCAACTTCTGGCTGTTCGGCGTCGTTCTCAAGGTCGCCCCTTGCGTCCTACTCACCGTGCTCAGTACGCTCCTCATTCGGGCGATGAGAGCCGCTGACCGCAAACGCAAGCGTCTCAAGTCGCAGGGCAAGAGGGACGAACTGTCGGAGCGAGCGGTCGAGAACGCGCGAACGACGGCGATGCTAGTGGCCGTCGTGCTCTGCTTTGTGATGGCCGAGCTACCTCAGGGTATCCTCGCCTTCCTCAGCGGCGTCGACGAACTGCTGTTCCAGCAGGTGTACGTCCCCCTTGGAGACGTCTGGGACATCCTGGGTCTACTGAACAGCGCAATCAACTTCGTTCTCTACTGCACGATGAGTAGACAATTCAGAACGACCTTCGTCTATGTCTTCTGTCCATGTCGTCGTCCGTTGCAAAAGAAGACGAAAAGAATGACGTCACCCAGAGACAATCGACACACGTCATCCGCACCCAACGCATGCGCAATCAACCTGTGAATAGACAATGTCGATAAGATGTATGGATACAACACTTCAGCTGCAGGAAATCGAGAACCTATCTATCCGTCTATCTGTCTGTCTGTCTGTCTGTCTGTCTGTCTATTATATTATTCCCTCAAGTGGCTAGCTATCTATCTAATATATCTATCTATCCGTCCATCTATTTCTGTCAATCGATCTGTCTATCTATCTTTCAATCAGTCTATCAATCAATCTATAAATCTATCTATCCATCTACCAGTCCTATCAGTCAATCAGTCTATCAACCTATCTATTTATCTGTCTATCTATTTTGTATATCTATCTATTCCAGAGGTGTAACAGGGTATCTAAAAGTGGGAGGGCATAAATCTGATAATATTGCTCCCCTACTTTTTGAATTTTGCCCCCCAAATATTTAAAAAATGGGTGGGGCACAAATTGTTTCAACAAAAGTCATCTTAGCATAATAATCTATTGAAATAAAAAATGCAGGATGTTTTTAAAGTATGCACTATATACTATGTAGTAATATTTTGTACAATATACAGCAAAACTTCATGCGAATTGTTCTTTTCCACAATTATGGCACTTGTAACAGGGCATGGACTGGATGCCAAGTTAATTTTGGTTTTAACTTGCCGCAAGACTTACATAGACTGTACCAATGGTCAGTAAGACTAGCAGATGCTGTTCAACACAAAAAAGTGTTCTGTTATGCTCATGGGAATGTAAATAGAAAAATTTCTGACATAGTAGGAGGGTTGAACATAGGAGACTCAGAGGAAGAAAGATACCTAGGGATGATCATACACAAGAGTTCAAACCATCAAGACTATGTTCAGAGGCAGCAAAAAAGGCCAACAAGGTGTTAGGTATGATTAAAAGACAATAGTCAACAGAGAAAAAGAAACAATTCATGATTTGTACAAAACGCTGGTCAGACCAAACCTTGATTACTGTGTACAAGCATGAAATCCATACTTGAAAGAAGATATCGAGAAATTTGGATAAAATACAGAGGAGAGCGACAAAAATGATAAAAGGACTGTACACAAATCTAAAATATGATGAGAGATTGAATAGATGTCGATTGACAACAATTGAGAGAAGAACAGAAGGTGACTTGATTGAAACCTAAAAATTATGACACGAAAGGACACACTGCCAGCACAAAAGTTTTTCACATTTAGCGAAGACATTGAAAATAGAGGGCACAGTTGCAAGATATATATAAAAAATAGCTGGTATATTGATGCAAAGATTTTATAGTTCATGAGTGGTGAACGCATGGAATGATTTAGATGAAAAGGCCATTGCAATAGACTCAGTAAAAGCATTCAAGGAGAGACTTAAGAAATTTGGGTAATATTAGGAAGAGGTAATGAGAAAATAAAAGAAGATAAAGGAGTGTTCCTTACACAGATGCGATCCTCTGAACCGTTATAAGACACGTTATGTCGTGTCATGTTAAGACTCATGCCAATGTATAAGTCATTTGGATCTAATAATTATTTTATATGCATGTAGGACATATCTGTAGCGCCTTCACAATTACTTGCTTAATTCGCCAGTTTTGATTCCATATTTAATCAATGACTACAGACAACTATAATATGGCTATAAGATGGTCAAGTACATTTGGTTGGTGATGACAAAGCTTATTTGATCTCATTAAGAATCTACTTACCCGTTGACTATTAAGCCCCCGGACCCTGACCTGGCACTCTCAAGGTTGGCTCAAGCACTGCTTTTCCACCTAAACCTGGTCATTTTATCCCATTAAGAATCTACTTATTGAATTTTGACATCTGGCCGTTGATAACAAGGCTAATGTCAAAATTCAATAGGTATTCTCGGGATACGGTTTCTGTCATAGCCTATTTACACGGCAACTGGAAGTTATCATGTCCCAATAGACATTTCCAATAAAATTTTTGCCGTGGTAGGGATGCCCCGGATATGAACTCTGACTTCATGATTGCAGACCAACCACTAGACTATTTCTTTAGGTAATGATGAATATTCTACTATAAGAAATTTTCGGTATTTTGGGTAGAAACAATGCGATACATTACAGATGAATGAATAGCCAAGCATGCATGACTCTCCTTTACAAATAACAGTCTTTTATACTCGCAATAAGCAAGAACAAGTCATATAAACAAACTTTGGACTGCTTGAGATTTATTCACCCACAATACCTTAATCATTAGATATAAAAAGTGATTGGAGAAACATAATAATAGAGCAGATTTGAGGTACTGGGAGGGGGGGGGGCAATGACCACCAAAACTGGGGGACGTTGACCCCAGTTTAAAAACTGGGGGTCGGGGCCCCTCTACCCCGGCTTCTTACACCCCTAATCTATGCCATCTTTGCTATCTATTCTGTCTGCCAACATATGGGTACGAACCGTTAAATGACATCTACTCGTCTTTTAGGCGCCTCTCCTGCTATAGGCGATGTTATTGTCTTAACTCTTGAGGAGTTCAAGTATGTTGAAGCAGTGTATGCCTACAAGTACGTCGACCGAATCACTTCATTGCCTCACTTCCATCACATAAATGTATAAATATACATATAATAAGGTGTAAATATATGTATATGCACGCATATTTTTTAACATTATATGTGCATATATAATAAGTAAGAAGGAGATGAACATCAATTCGCGATTGAGCTAAACTGCGATCGTTAATCTAATGACAGTTGAATGCCTGAACTATAGCTCTTGGCAAATTCTCTTTTGTTAAGTTAATAGTTTTGCACTCAATAGTGATCACTGACACATCAAACTGTTGCAACTCATTTTTCATTTGAATATTTAGACTATTAATCTGCTAGCATGTAGGAAAAGACATTAGGCTATTTCAGCTGTTTAGACTTAGAGCGATATCGTGTTTACGAGGCTAACGTCGATATATATTTTCAATTATTTTTTTAGATATTTTTTCTAGTAATTACCGCTTTAATAAATTTAAGTATTTAAAGAGTCATGTTGTCGTGCCAATTGCAGCCTATAGAATTGACTGTTATGTGATTCCTATCGTCCATCTCATGTTCGTTTGACCCCCTTTCCAAATTCCTTCTTCGTGAATTCGCTGATGAGCTATATTTCCAACTCCTGTAGAGCCCAGCAAATAATCTCTGGCTGCTGAATCTCATCCAGGCATTCAGAACATAATAATACCATCACTGAAGACACCTGGACTGAAAACAGAAAATATTAACAACACCATGGATCGATACTTTGCTTACTGTCAATTATTATCGAATGACTTGCCGATCTGTGTTCGCCTTGAAAGCTTCGCTCTCATATCAAACTTCCAGTCTGTCTTCGTAAGTGACCTGTCGACCAAATCAGTCCTATACTGAGGCTAATAGCCTGTCTAACATACGTATGCTTGATGCCATTAAATCTTGGCATGTCCGCTGCTCACTTTGTTTGATATGAGCGAGGCGTTTGACATCGTGAACCAAACCTTTCAACTGTTCTTCGTAGCTCAGATCTTCGTCAGTTCATATGTAAAATTATAACATTTAGGTAGCTCCTCTTTTCACTTTTTCCGATTGATCCACGTCATATTCTCTACACGGACGCAATGTTGCAAAATGTGCAGTCACCAGTATTTGTTACAACCTCATATTGCATGTATCTTTCCTGCTGTTTTTATTACATCTGATGTTGATTCATGTACATTGTATTGAAAGTTTATATTTTCATTCATGATCACTTTTTCGCTCTTATTCACTTTGAATACCATTGTCACCTTTCTGTGATCTTATTGAAACTTTCTTCCGTTACTGTTACTTAAAAATGATTAATTTCTGGTACTTATAGCTACTAATTGACTGTTCAAAGTGACATCCTCGTTTAGCTGTGAGCCAGATGATGCATTGCTGTATAGAGCATACCGTTCAAAGTTTTCAAATATGTCAACTTTTTTCAGACAAGAGAATCCAGTTTTCAACTTCAACACAATCGTTGATCGATGATAATTGTATAGGCCTACAATTTGAATCGACCGCAGCAACAACTTAATTATGGCGCCAGGTTGCCAGATACCTGTTCGGCTCAGGCCATACACTGACGTATCGTACTTAGGTAGGTATTATATATACATACATATATATATATAAGTGCGGTGTATCAGTTTGTCTAATAAACAAATATATATAATATTATATCAAAATTTATACATACATGTTTATTATATGTATGAATGTATGTAGGCATGAGAACTTCTAGATTGTCTGACGTACGTGCATTTCTGCTAAGCTCTAATGAGTAGGCCTACATTGCCTTTGGTAAGATTAGCGGGCGAGGTTAGAGAACCTGTCAACCGCTTTCATGTACCGAGGCTACGGAAATTGTTCTTGCCATGGCTAATAGGCAGCGCCGTTTTTTCTCGGTCGTGGCCCCTTCCATCTGGAATGACCTCCCACTTGAGCTACGCTCTTTTATTGTCGTCCAATCGTCATGGTTTTACAAGTCGTTCGAGTATTTCTTCTTTAGTCGTAGCTGAGTTATATGAGCGCTTTTGAATAGGTTGCTGAAGAGGCGCTATATAAATGCTCAGAGTGTATTAATTAATTAATGAATATACACGGTTCACAGAAAACACATTAACAACCATTCTCCATCCCATCTCGTGTGAATTATCTTGTTCTCCTCCCTCATTCTCTCCTCATCTCGTGTGGAACCCCCCCCCCCCCACCCCACCCCACACTCCCACCCCACACTCCCCCTCCTCCCCCATTTGCACATGAAACGCACCGTTGTGTCTGCAGCTCTCATCGTAGATATTGCTGGCGGATATAAATGACGCTTCAGATCGTGAATTCTGTTCGAAGATGAGAAACGAGAGAAAACTGGAGGCCCTGGCGTACAGTCTTACGACCTCTTGTCGTATGAAACCATTCCCTAAAGAGGTTGGCCATCACGTGTGCACTTGGAAAGTGATCGGTCTGTGCAACGATGGCTGAGTTCAGAAACAGACGGACGGATGGACGGACGGACGGATGGACGGGCGGCTGTTCAAAGTGACATCCTCGTTTAGCTGTGAGACCGATGATGCATTACTGTGTAATTCATTTTTACGCCACAATGCACGCGAAGGTATGATAACTAAGTTTCTAAAAACATGTTTTATTACTTACTCCATCCACTATTCCTCATTCGACCGATAGATACATGGCGCTATAGCAACTGCGTATATCCACTTAACTCACTCATTCACTCACTTACTTACTCTCTCACTCACTCACTCATTAACTCACTCACTAACTTATGTTATTCAAGGTTTCTAGCTAATCAGCGTAATATATCTTTCACATACGCTCACAAAAATATATAATAATATACATAATACATTAACCGATTTTTGGGCAAGTCTACCATGCAAATATCCTGTACGTGTACTGTGTATAATATATATATATTATATAAATCATATATATATATATATACAACTTATCTGATTCGTAATTTCCAAACTTCCAAAGCACCACTCGAAAGCCAACAAGCGCAGGGTACCATTCTATTCACGAGCGCTGCATCTAATCCAAAGGTTGTTGTCCAGAGGCGTTTAAGATCCGGTTCCCATAGAAATCTTTGAAACTTTTCATTTGTTGGTATCGCTGATATATATATATATATATATAAAAGACAACAATGGCAATGGTCCCAACACTGATCCCTGAGGTTTTCGATGGCACTTCTGAAATTGAACCAAGATCCAACTTGAGTTCTCTTCTAGAATGCGTTCCCGTTGTCTCCTACTCCTCAGCCAGTTGGCAATCTACTTGAGCAGGCTTCTCTGTGTTCTGCATTCCTGCATTTCCTTTGCTAATCTTTTATGCGGTACTTCATCGAATGCTTTCGCAAAGTCCAAGTGGATCAAATCCACCCAGTCATTTCTCCAGATAATCGTAGACCTCCGCAATTAAATCCCAAAAGATTAGTTAACGCAGCCTACTGGTTTCTGTTTATTATTTCCAATTGTTGTTCAGATGCTCTACCATATTCTATCTGTGCCCTGTAATCAGTTCCCATGCGAGTTGGCCTACTAGATTTAAGTATATTGATGATATGCAATACATTACGGACAAACAGAATCGAAGCCATTACGTATTGCATATAATCTTGATATTGACCACGTATACACATTCCATTAGAGTATTCAGATATAGATTCAATTTAAATAAATCTATTGGGAGTCTTAAATGTCAAACGGGTGAACCACAGCCCATTGGTATAATCCAGCAGCTGCGCGACTCCACCTAAAACATTTTGGCCCACGCGTGATCTAATGGAACGGTTTCCGGTCTAGACAGGAACTACTAAACGTCCAATCTCTGAATAGATTTACGCAGTTGGTCCTCTTCGTTTGCTTGGCACGGTGGCCGATTGATTGGAACACCGGGTAACGCGGAGAGTATGGGTTCGATCCTCGTCCGAGGCAATTACTGCATAGGGACCTTGAGCAAGACCTTCGCATAGAATTGCTCTGCAATAAAACTGGAATTGCGCCGTCGAGGCGTGTTTGCACAACTGAACAAATTGCGAGAATGGCGAATATATCAAATCACAGCTGTATTGTTTTGTATTATACAATGTTGCTCCATGCACAGAATAAGCGGAATAAATCGTTCAACGGATTTTTATGCTTATATTTATAAGCACTTAAGGCGCAGTGGGGTGACATTTTTGCCAATTTGTTCGACTTTTTGGCCATCGAGACTTTTCAAGACTGAAAACGGCCTCAAATCTAAAATATTTTATCGTCTTTTGGTTTTCTGGACTTCAAGATAAAAAATATTTAGATTTTTTTTATCATATTTGACCATTCTCGTCAATTTTCTGCCCATTGTTGGCAACTGAATTCCTTTTATCCATTTGTATAATCTCTTGCTCTCGTGTCCCGTAAGAGGAGGAAGCAATATATTCCCTCTCCCACGCTCTCCTCGTGACCTTACCCCTCTGAAATTCTTGAGGAAAACCCCCAAAACGGACATCAGCAGAACTCAGTTCGGGACCCACCTAGTCTCCGGAAGACTTGGCTGGAATCGTTCTAGATCATTCATTTGGGGAGACAAATTAAAATGTTACTGTCAGAATTATCCACTTTAGAAGGAGCGCAAGGTCAGCTACATTTTTTGGGAAAGTTGTTTACCGACAGTTTATAACCTTTTTGGCCTTTACGGTCTGGCAACATTTTGACCAGACTTTAGAAGGTGTTGTTATCTTTGCCAATGTTTAGACTGTGTGTTAGGAAATACGCCATCTGGCGAGAAATGTATATATTTAAACGCAGAAGGTGCATGGCAAGTTAAGTCTGGTCTGAAGAAATCGAGGTTACCCTGCTTCTGTGTACGTCAGACAGGCTCCGTTACTAGATAGCTTGTGGGACAGCCGATGACGTAAGATAGCCGATGAATAGCCGATGACGTGGAATAGCCAATGACGTAGGATATAAGATGACGCAGGATAGTCGATGACGTAGGATATCAGATGACGTAGGATGGACGATGACGTAGATAGTAAATGATGGCGTATCCGGTTTAGGTCTGGACGTCGCTGCTGTCTGTCTCTCGTTTGATGCGTTGACCGAGTTTTCTGTGATGTCAGCTTCTCGTTAAATTGTTCGACCCGTTCGTGAAGCAGCTGCTGTTTGTTTAAGACGCTGAGAAAGAGAGAGAGAGAGAGAGAGAGAGAGAGAGAGAGAGAGAGAGAGAGAGAGAGAGGAGAGAGAGAGAGAGAGAGAGAGAGAGAGAGAGAGAGAAGAGAGAGAGAGAGAGAGAGAGAGAGAGAGAGAGAGAGAGAGAGAGAGAGAGAGAGAGAGAGAGAGAGAGAGAGAGAGAGAGAGAGAGAGAGAGAGAGAGAGAGAGAGAGAGAGAGAGAGAGAGAGAGAGAGAGAGAGAGAGAGAGAGAGAGAGAGAGAGAGAGAGAGAGAGAGAGAGAGAGGAGAGAGAGAGAGAGAGAGAGAGAGAGAGAGAGAGAGAGAGAGAGAGAGAGAGAGAGAGAGAGAGAGAGAGAGAGAGAGAGAGACAGACAGACAGACAGACAGACAGACAGACAGACAGACAGACAGACAGACAGACAGACAGACAGACAGACAGACAGACAGACAGACAGACAGACAGACAGACAGACAGACAGACAGACAGACAGACAGGACAGACAGACAGACAGACAGACAGACAGACAGACAGACAGACAGACAGACAGACAGACAGACAGACAGACAGAGGAGAGAGTGAGAGATCTGGAAAGAAGATGTAGAGACAGAAGAGTTGGAGAGGCAGAGGCAGAGGCAGAGGCAGAGACAGACAGACAGAAAGGTTGACTGACTGTTATAAATTTATTTGACAGAAAGGTAGAGAGGCAGGTTTTATATAGCGAGTGCAGACTATCGGTGTTTTCAAAGGACGTCACGTTTCGCATTTTTTCCATCACGGTAAAACCAATAAATTAGTGGATGTCTGAACGCCGTCTGTTACCATTAGGCAGCGAGCTTAATTTGGCGTAATTTATTGGGCTATTAAGGGCGGCTTTATTAGTGCTGTATGCAACAGAGCGTTTGATATAATTATACGCTATCAATTACTCAGGTGCACTGGTAATCCGGAAACGAAATGAGGTAAACAACTGTCCTTCGTTCCAGGAGAAAAGTCGTCTGTGTCTCTCTCAGATCAAACTGACGTATGTTTATTCCGTTCTGCTGGACTGCATTTCCAATTCAAAGAGGAGAAGTTCAGTGAACTGAATCCGAATGTTAAATGCAGACTATGCATCCGGATGTATAATTAGATGCTATGGGACACACGTGCACTGGATGTCTATTTTAGAATACGTGCGTCATGCCGTTACGATCGAAACTGTTGAATTGGACTGAATTAGGCAATGCGAACGACGGTTGGTTCTGTTTGTCTGAGCGAAACCATGCAGCGTTACCTTCTACCTTCTCTATAGTTTTTATGACAACCAGACTCCCATCTTCCTCTGACATCTCTGAACAATGCCGATACCTAAGAAGATGGTGCCCACCGTATACATGGACTGACAACTGCTCTTTTACAACGATTAGTGTTCAATAATTCATATTGGGAAGATCAACGACGGTTTCCTGATAGAAATGAGAGGAACAACATTGAGAGCATCGGAAGAAGTAGTGGACTTTGAGCTATTATTTACCAAAGTGCAAAGCGAGCAAGATGGTGTGCAGAATTAAGAAGTAAAGATGGCGGACAGTATACTGTGAATGATGAACAGGAACAGAATCATCTTCAGAAAAGGAGATTGCACTTGAGCTGTATAAAACATTTGGAATATTGCGTGTACGCACGTAACACCTATTTGAGAAAAGACATCAACAATCTGGAAAGGTCAGCGCCTCTAGTATATATATCCTGAAGAGACGCTAAATAAATGTTTTATTACATTAGACAACTTTAGAAGCTTATGCGTCAAAGCAGAATCTTTGAATGTTATCGATGTTGAGTCGTTGGATTTGGATCTAAAACATGACATATAAATATGGGACTTTATGTAAGAAAAGGTCTTCACAGTAAAAGTCGGAATGAGTACATGTAGAGAATTCTGAGCCGGACATAAACATTATATGTCGGTGACCGATCATTTCGTCGCATTCATTTCGTCGCATTCATTTCGTCGCATTCATTTCGTCGCATTCATTTCGTCGCATTCATTTCATCAGGTTAAGCATTCTGAGGATCGGTTTTGTTTGTGTCCGGCTCAGAATTATCTACAGTTGACGCAACTCATTCCGAGTTCTTACTATGAAGAGTTTTTCTTATATTAAGCCCCAGATTTTTATGATCTACATTCCACATGATTAAAATCTACCTGATTACATATCTCCAACCAAAATGCTGAAGCTCTACACCAGAAGACCTTCTGTTCGTCTGTAGTTACTAGTTTGGACTTTGGCGATTTCACGAGATCCTATATAGGAAATGAAGTCTCAATTATACGTGATTTTTATAGAAGACCGTGCAAGATATGGACAATTATTTGTCATCAGAGTCATGATGAAATCCATATGAATTTCTGTTCATTTATGTACATTTCTTAAGGTTGATTATAATTATAAATGACACTCGTATAGGCCTATGTAGGGATTTGCTTTATTTTCAGTCACACTGTATATGACCACACCAATGTATGGCGAATGGCTATAATATAGCTTATAAGCCTTACATACCCGTGTAATATAACTATTTAGGTTCAATATTATAATACGATGCAATACAATAATGACGTGCTAAATCAAAGCAAGTCTTGCACCAGAGTGCTTGATATTACGTTCTTAGTGATACTGTAACGAAATATGAGTTTTTTTAACTGATGTAGCTAGATGAAATAATTTGGTGGCCCTAAACCTACGGGTAGGTCCCTATTCTTAGGCCCTAAATCCCCTAACCGTAGGATTAAATCCCTTCTGGGTCTCCATTTTATCAACGTCTTTTGTGAAATATAGCAAGTTAATATGACGCGGCAATAAAAGTTTTTGTTTGTTTGTTTTGCTTAAATTGAACAGCGTGGGTACATTGACGAATTGGAGTTGGAAGACTGTTCCATTCTTTGGATCCTGGTAGACCTACCGAGACAATTACCGAAATATTTAACGGGTATAATTTTACGGTTCGTGTTATAAGATGTCCTCAGTTCGAAAAATCGGCTCAACCTGCAGCAAATGTAGGCTTATACTACCACAGGTCTCTATACAACCACATGCATGCTAGCTGCATGGATCACGATGGGCACACGTCGAACTCGGAAGCCACCCTGGGGGAATTATTACAGGAGATATCCACCCCAAGTGGCTGCCCAACGACCAACTGACAGCGAACACTGACCAAATCCGTTTCGATTCCACTTCTCCACCCGCATGGAATCGGTTTTGTGTACGACCCATCAGTGTAAGCAACGCTTTAGAAATGCGTTGTGCTTCTTCTCTGACTTCAGGCCAATGGTCCCTCTCCTCTGCTGCTTCCAGCTACAGCTCTCACACCGGTCCTCACAGGACAATGCAGCAGAGGACACGCAGCTAAAACGAGCTTGATATATTCCTGGGTGCGTTCCAACTTCATTTACCGACGACGACTGCATCGTTTAAGCCCATCGTTGAGGCATGCATGGATGGAGTCGGAGAGT
>OY365809.1:11638244-11641354 GCA_959347315.1 Bimastos eiseni
TATTTGGGTGTCTTTTAAACCTATCTGACAACGGTTTATGCATGAACAGTATTCTACTTCTAACTCCAATCAATCAATCAATCAGCTTTTATTGACCACAGTAGCAGATATAAATATAATGGCCGTTGTACAGTCATTAACACTCTCTCGCTTGACCTACAACAACACCGTCAAGTTCCTGTAGGTGATCTTTGACCGACATCTCACCAGGTGTGACCATAATATCAGCTACATCGCTGATGGCCCAACCTGATGAGTTCTATTGCAGGGTCGAACTATGTGCCCTCCAGTGGCCATCATGAAAGCTACCGTATGAGTGGCAGCTCATCGGTCCTGGCAGTAGAATTGGAGGCCATAACGAAGGCTGTAGACTGAATCATCAGCACAGACACTCACTATCTCGTCGTCTTCTCCGATTCCATTGCCCCGCGATCCAGAGCGTTGAGCGACAGCAGTCCATCGCCAGATCACGATATCTCGTGGACCTGGTGCACGTGCTGGAGCCCTACGCTCATCTCACCCAGTCACCTCCAACGATAGTCAGGTTTCACGGCCATCTCGGCATCGACAGAAATGAGACTGTTGCCACCCTCTGCAAGCAAGCACTACACCATGACACTATCATCATCCCTACGACTGAGGTTGCAGTCCGAATGGACTGCCTCTGACACTGGCTCACACTACCCAGTCCTCGAACTCATCGTCATCATCAGACTCCGGCTGGGCCACTGCCCTCTGAACACTCAGATGAAGCAATGGACCGCCAACCGACCGGAGACTGTGACGAGTGCGTGACGTCCAGGAAACTGTGCGCCACTTCCTGTTGGAAGGCCATGCTCAAGTGGGCCTTCAGGATGAAGTCATCCGGATGCCCGCGCGGAAGACCTGGACACTCGACCTGAGCACCACACTCCGTCAAACCAGCAGCCTAAATGTCATCTATAAGTGGCTGACGGTTTCCGGTCGAAAACTGTTGGAGATAGAACTCTGACTTATATATATATTTATATATATATATATATATATAGATCAAAGAAAATAGAGTGTAAATAAAAACAATGTGCTATTGCCAATCATATTGGCATAAGCATTGTATGAAGATAACGATCATTACTGCGAAAAACATTGTGTATAGGCCTATTCAATATAAGCCTGAATCTACATGACTACCGCATGAATAACTATGATGACATTCTTGCTCTATATAAGCTGACTATTACAGATTGGAAGAGATATTACATGTCTTAAATAGGTGACTATGATATGCCGCGTATACCTATATTTGCACACACACACACACGCACACACACACACACACACACACACAGTCGTTAACAAGGGCCCCTCAATGGGTGGACCAGAGGGATCATCAGTTCCGCTTACGCTGTCTCCCTAATACTGTATAATACATTCAGCGGTCAAATTAACTGACTTGTTGTGTAGCTCATTTATATTATTTCCAGCTTGTTGTGTCTTTCTTCCTTGCAACTGTTTTAGTACACGCAAATACATAAAAGTCGTCAGTTTTTTTACAGAAAACCCTCTTCTATTCATAATACGTGCAATAAGCGATAAACTAAGATCGTAAGATTTTATGCTATGTCGCAATTATGATACTCTATATACAAACGTACGCCAAATTTCACGCAATGTATTAAACAAAGATCTTTTCTAATTTAGTGAGGACATAAGATACCTTTTCAGCTTGTTTTTGAACTGATGCAAAATAGGGTGGACAATTTAGTACATTCGGCAGTCAATTCCAGAATACCTGGTCCAAAGATGAGGACACTGCGTGCGCCGCCTGATATTAATGCGTGTACGATGCTGATGATGCCTAACGGAACGGGTCGAGTGGTCATTTATCTCGGAGTTTGTGCAGAATCATCTGTCAAATGTTAGTTCTCATCATGTGCTCTTATATCGGCGCATTGCATACGACTCTCAAGGCGCGTTTCTGGAGAGATGTTAGACAAGCCCAGCAGCGAGAGCGAAAGATAGATGACATCATAGGCCTACCCATGTAAATTTGCAATAGGAAAGGTAGGGATATGTTTGCGAGTAGTATAAAGATAGTTAAGATACAAATGCATATAGCCGTATACATGTGATAGATTATGCCAATGTCTAGCCGACTTATTTGATATTTCAATTATGTGTACATTCCATGTTAGAAGTTAACCAACAGGCCCTACGCACCCCAAAAATTTGAATGAGGTCACTATTGTTAGGCTCTGTTTGTCTATGTTAATAGTTAATTTATACTCATGCATGAGAGCTTCCCTTTGAGCAGAACAAGATATGACTTGTTTTATCAAGTTGTGGGACAGTTTATTTGTTATAAACCAGTTATTCGCCTTCTCTAGCTAAGCATGTAGCTGGTTAACTAGTTCAGGCAGAAATTTGCTGGACATGAACACATTAGTGTCTTCTGCAAACATGACGAACTGGAGTATTGATGCGGAATACGATATACATGTACATATATATGTACATTATATACATGTACATCAGGAAGAGCAATGGACACAGAATGGATCCTTGGGACATCACATTGACCTTCAACATGATCGATGCTCGTCCATTATATAAAACGCTATGCTTTCTGCCATTAAGATAGTCTCTCTGATCCTATTTAGGCATATTCCTCCAATCCCATAGTGGTGCAGTTTCGAGATAAACTCCGATGCATGATGCGTCGTCATTAAAAATGGACAGCGGCAGGAAGCTGCATCTCGTCGATATATAAATACGAGAAGACAGACAGATTCTGGTCTATGTATTGTATTGTATTTTGGGTCTATGTACGAGGTAAACACAGATAAACGAACATCGCAATATCACTGCAATTATTATGCTAATTGATTAACCAAAGAGCTAATAAATTGACTCGTTTGTTCATTTCGCAAAGCACACAAATGCTGTTTCATTGCACTTACTAACTCTTTCAAAGCACAGTCGCGTATAGACCCTATATCATTATTCACGTGCTGAACCTTTCCTTTGACAACTGTTCATCGTGAGCTCATGATTTATGCCGTTAGCAAGGACCATAGACCTACACGGGGGCCTTAACTGGCGATCCCCACATTCAAACGGGTAACTGGAGC
>OY365809.1:11641554-11757518 GCA_959347315.1 Bimastos eiseni
CATCTTCTCTATCGTCATTCATCTCTTTCCCTGAATCCGTCCCAATCTCTCCCTTTCCCCGTCTTGACCGTTTATATCTCCGTCTCTGCTGAGTCTTCTCATGTCCATCAACCTCCATCCGTATCCCCCTCTCCTTCCCTCTCTTCCTCCCTTTGGTCCATTTGTCAGGCGTTCTGATGGATAGGTCCTGCGTGTAGGATAGGATAAATGAACGCTGGATGAATCGACGGCTCTGCTGATGCGAACGATACAGATGCTTCAGCTGCTGCTGTTGCTGCTGCATGTAGAGAGTAGACGACGCTTCTGCGCATGTCTGTCCGTCTGTTGACTGATGCTTTCGTTGACGTTGTTTACGACCCTTGGCAGCGGAAGAGGGTGAGGAGGGAGACGAGCGCCTAATGACTCCGAGTGTGACTTATGGGCCCGCATGCGTGCGTGTGGGTGGATAGGTGTGGGTGGGTGAGTGGGTGGTATGACAGGCGACCGAAGGGAACTAAGGCCATTAGGAGTGTCATCGCAAACTAAGACGTCTTGTTCCGGAAGGAATACCCTTCAGGCCACATCTATGCTACTCTACGTCGGTAATCTACGGCTTCCGTCGGATAGCGAAACATGAAGACTTCCGGTGAAGGACCTCGACGCAAACGAGCGTCCCATGATGCAACGGTTCAAGTGCGTCACTTCCTCCAGTTGACGACACGTGTGATCATATCTTAAGCCTTTGAGATGAGCCTTCCAGATGATTGCTGCTGTCATCAAAGTGTTAAGCCAAGCGCAAGCCCGTTATCAACACGTTACAACTGTCATGCTATGTAATGAAGCCGAAGGAGAACCGCTCTGAAGAGCAGGATTAGAAGGAAGAAAATAAAATCTGCAAAATTTATCAACGCCACAGAAAAGCCACGTCATGGAGCTGGGTTTAAGCTATGGCGTAGGGGCCTACAGCAGCCCTAAGTGTTATATGTTGAGCTACTCGGATCTCTAACCCAAGATTTTCTGTATGTCAACAATCAATTGTAGCTTAATCCTTAGAATCTATACCATTTAGAAGTAATTCTTTTAAATGTGTTCTGTCTTACAATTATGCCATTTCTTGCTGTTGGGGCCATCTATTGGCCTATAGGCCTACTTCATGAATCATGATAGTTTAACACGTCTAGCTGTTGTTCTTAGGCCTTCATTTAAAGACTAGGGCACATAAAAACCCTACGCAGCGTAGATATCCTAGAAAAACTTCTAACTGAGTCCTAGAAATCGTTCAGCGCTTTCAACAGTTAAATCGTTTTGACCGATTACAAAGAACGCTGTTGTCATTATTTAAATGATTTCACCACACGTTTAGTTTATAGATACCAATGAAGCCACAGAATGATATGCCTACATGTAGGCCTATATTGGACTGATTTTTGCTCGGGTTACTGTACATGTACAGGTTATGAAGACATAATGAAGTTATATGCACACCGGTATAATTACGCTTTTGAGATAAGTTCCTAATAAACAGTGTTGTTTTGTTATGAGAGATGAAAATTAATCATCGGAACGATAAACGAGCGTTCATTTAGATAATTGTTATGAGCAGATAGGCCTATGATATGTTTTCTTGGGCCCGGTCCATTATTAGACAACGAGGGTGAGGTGGAAGCATTGGATTGGGGTCATTAATGGACCCCTGCAGCTTCGGTACGTACTTTATGATCGTAGCTCTGCTGCCCGACTCAACATCGTCTTGGATCGAAACTGATGCCATGTATACGATTCTTTCAGATGGATGCGCATGCACTCGATACTTAAGCTGGTGCAATTTTCACATCAATATCCTGCAATTTCACGTGGCCTAATCGCCAGGGTGCAATAAAATTCATCTAATCGATCCCAGAAAAGCAATAGAGACATTGCATGTGTTCGCGCAGTGAAGAGACTTCTGACGAAAAGAAACTCTACAAACATGCAACAGTGTAATTCATTTTCAAACTTAGTCGCTACTCAGCGTAATTGGCGTTGTAGCCGCAGGGTCAGATTTGTAAAAAGGAGGCAGAGATAGAAAATATGTAGGCCTAGGCAAAAAAATATATTTACCAAGCTGCAGTTAGGCCAAATTTTGTCATTCCCGAGTTCTTACGAACCGCAGAAACTCGAGAACCACAATGTGGACCATGTTGGGTACAATTTATCACAGTTTACAAAATGTTAGCGTGAAGCTCTCTCACTGACATTTATTTGACACTGACACTAATGATGTGGCTAAGGTGATAGGTTTTCAGTCGTAAATGGAAAGCAACACAGGAGATTGCAGGCGTGATATTAAGAAGTGAGAAAAAGGATGAGAATAAGGAGACCGGAGAACGAGGAGCAGACAGAAACGTATATTATGTAGATCTTTTGGAGTTCATCCCAGACATAGTCTTTATATGCTATATATAATTAGAAGTTGGAGAATTCCAGATAGGATGAGATTGGATGTAGATGCAGAAAGATATAACGATGAAGGAGTAGATCTGGGTGGGTGAATAGCAGGCGAATGCAAGAAGGTTAAGAAGTTGTTATGGGCACAGTAGGCAAGAAATGCAACTGTCTAATAGATAGGCCTATGCTGGCAGACGTTTAGCCAATGAAGTATAAATATGGGAACAGGGCTAATGCGAGAGTAGTCCGGAGTAGAGGTATCTGCGCGGTAGAAAGCGTTCTGGACTGTTGCATGCGCTTTATTTGTGAAGAGTCGATGTGTCTGAAAAGGGAATAACAGTGTTCGAGATAGGAGAACTCGGTCTTATTCTGTCTCTCTCTCTCTGTCGCTCTTAAGCAGTGGCGTAGCGAGGGGGCGTTCTCCTTCAGCTGCCTCTCATCGCCCTCTTTGTTCTTTAGACCGACATGACCTCTTGGTATCTCGAACTCGGACGGCTTCTGCACGATGTCGCGCTTATGCGTTTGTTAACCCTTTGCTTTGGAACGATATATTCCCTCTCAGACTCGGTCTTTGGTTTTAACTGAGGAGGGGTTTTTGTTTCTGCCTATATTCTTCAAAAAATTTTTCCCGCGGGACTTTCGCACAGGAAGCGCCACTGATTAGGTTGTACTTGAAGATATAAATCTGTAAACACAATAGCAGGGATATGGTCTCGAGATCGAGGTCTTGGTCTCGAGACCGGAAAACAACGGTCTTGGTCTCGAAGAATGCATCGGTATTGGTCTTGGTCTTAAAGGAACGGTCTTGGGATTTATCTCCGTCTTAGATAAGCGTTCTGGCTCATTTGTCGTATCAGAGTAATTTTTATATATTTGCCGGTTATATTCGATTATTAGAGACACAAGATGTTTAGGCCATACGCTATTGTTATTGATTTATGGCGTGCTGACCATCTATATACTTGTTACTATGGGCAAAAATCCATTTGCAACGGAGCCAGCCATTTCAAACTTTGCTTTCACAAATTTCAAGGTTTTGGAACAATCTAATAGTTATGTGGTCGGCCACGTGTAGACACTGTTAACCTACAATTCCGAGTATAAGTACACCATTGAAACAGTGGCGTAGCGAGGGGGCGAACCGCCCAAGGCGGCACTTGTCCTAGGGACGCATTTTTGGGGAAAAATTAAATAAAAAATAATTCTTTTATAACTTGCACTCTTCAAGATTCTTGCTGCTCTTGTCTAAACCTAAAGCTTTTTTGCTATTTCTCGTCTTAAAACTAACATATACGATATACCGAAGGACCATCGAATGACGCCTACTCGCCTAGTGTCAATAGACAAGCTGCAAAATGGCAATGCCGCCACTGTCTATCTTGCCAGAAAACTATCAAATGAAATAAATTTTGCAATAATAATAATGCGCAAAATGGCCCCAGGCGGCACTTTTCCTAGAGACGGCATTTTTGGCAAAAATAAATAAAAAAGACTTGTTGCATAAATTGTACTCTTCAAGATTCTTGCTGCTCTTGTCTAAACCAGGCACCATAAGCTCTCTTGCTTCTTCTCGAATTAAAACTAAAGGTAGAAAGCGTTCTGGACTGTTTGCATGCACTTTATTTGTGAAGAGTCAATGTTTCTGAAAAGGGAATAACAGTATTCGAGATCGGAATGAGCAACTGAGGTGTCTTTTGAGAACTCAGTCTTATTCTGTCTCTCTCTGTGTCGCTCTTAAGCAGTGGCGTAGCGAGGGGGCGAACCGCCCCAGGCGGCACTTGTCCTAGGGGCGACATTTTCGGGAAAAAAATTATTTTTGTAAAACTTGCACTCTTCAAGGCCTAAACAGAAGGAATATCGAATGGCACCTAGTGTTAATAGATATGCTGCAAAATGGCAATGCCGCCCCTGTCTATCTTGCCATGACTTTCGCACCTATAAAATGAAATAAATTTTGCAATTATAATAATGTGCAAATTCTTAGATTGATGAAAAATCATTCTTTCCTAAGTAAAGAGTTGGATTAATTAAGGACAATCTCTGCTTAAATATAAATTTAATTTATGAAAAAACTTGGAAAATGAAACAGAAATTTGAGTAATGAAAGGCGTTTTTGATAACTTTGAGTGATTAAAAAATTAATGCAAAGTTGGATTCACAATCGAAATCTAACCTAAATAGAAGTTGGATTTATCAAAAAATCTTTATTTATTAGAATCTGGATTGATGATAGAGATATTGCCTAAACAGAATTTGGATTTTCAAAACTAAAATTAATTAAAATAAGCAAAATTAAAACCTACTTAAGACCTACAATTAGAGAATCGCTACATTCCAATTTAGCAATTCTTTCAGTTGAACGCTCTTTGACAAGCACAAATAACTTTGACAAGGTTATTAGTAATTTTGCTGCAGGGAAAGCAAGAAAAGTGAATTTTTAAATTGTAAGAGTTGACAGGTATAATGTAAGTATGAGATCGTACCGTATCCGTATGACAAGTTCATTCATTCATTCATTCATTACGAAAACTTATTTAGCGCCCTTTAAAGGTTACTAATTATGAGCACTCCAATTAGTCAGTCATCAGTTACTAATCCATTCTAAGTACCATACTTACTATGGTCTCGCTATGATTACATTATTGTTTAGGTCTAGGACTTTCTATTCAATACGTATAGAGAAAGAATAGGCCCTATGATTTGTTTTGTTTAATTTTTTTATGGGGACTTTCATAATTTTCGATATAGCCTGCAAGACGTTTAGTAACTTTATTGTGAGACTTGCTTTATTTATTTGTTTTATGACTGGTTAATTTATTAATTAATACAATATTTTTCTATTTTCATATCTTTATATCTAATGATAATGCATTTTAATTAGTCAAAGGCCATAGAGCTTTAATGTCGATAGTGCATGCTGATGCTGTTACTAACTGTAATTATTTGAATACTGAATAGAATAATCATAATACATATAAGAGCTTAATGAAAGCAATCAAAACAGGCGCCCTATGCGCGTCTCCTTGTGCATATCTCGGGGTAGGCCTATATAATACAAGAAATGAAAAAGAAGCGTACATGTAAAGCATTGTTTCGGTCATAAGAGGCAAAAAGTCGATAAGGCAGAGCTTAACGCACCAGAATTCTGTGATTGCTTTACTTGAAATATTGCCCAATACAACAAGCGGCTTCATTGGTGATACTGAATTGGAGTCACTCAGTGCACGATTTGCTAGGTTTATGACCAGACTCCCTCATTTCACTCCTATCTCTACTAAATGCACTAAGTTTTACATTGGTTCCATATTACTGCATGCATCCATTACTTGAGGATCTGATTGGTCTCCAAATCACAGCTGGACAATGCCCATAAAAACCACGGCTGTTAATAATACTGGAAAAAAGTATTGCGATACCAATACCAATACTTCATCAAAAAAAGCATTGCAATACCAATACTTTTTCTTAAAAGTATTGCAATACCAATACCAATACTTCATAAAAAAAAGTATTGCAATACCAATACCAATACTTTTTCTTAAAAGTATTGCAATACCAATACCAATACTTTTTCTTAAAAGTATTGCAATATCAATACCAATACTTTTTCTGAAAAGTATTGCAATACCAATACAAATACTTTTTCTTAAAAGTACTGCAATACCAATACCAATACTTCATCAAAATAAAGTATTGCAATACCAATACCAATACTTTTTCTTAAAAGTATTGCAATACCAATACCAATACTTCATAAAAAAAAGTATTGCAATACCAATACCAATACTTCATCAAAATAAAGTATTGCAATACCAATACTTCATAAAAAAAAGTATTGCAATACCAATACCAATACTTTTTCTTAAAAGTATTGCAATACCAATACCAATACTTTTTCTTAAAAGTATTGCAATACCAATACCAATACTTTTTCTTAAAAGTATTGCAATACCAATACCAATACTTTTTCTTAAAAGTATTGCAATACCAATACCAATACTTTTTCTTAAAAGTATTGCAATACCAATACCAATACTTTTTCTTAAAAGTATTGCAATACCAATACCAATACTTTTTCTTAAAAAAAAGAGAGAGACAGAGAGAGAGATAGAGAGAGATTATTCAGGTATATGCCTGTCCCTGCAGTTCTGTGAGGAAGATACAATATTCTGAGTGCGATGATTTATTACTCACCATTTCTTGATCGCAAAGATTTCAAGTGGAAGAGAAATTAAATTTTTTTTTATTACGGTGTGAAAAAGTATTGGTATTGCGTATCGATTACTGGCTAAAAAAAAGTATCGCGATACTGACCAAACAAAACTATCGCGATACACCCTGCCATACTGCAAAAAGATCGCGATACCAAAGTATCGCGATACTCTATCGCGATATTAACAGCCCTGATAAGTACCTCTTGCGAAAGCCGCTGCTCACATCATCTCGCTCCTTGTGCTCTGCCGATTGACTAGATCTTTCTGTTCCTAGGACTAGAACTGACCCAACATCAGATGTTTGCAGTGGTAGGTCTTGCAATTTGTCATGACTTCCTCCTTTAAACTAATTACTGGATTTTCCTCAATGGCATCCGAGTTCTTTAAAAGCATTTCATTTCCCCGGGGTTCCATGCTCAGAGTACCTCTAAATAGTTATTCTACCAGAGGTTCTATAAAATGTTTAGATACGATACAATTTACGGTCGGTTAGGCTGTGTATTACAACCAATGCCGTTCAGTTGTTCTTCAGACACTAAGCTGCATCAACCTGAAGTATATTTGCCGAATGCAAAAAACATAACCGAACGCCAAGATTTTTATTCTTCAAACAGCAAGAACAGAAGTTTCAACTTTGTCTTAGCAATAACCAATCTAATATATGTATGCATCTGCTGTTAGCAAGACCTTTAACAGGCAAGTAAAATGATGCAAACCCTAAGCCAAATATGGTTTTAAAAAGTGCATTTCAGGATTGAGAATGGCAGGTCCAGGAAATACGCTAATGTAATTGCGAAGGCACATCAAAAATTGGTTGAAATAAATAGCAAAACGAAAGTATGAAGTTTCCATACAAGTTTTGAGTAACCGAATTCCGATTTGTTGGCGGCTAATAAAAGAACTCCTAAGAAAGACATCCCATGACAAACTTCAAAACTAGAATGTTAACAAAATTGTTGACAGCCCGGAGATTTGATGCGAGTATTGAAGAGTTACTTTCCAGTCGGACAATGCATAGCCAGGAATGCTAGAATGAGACGAAGGAGGCAGACAGTAACAGACTAGTAGCAGACTGACTAGTTGTATGCCATGTATTTGGCAGTGGAGCTAAACTTGGCATATTGTTTGATGACCTTGTTGACAGCCTCCAGAAAGTCTTTCTCCGTGGCCATCTTACGACGAGATCGAATAGCAAACATTCCAGCCTCTGTGCAAACACTGTGAATGTCGGCACCTGGACGAAACATACAAACATTCATTCTGTATTCTATTCACGTGAAACAGGTATGAATTCTAACAATCAGGCGACAACAGGCATTGTAAATTTACTACATTGTTTTATCAGTAGTCATGCTGCCACATTTGAGAAGTTCAGCTCCACTAAAAGTTCGTTATACGGTTCATCATGATAATCAGATGGATTTGCCCCATGGTGTGCCCCCTTCTCGGTGTGTGGTCGTTTCCACAACACACTGACAATCATTCTGGTTTTTGACAGATCTCCAGGAGCGTGTAATCTGAAGTTCAGTGGGTGAAGATCTACGTCCACCATCCGAAACCATGTATGGCTTGACAATCAAACATTTACTTCTGGCTCTATGTGAGACTGGAAATGAAGTCTCAGAGCACTCTAGCACAGCTCTGCCTGCCAGTACACCAAGCAAACTGTCCATGTGTTGTACAAATTACCTTAAGAATTACCAGAATTGATTCTATTTACAAACAGAATCAGTTCTGTATATTTTCTGTAAATAACTTTATATGGCTGGCAGAAGTTTATAATTTGAAAACAAATTTCAATTCAAAATATTCCAAAACTTTTACACAAAAACTAAATGTTAACCTGTGCTATTTGGACAGAGACGTGAGAGTAGGTCGTAACGGATATCCTTTTCTACGCTCATTGATCGTGCATGAATTTTGAAGATCTGTGTTCTGCCCTAAAACAACACAAATTAACCTTCCTGACAATACTGAAGGAGTAACTTCACAAAAAATTCTGTACTAGTATCTCTGAAGGAGTAACTTCACACAGAAATCAGAACTAATATTAATAAGCACAACATCAGTCAATTGATAGAATATTATCAAAGCCTGTTTGTTTGGTCACAGCCTGGCTGACAGTAGGCCTCTTGAAAGGGTGCTATATAAATTTTCTGAATGAATGAAACCAGCAGACATAAATGCAGTAGATCAAACACTTATGTCTTTAAGTGTCATATGTTTAATTTAATTGGCTCACTCACTCTCCATGCTCGCATACAATTTCAAATTCTCATTCTAGTGGCTGATCTCATTCAGCTCCCTCCCACCCTTCACTTCCTTCCTCCAGTAAACTTGACCTCCTGGATTCCCTGCACCAGAACTGCTACGACTCAGTTTCAATCCCATGCTTCCATATGAGTTTCTCCCTCTTTGGAACAAACAATCCTCTTCCTCATTCGCTTTTTCAAATGATCCTCTCATGGGGTCTTGTGCACTGGAAGCACTTCTGAATGGTTCACCCTACTAGAGGCACTTTGCAAATGCTTAAATACAATATAATTATGTGGATTCAGCTTTTAATTTTAAAAATTGTGGCTAGTTCCAATCTGAAACTGCTTAGTACTTATAGAATGAGCATGTACTAAATGCGTGGAAAACTAATCGCTTGCATCGCTAGACAGTTAAAGTTAAGATACTCAAAACAATTTTATAGAACTAGTCACAGTTACTCGAATGAGAACCTATATAGTGCATCAGTGCAAAACTAATTGAGTTTAGGACATCATCATTGGTCAAGATTTAGTACTATGATTCGAATGCTTTGAACTGACCTCATGGTCTGGAAGACCAAATTCCACTTTCCTGTCGAGCCTTCCTGGTCTCATGAGGGCAGGGTCCAACGTGTCTGGGCGGTTAGTAGCCATGAGGACCTTGATATTACCCCGAGGATCAAATCCGTCCAGCTGGTTGATCAGCTCTAACATTGTCCTCTGAACCTCATTGTCTCCACCAGCGCCATCGTCAAACCTGGCACCACCAATGGCATCAACTTCATCAAAGAAGATGATGCAAGCCTTCTTAGTACGTGCCATTTCGAACAGTTCCCTAACCATACGAGCACCCTGCAAGAAGAACGACACGATACAACGGCATGTAACAAATGAATAGAAAATGAATGCAATTGGGTCGTTGCTTAAATGTACACACACAAATAAGTGCAGCTGTTAAATTTTGAATAAACAATTCTATAGTATTCAAAACAGAGCACAATGCTTTAGTGGAACATCAAGAACAGATTCCTGCATCTTAAGTTTCTACAACATTCTTTTACACTATAAAACTTCAAACACTTCTATAGTCTAGACTATTTCTATGATGAAGGACAATTTATGTAAATAAGTACATACCCACTTTAGAAAGTGCACAGAAACAATTCCTTATTATTTTCTATTATGCACTTATACATTAACTTCCAGGCTGACATGTACGCCAAATTCAACAGCTTGGAGACGGAAACACGTCAGCACAAACAGTCCAGGTCATCTTGAGGAGGTCAATCCCACATCTGTTACATGTCAGATTCAATAATGTAACTGGATACACCCCATCACAAACATTAATAGCAAGCATCTTTGTTTAATTCAACATAAGAAGATGCTCACCTCCCCAACATACTTCTGCACCAATTCCGAACCAATCACACGAATGAAGCATGCATCCGTTCTGTTTGCCACGGCCCGGGCGCAGAGAGTCTTGCCTGTTCCAGGTGGACCAAACAGAAGGACTCCCTTTGGTGGATCGATTCCAAGGTTAACAAACTTCTCAGGCTACAAGCAATGCCACAAGTTTACATGAGTCAATGGTTGCTTTGAGAGAAATCACTTGCAATCCGTCTGTGGAAAGTCAGTCTTCAGAAATGCAATGGCACGAACTACACTGAAGCAAGAGATGAAAGTAAAATATACATCCGACATCTAAAATCCCTTAACAATTCATAAAAATTATTTATAATTAAACAAGTTGACAACATCTAGATAAAATAAGCAAAGCAAACTGACAACACCAGGTCTCAACAATCATAGGCTATACGTATCATATTGAAGCATTGACTATGAGGATGATATGCACAGGCCAATCAAGTTAATGCATAAATCTGACATTCAAACTCTTTAAAAAAATCTGTATTAATGACAATTATTCAATTATTAATTACTACTTGGCCTTTGTTTTTACAACTGCTAATGCAACTAACTATGACTTGGAAATCCTACAAAATTACAATTAAAAATTTTTTTTTAATCTATGTTTAATTGTCTATTGTCTGCACTAAGTGTGGACGAATTTACATGCAACGATAATGTGAAAAGCTTCAAAGCTATTAAAATGCTTTGTTTACTGATGTTTGACGTACATAGAACTGCAATGTAGTGCTAAATATCTAAGTAAAGTAGGTTTAAATATATCACATGAACAATCTCAATTACACAACATATACGTCGATATTTAGAAAGTATTCACAATTGTACACAAATAGCACAGGCTTTAATGGATCACCCACTGCGGTGACCGGACAAAATGGTAGCGGACAAAATGATATGGACAAAATGGTATTCTATTTCCACGTAAGCATGCATCCATTCTAGCGGCTTTCTGTATCAATCCAGCTTCTTTTAAAATAGGAATCTTATATTTGATCCAGTTTCCATTTCAGCATAATTCTTTTCATAAATCAAGCATCTTCTTCAGCCCCTCTTTTCAAGGGATACAGATAACAGCTTCCAACTAAGCATAATTCTTTGGACCAATCCAACTTCTAATTAGGCATAATTTTTAACATCCATCTAGTTAAAGCAGAATTCTCTTATCGAACCCTCTACCATTCAAGTATAACTTTTCGTTGATCCAGCATCGCCTTTTAAGCATGATTCTTCTGAACTATTCAACTTCTAATTGAACATCGTTTTCTCATCGATCCCGCTTCTGATCTGAAGAGCGATCATTTTAATCAATCCCCTTATAAACAAACATGATTCATTTCATCAATCCAGCTGCTGATTAAATAAGATTCTTTCAATTAGTCAAGCATTGAGTTAGCAAGGATTCCTATCATCAGTCCTACTTCAAATTATACATAATTCTTGTCATCAGTCCAGCTTCTGATTAAACAAGACTATTAATTAATCCAGCCTAAATTTATGCAAGGATTCTGTTCAACAGTTCAGTTTCTATTTCAAATTTAGACAGCATGATATTTGCAAGAAAAATGACTTTGACAACCTAAACTATAGTTTACCAAAGTTTGTTATACGCATATCAAACATAGTCTGATATATATATATATATATATTTCCCTGACATTTCACTCCCCGGACATTATTCATATATATGTTATATATAACATTAATCATACATACTTAATTAATATGGTTAATATGATACACAACTTATATGTGTGTGTGCTATGTTAGTGATCAATCGGGGGAAATGTCCTAGGGGAAATGTCCGGGGAGTGGAAATATGTCCTAGACCCCTTAAATCTCTACCATTTTATCCGTAAGCATACTATTTTGTACAATACCATTTTGTACAATACCATTTTGTACAATACCATTTTGTCCGTATCATTTTATCCACTACCATCTTGCCCGTACCATTTTGTCCCCATACCATTTTGTCCTAGAACCCCCACTGCACCTCGTAAAACTAGTCTTCAACGAAAGCAAATATAATACCAAAACACAACGTCATCAATTAATAAGAAAGCATAAACATGAAATCTGGAAAAGCTTACATGAAGCATGGGTATCTCCACAACCTCTCGAAGCTTCTCAATCTGCTCTTTGCATCCTCCAACATCACTGTACGTTACATCTGGCTTCTCCTCTACCTGTGCAAGTACACCAATTGCTCAATGTTCTCCAACCCATTCATGTAGGCAACAACTTGACAGCTGTAACTGCCAAAAGTATTTCAAAGCGTAAACATTGCCTCCATGCTAACTTCAGTTGGGTGAAGAAGTAAAGACCTCCAATGTTCATAAAGTTCTGATTAAATTATCCATTGGACTAAGCTGTTCATTGCTTATGCACATTTACAACCTCTACTCTATGCTACAATTGTAAATAATAAATTTCCACATGTTTTTATCCGAATTCTCTAGAAAGCTACCCCGTCTAAATGAAACACTAATCCTAAAAACTAATGAAGGAAAACCCTGCAGTGTCTCGTTACCAAAATAATAACCATTTCAGTAGGAATAGTTTGAATATATCTTGCATCACTGTATAAGGAATCGTTAATAAAGGATGTCCATAAAAAGGTCTATTATGAATTATTTCCCTTTCCCGTTCTGCATCTGGCAACTTTTCCCATCAACCTCTTCAACCGATGGTTGCACTTCAGCAGACCATAAAGGCTTAGATTAGAATTCGCTGTTAAATTCGCAGGGTTAGCTAAATTGCTACAAGATCGTGTGCTTTTGATACAGCTCTTGTAAAGCAAAGATAAGCTGATTAGATCATATTTAGACTGTCTGCCCTGCTGTACTAACATAACTGTCACTGTGCCATTATATAATAGTTGCAGAAGTCTGTAATGGGCTGAGCTCTATCTTTATTCACATTTGGGTGCCCCATGCCCACCCCCTCTTCATAAATATTATTTACAAATGCCATGTATGGCTCCTAAACTGCAAAATATGAACACATCAAATATAAAACATCAGCGGGTTAAAATTCAGGTCTACCTGCATCATTGTGACGCTTGGGTCAATTTTTGGTGGAAGAGGAATGTGGATCTGATACTTGTTTCGATCAACCCTAAAATTAATATTTAAAAAGAAAAACCTCAATGTACATGACAGAATCCTCTGCAAGAGAAAAACATGTACACAGCAGTCAACAGACGGACTACTGGCTCTGTCAGTTCAATGCCTACAACTAAATTGCAAAAGATACATGTCGTGTATTTTCCAATATCAAACAAAAATTTCTCGAAACATCAATAAAACACATTTATTAATAAAACTGGCTTTATACTTCTCAATGAATTATTAACTTTGTGACATTCAATATATGTTCACATCGATATAATCAACCAAATTTACTGACGTTCAGCAAGTCAAATTAGCTAATAAGGTACAATGACACTACTTTGAATTGTAGTATTTGTATACTATATAGTGACAATAGAGCAGAGAAGAGTATGTCAACCAGCTAGTTTATGATGTGAATTTTTCTTTTATTACCTGGAGGAGCACCCAACATTTCTGATATGAATGTTAGAGCTCTTATGAACTAGAACTCTTATGAACATCTGCACAGCAACTACCTGATGCAAGGTTTGAAAACTGTATAAGCAGTATAGATAAAGCCTTTAACAATAGAACCAGACCAAAATGTTTCTTCCTGAAGATGTTCACACAGCATTGACTGATAACGTAAACACAAATAGTTTCTACATTCTTAACAGCCTAACATTCTTGAACTGAAAATGTCAAAATTAGATTTGTTTAAATCACGAACGTAATACAACATTAGCCTTTGAATGCTCTAACATACCCCACTCTCATGCCTTCTTCAATGTCTGTTGGAGCCACCTGATCTCCAAGGCCAACAACAAATTTTGCAAACTGCTTAACATTTATGATGTATCTTGGTTCTTCAGAGTCAGCGTTTATGATCTTAGTACATCGAGCGACCTGTAGAGGCTGTTCACCTGGAAAATAAACAAAAGAATCAACACAAAAGAAATTAGTAATAAAAAATACATGACAACCGTTTAAGCCTTAAATGACAAGTAGAATTTTTATCATCAAGTCCCCAACGATATGCTCTTCAATGAACTGAACGTAAGATTGTTTAGCCCACACTAAGGTTTAAGGTAACAGCCAAAACTGTATCCTGTTTAAGACTGTCATGTACTTAAAAACCAAACCTGTAGTATTCAAAGATAATTTAACTAAAAGAATACTAATACAATAGGAGTACCATCAAGAGAATGTCAGTTTAAGTGTCTGGATTTGTACACTATGTCCTTGAATAGATAAAGCCTTTAACAATAGACCCAGACCAAAACGTTTCTTCCTGAAGATGTTCAACACAGCATTGACTGATAACATAAACACAAATAGTTTCTACATTCTTAACAGCCTAACATTCATAAACTGAAAATGAATTCATAACTTACTTTGTAAAACTTGTTTGTCAGCTGCCAGATCCCAGTGAGCAGGCAATGCCAGTCCAGTGTCTGACTCCTTTAGGCCACTGAGCTCATTCACTCGCTTATGAACAGCCTTTGTTTCTTCTTCGACGGTCTTTATAGTCTTATGGTACATACCAATTCCCTAGAAAAACAATCATCAAGCAAGTCTGCAGACATTGAGTTTCAAGCACCGATGATATTGCCCAGTAACAGGATCCTAAAAGAACTACATCACAAATCTGATCTAATTCAAAGCAAGAGCAGAGTTCTAGGCCTGTAGATTTTAGCTAAAGCCAATTCACACATTGTTTTTATCTTGCAGTGAGAACATCAGACTACATCACAATCATATAGCTAAAAAACTGCAAAAGACGAATTAATACATTTCAGTTTAGTTCAGATCTTGGCACAGATCTTGCAAACAGCATTCTTTAATCAACTGTAGAATAATGTAGCAAAGCATCACTTGCAAGGCTGAGACAAATGCACCATATGCACAATAAGGATGAACCGAGTCTCAATTTCCTGCCGAGTTCGAGTACCGAGTTTGACAAGCTGAACTGTACCAAGTCCGAATTAAGTCTCAAATATTTAAAGAAAGTCTCATTCACATGATCTTTAGTTTGGAAGTTTGCACAATTTTTTAAATATTTTGGGTTTTGCCTCAGCTTACACTAGGAAGCAGTAACTGGTTAATCACTAATGGTAACAGTATTTGCGCTTTTAGTTAGGTCGATTGTCGTTTAGTAAATAAAATATACTGATTTTCATTTTCAAAACAGAAAACTGGAAAGCCGAATTTTTATTAAAACTCAGACTCGTTGTTTCTCTGAGTCCGAATGTATGCCAAACTTAGTCTGGCCGAATTCCAAGCCGAGTTTCGGTTCATCCCTAATGCACACCAATCAATATGAATAACTTAAATATTAATGCCTGCATATTTTGATTAAAGCTTTAGTAGCAAGGATAGTATAAGATCAGCATTTACACTCAATTGAAAGATACCACGTTTAAAAAAACTGGTTCTCTGCAACAGATTATTCTTGATATAGACACAGCACATTACTTAATGTTCTATATCAATCGGATTGGAATACAGCACTTCTTGTGCCATTTATGAAAAGTACCTTGCAACTGATGCAATAAAAATAAAATCTTGCAATTTTGAAAAATAATAATGTCTACTTTGCTCAAAGACATAGTGTAGTTAGTTGCCTTAGTCTGGAGATGCCTGCTAGTCTTCTCAGTAATTGGCATTTGATATGGAAAGGCTTCCTTTTAATGCTCCAATCCCTTCCTAGAATCACTTCTTGGGCATTCCTCTCCCATCTTAAGACGACTTTATTTGGCCACGCAGGTACTGGGAGCACCTCTGAGTAGTCACCTTGAAGAAGCACTATACATAATTTTCTTGTAACTAATAAATTCTTGTACTGAATGAATCTTAGCCTATTGTTGATTAGTGAATTAAAAAAACAAAATAGGAGTAAATAATGAACATAGCATGTTGTTAAGAGTACATCATTTCAAGGAAACATGAACAAGATCGTATCTGAATATATAAAGCGCTTCTTATATTAATAGCTATTCAGAAGCACTATCAGCAAGATCATGGGTAGGAAACAAGAGTCCTCAAGCAACGAAAGAATGAGGGTGCGACTCGACTAAAATGTAAAGGTAGTTATAGTTATTGTCTGAATGATAATATCAGAAAAAGGAATGCACTCAATAAAAGTATTTTAGAGTATTTCCATGTATATTTTGAATAATTGTAGCAACAGTAAAATGATACAAGAAAAACAATTTTCCTGAGTACTTACATAGGTCTTTAGAAGCGCAATATCTGCTTCATCGAGTGCTAAAAAAACATTATGCAAATTAACAGCAGCAAAAGTATGGCCCTAGTATAAAAATGTCAACCATTGAACAAATATGTAGCACAGACATATAAATAAATAAGCAAACCCTTTGACATGTGCATTGTCAAAACTAATTTTTTTAATATGTGTTGTGAGGGTTGGTTAGGTTCAGGTTAGGCATCGTTAGGGTCAGGGTTAAGGTTATTGTCGTATTTTTCAATTTGCGATTAGGCACCGTGAGGGTCGGCTAGGGTCAAGTTAGGTGTAGTGAAAGTCGCTTAGGGTTAGTGTATATGCGAAAAACCTTCGGCCATAGAAGTAATTTTTCCGTGCATCAAGAGGCCAAAGTTTCCGTCGCAGAAGCTTGACCCTCAATTTTAAACATTGTTCTTTCTGGCCTATGTCAGATATTTTTAAGAGTTATGGTCCATTTAATCTCTTAAAGTAAAATCGTACCTTCTCAGATGCTGCCAAATTAATCGGTGTCTGCTCGATTCAGCCTCTAGCCAAGCGTAATTCTTTTCATCAATCCAGCAACCATTAAAACTGCAATCCTATCTCTTATCGACCGGACACCATGCAATCTTCGGAATATCGAACCTTCGGACTATAGACACAGAGCCTATTACACTGTAGGCCCTATACTGTATTACAATGGACAGTTGGGATCAACCCGAATCATCGAAACTCGAATCCCCGAAAACGCTGAAAAGGCCAAAAAGCCCGATTCCCTGAAAACAGCAATGTACTATTGAAAAACGCTGGTCTCAAAACAGCGCGATTCATTCATAAATCCAGCTTCTGCGTACATTTTTTTCATCGATCCAGCTTCCATTAAGCAGAATTCTTTTTATCGATCTAGCTTCGATTTCGGGGATACGACCGAAATCACTTTCGGGGTTTCGGCGATTCGCTACGCACCCGGACAGTTTATACCTGGACAGCTTATTTTGGTGAAGAACGAGCGAGGACATTTGTCCATTTAAAAAAATCAATTTCTTTGCTCTCGTTTATCTTGCTTATCTATTACAATAATTTGATGATGCTATTTCGTGTTCGTGGTCACTACAAAAATACATGATAACTATAAACTTCGGGTGTGGGTAAAGTGCGAACCGCGAACATGCGAACCGGTAATCTGCGAACCATTTGCGAACTACGTACTAACTATTTTGGTTCGCATTTTACCGACTCGCAGTTCGCAGGTCGCGGGTTCGGGGTGCGTAGCGAGTCGCCGAAACCCGAAATTGATTTCCGCCGTATCCCCGAAAAAGGAAACTAGACTGATGAAAATGATTCCGCTTAAATGAAAGCTGGATCGATGACAAAAATTCTTGCAGAAGATGGATTTATGAATGAATAGCGCTGTTTTGAGACAGTTCAGCGGTTTTCAATAGTACATTGCTGTTTTCGGGGAATCGGGCTTTTTGGCCTTTTCAGCGTTTTCAGGGATTCGGGTTTCGATGACTCGGGTTGATCCCGCGGTTCGCACTATACTTACACCCATAAGCTTCAGTATAAAGGATTTGTATACACGAGTGCATGACTTGCAATTTTAAACACCAGTTTAATAAGTAAAATAGCTCTGTAACAAAATATAAAATTAAAAGGCTTACCCGTTATCGGCTTCTCATCTTTGTTGTCATCGCTTTTTCTTTTCCGTTGGTCCGCTCCTAAATGATCCGGCATCTTTGCGAACTAATGTCTGAAAACTCCAATCTTTTGAATGTAGTCAGTAACAACAGGAAGTCATCGCCGAGAATAGTCATGTATGTCACAGATTATAGATTTAACCAAGGAGTTGTGCGAGCGTCACGATATTTTCTAAAAATGCAATTATTGATCTTTCAACCAGTTTTATCAGTTCAACATTTTTGGTTTAATTGGAACAGTGTCCGAACATGACATGATGGGAGTAATAATTATTATTATACAGTGAGCACGAGTATGATAATTACGTCAGTTTGAAACAAACACAATATCGGACATTCAGGACAGACATATATCTAGGACTAAATTATTAATATTAATATTAATATTAGTCCCATGATATATAGCAACCTACAATATCTCAAAAATGAGCTTATTTTTTATCATTCTTCATCAGAATACACTTAAGGAGTTTAGCCTAAAGTGCTGGTCCAGTTACAGATAAGCATATATGCTGGCATATTTTTGTATGGTAGGCCCTATCGTCAAAGATGTTAGAGCCATAGATCGTTGGCATCGCTGTTGTAAGAGGCTGTAAGACTAATTCTTCGAACATCATCACGAGTGAAAACACAAAGATTGATACAAGAGATTGTTGCAAGGCCAATGCAATTGCGATAAAGGCTGATATTGGAAAGTAATTGTAGACCTGAGTCTTCGAAATACATCCGCGCCACATAAAAGCTGCGTCAGGGAGACCATAATATGCAGCTTGTCAACTGGTGCTATATGTTGTTTAGGCCTATTTGTAAGCGACCGAATAGTGAACAGCTGGCGAAAATAAGTAGATATGAGTCTGAAGCTATCGTTTGAACACTTCCAACTGTAAATTGTTTAATTTATAAGTGCTGTCGAAAGACTCAATTGCAATGGGCCTGCCAGCTAGGATATATGCATCACACGCACGTGACATATTTTATTATCCTTTCATATACTTTAAATTGTAGGCTAGTCGAAGTGAGCTTTATCGAATCCATCATATACTAACTTATTTTATTAGATCTGATGGTAGTTGTGATTACGACCCTTTGTACAGCGCCGTCAGTTGCAATCTACTTCAAGTTGAGTCAAGTAGATTGTGATAAATTTCAACAATCTTGCAGCCTTGCAACAATCTCTTGTATCAATCTTTGTGTTTTCACTTGCGATGATGTTCGAAGAATTAGTCTTACAGCCTCTTGTAAATTTATTTCTAGCAGCTGTTGTAACTAATAAAACAAGTCATATCGAATTTTTAAATGTACCCGTTTTCTTGCTGAAAGGCATATTAATTGCTTCAAATTAACGGGCTACATAACTCAGTATACGTTTACATACTGTGGAAGGACGCGTTCTTTCACCGATTCAACATGTCTCCTAAAGCATTTCACTTCAAAGCAGAGTATCTAACCATAGACTACAGATTATGTGCGGTCTCAGCCAGAGATTTTAGTAAATTAACTGTAGAGACTTTATCAGGAAATAGCTCCTACAAAATCAGCACGCGAAAAAGATATCCTTTCTGTCAACTGGTTATCGAGCAGAAGTATAGGTAAGCTGATCGGGCAAAACCATTCGTAAATCAGTCTCTATTACTTCAAAATCGAAGTTCTTAATGCGCTTCACTGAAGTGGCCATGTTTTCACTATTACAAGGCTATGTCGCCTAACGTGGCTCGCAAGTAACTTAGCGAACACCGCCAGCGGTTCTTGAATTTATTCGGCCATCGTTTGAACTGTAGAGAATTCTTAAGACGAGCGAAGCATAAGAGAGGAGAAGGGTTAAGCTGCGATCAAACGAGCTAAAGGTTTAAATACCGCGACTTTTAATTGTAAGCGGGTATGTCTAATTATATTCGCAAGGCTTTGGTGTACGTGCATGCATGTGCTTCGGTTATATCTTCTACGTGCAGTGCGCGTAGCGTTAGGGCACAAACAAAGCAGCCTGTTTTGTTACGGATGGGTTTACCACGATTTTATGAGGCTTTTCTCGCAAACATTCGTCGAACAAAGCGGATTAATCGTCGATTTCGTATAATTTGTACGCCACAGTCTTAAGATCAGGAGCATTTGCTTGCAATGACCTTTGTGTTTATCCGGTTTGAAGCCAAGTTGCCGTGCGTTATTAAATAAAATTGCGCTTAGTCAGTTGTAGGTTCTATTAAAAAAGCATTCATTCCTTTGTAATATGATTGGACTATTGGACATGATATATGCGTAATACACATGCATAACTGTCTGTCTTAGTGTACATGCATATATTTTTGTACATGTGATCACATGTGCATACTCATGTCTTTAATATTATTTATCTATATATTTGTAGACTTGTATGTACATTTGTCTACATGTGTGTATATATCTATTATATATGCATATACATACATAAATGTATGTAGGCATTCTATAAAGTATGCAGAAGTGCCTGTGTTTGGCTGATGTTAAAATGTAGCAATTCAGTGTGAATACTGAGCTACTGAATTAAGGTACCAGTATTCATAGCAGAACGTGTATTAGAATTTTTTTATAGTAGCTCTCGTGGTTCTTAAAGTAATTTCTAAGTTTCTTGAGACAATCTGTTGTTCTTGGAGAGCTTTCAATTGATTTTGCAGTTAGCCAAACTCTTTTGTCAGTCTCGCAGAGCTCCTAAAAAGTTTAATACTTTTGAACCAATTAGCCTCAGAATGCCATTCTTTGCTTGTACAGCTTAGTAGATAAGCAAATTATTGAACAGTTACTAGGTCTTAGTTTTGCAACATAAGCCACACTGAAGAAATTCAGTCACCAACGGAATATTTTATGTTTTATGATATTTTATTGCAATAAAATTTAATAAAAGTTAACGATATAAAAAAAATTTCCAGACTTTTCCAATGTAGCCAATATCACCAAGTTTCTGACAGACAGCAAAAATTTACAATTGGCTGACAGCTTTAAGCTTTTATGTAGCTGAAGACCAAGACTTTTTTTATACGCGCCTTCAAACTGTTCCATTTAGCTGTGCCGGGGTCGAGAGCGCTCCTGAGTAGTAGCCTTGAAGGGGTGCTATATAAATTTTTATAATGAATAAATGAATGAATAAATGATTTACAGTTAAATGGAGTCGACTATAAGCAGCTGTGAGAAGCGTTAATGATTTTGATATGTCCTAACCGTAGTTACAAGGTTATATCCTACCGAGCAAAACCACTTGTAGAAATAATTAGGTGTTGGGTTGGTTCTTGAAAAGCACTATTAAAATCCTGGATACATACATCATGCGTAAAGTGTCCTCTTTGCGTCTCTGCTGCCTTTTGTATGTTCTGTAGCATGTGATATCAGTAAAAGTTACCAAAATAAAAAGTTGTTCGAGGTTTAATAGTTAACTGTGATGCTGATATGTGACAGTTTTATGATTTCTTGCTTTCCAGTTGACCTAAAATGAAGCACTGGCAATATACAGAAGCGTCGAACATCTGCAAACTATGTGGATATGAGACACATTCTCTACCAACATTCAGACGTCACGTAAAGCACTGCACGTTATCAGAAGCTGGTAGCTCGAGTACTTCTAGTCTTCCAAAGGCCACAGCAATTTCATCGAAGGCCAAATCATCTTCGAATGACAAGGAATCTTTAGGTCTGCGGATGCATTCCAGTGAGAAAAGCGCAGAAGCTGATGTTATTTCAAACACAGAAGATTATACTACTTTGGAAAATGGGAAAGAGGATATCACATCGCGGCATCAGGTCAATGAAATGTTGAAGGTGGATGGCTGTGCTGAAGTATCTCCGAGGATATTTATGACTGATGAAATGTCCGATGTAAAAGTTAAAAAAACTCCAGAGGAGAATGATGTTTCAGGATCAAACTGTGAAAGGTGGAAGACAGGTTCAAAAACAACAAATAGGGCTTTATTAGATGAAAAGAATATGCCATCTGCTAAGAAGACAATTCTTAAGACTTCTTGTCAAGAAAAACAAGTGACTGATGAATCAGCAAGTTTTGTTTGCACATTTTGCAACACAATTTGCACAAACGAAAGGACTTTGAAAAGTCATCTTGAAAGCTGCACTAATAAAGCTAAGAAATTTTCCTGTTCAGAATGCGAATTTGCTTGTGATGATGATGCGGCTTGGGCAAAACACAAAGTTGAAAAGCATTTCTCAGGAACTGTGCATTCCTGCTCAGAATGCTTATACAAAACGCCGCTGAAGAAGAACTACGATCGTCACCGAGCTTGCCATCGCGTCAACGCTGCATTTAAATGTGACTTCTGTAGCTACTCGTCAACCGGAGAAAGTGCTGTTCGCAGACACATGTCTAGCTACCATTCAGTTGAAGAAGGCGAAACTTTGGAAGGCCCCACGGAGTCAAGTCCTAAATTTAATTCCAAGTCAGGGCAACAGAAGAAGAAATCCGCTAAGTGTGTAAAAAAATCTCCGGCGGAATCGAAAAGTTCGGATGATCTCATCAAGCATATCGACTCATCCGAAAGTGTGGTTGATGGGGACGAAACGGCCGACGAGGAATCTGACAATGGCGAGGCGATGATCGACGAATCGGGTGAGATCGAATCACATGATGTCGATCTCGATGATAAACTAGATGGCGACATTGTTTGGAGTTGCTTTTGGTGCAAACTTGATTTCAAGAATCGCCAGGAAATGGACACTCATACAAAACTGGAGCATTCGATTGAGCTCAAGGACTGTATGTTGTACTCATTAGATAAAGATGACGTATCTGAGACCCTGTTTGAGTTGGAGCAGCAACAGTTGCCTCAAATGCTTACTGCAACAATGGCTTCAGCCACCAATGAGAAGATACACAAATGCGAGCTTTGCGAGTACAGAGGTAAACGTGTCAGTGATCTAAGGCAGCACTTCACCAGGAAACACATTCAGGACAGTTCCGGGCCTAACCAGAAAACTTGTAAAAGGCCTTCTAAAGAAGAATGGTCATCAGGAAGCAAGTCAAAGAAAGTGAAGATTTCAAAAACAGCCTCGGACGAAAGCTCAACTATTTTGGCAAAGCTTCTACAGAATGATGATCCAAATTCTGTTTACAATCCATTGAATATCAGCTCTTCCAATGGCGAGAAAAGCATTGTTAAAAGCCAGAAAAACAAAACCAATAAAGAAGCCCTGCAGTCATTCAAGAAGATTACGCATGGTTCAGTATTAGATTCAGAACATGTTGATTATGATGATGATGCAGCAGACAATGACAAAGTTGCTGCTGATAGAAAACAAACTGCAACTGGAAAAGTCGCACAAGGTGGAAATCTTCGTAAACAGCGGAACTACGCGAAGGTGCTAAATTCTAGCCAGAGTGGTGACAAAGCAGTGGAATATTTCATGAGTCTGATGTGCAACTATTGCGGTTACCTTGGTGACAGTCCAGCGGAAGTGGAGCGCCACACCCACACCCACACGGGCATCAAGACCCAATGGTGTCCATTGTGTGAGTACAAGACCATTTGGAAGTGCGACATGAAGAGACACCTGGCTAAGTCACATCCAACCGAATCGAGTACACCCGCATGCCTGGCAAAGCTCTTGCATATGGCTTATCGACCAGATGGACAGCACACTGCAGAAGAGCTGGACCGAATCTCACCCAAACCGAATGGAAAAGGCGTCAAGAAGGGATCACCCAAAAGTTCTTCGAAGATGAAGTTCGAGGTGGTGAAAATGAAGGTTGCTAAGAGTCCAACTAAACCTGCTCATGGTAAAGACCTCCTCTCGTCAATAATCCCAAGTAAGAAGCTTCTGAAGAAAGCAAAGCAGAAGCTTATGTTTCATCAGATTTCACAGTTGTTAAGGAAAGACATGGAGATGAACTCAGAGCAAGACTCAACGTTGCCCCTAAATGTGGTCGGTGTTAAGCAGGAAGAGGCTCAGGTTGCTGATGGTTTAGAGAGCGATAAACAGATCAACTGGCCAGATGAAACAGGAGGACTCTCAGTTTCAGGTGGGTCAGCACTTAAGCGATGCCGACCTTTCAAGTGCTCCGAGTGTGGTAAGCGTTCCAATTGGAAATGGGACATAAAGAAACACATAACAGAACACCATCCTGGAGCCACGCTTGTCACATTAAACAAAGAAGAGGCACAGAACAGTTTTGCTGAAATAATCCGTATACACCACGAGAAGCAGCTGCAGTCCGGGCAGATGTCGCAAGTACGTCGCATTCGAATAGGAACAACGTATGAACAGAATGAGTATATTGAAGGCGAAGACCATCAGAGGCTGCCGTGCAGTTCGGCCACGTCGTGTGTTGCTGAAGATGGCGATGAAGTAAAGACTCTAACAACAAGGCCAGCTGAGAGTGCTTTGCATGGCTGCAGAAGCATTCATAAAGGCATGGTTGATTTGGACAAACTGAAACGTTTCAAGTGTTCCACTTGTATTTACCGCTCTAGCTTTCGTGGCGACATCTCACGACATATCCGGTCGAAGCACGCTGGCATCAAGTGTTCTGTCATCATCATGGCAGCACACGATGCGGCTGCAAGTCTAGACGACTATAACTGTGAGTGGAAGATGAGAAGGACAAATCCAGCTGCAGATGATGACTGGAGCGCAAATTCAGACAAGAGGCCTATCGATGATTTAACACTGAAGATGGGAGAAACTGCAGTGAACCATGAACGCATATCTCAAGAGACCAACGGTAATGGCAGAATAACCCAGCAAACGAAAGTTGCAGACTACCAGGGTGGCAGCAGGGTTACTATGGGTGTCAAGAGAAAGCATGGAGGTGATGCTGACGACAATGAAATCTTAAAACGCAGAATAAGAGCACAGACTGAAGATGAGATGAAGTGTTGTAACGTCTGCCCATATACGACTGAGAAGTCTGATCTACTGAAGCTACACATGAGCTACCATCAGCCACAGGCTAGGAACGGCTACAGCTGTACATACTGCCCATACTTTGTTAATACGGAGCGGCTCTTAGACCATCACCTTTTGTTGCATGCCTCGAAGGAGCCTGTGTGCAGGTCCATCAACAACTATTTACCGAAGGCGTCGGTCAACAACAAATTATCCCGAACTAAATACATCTGCGACAAATGTCCTTTCAACAGCAACCAGCGAGACCTCTACTTGCAGCATCGTTCCAAGCACTTCGAGAAGTCTAGTGCAGTGGGTAAGTGCAACTACTGTTCGTACTGGGCACCTGACAAGCGCGATCTGTCTCAGCACCACAAGCTGCATGTGAAGTTCTACTTCCCGAGAACATTGGAGCAGCCTATGGCGTCGAGGGGCGATCGGATCTCTTGTCGATGTGTGTTTGCCGAACGAAGAAACGATGCCAGGTTTCGGTGTGGGTCTGAATTGCAGTGCCTTTATTGCACTTTCACTGTTGAAAGCGTGATGCTGATCAGACAACACATTGTTTCTTGCCACATGGGATTCACCGATGCTGTCAAGAATGAATTGTTTGACAAAACATTAGATGAGGCAGATGATTACCTTTTCATCACATGCAATTTTCAACCGTCAAAGAAGGATAACTCGAGAATCGAGATGCAAAGTGAATGCAGTAAATTACTTCCAGCAAATGACAATAATTTAATCGAGGAGAACGAAGAGGTTACTGGGGAAAAGATACTAACTGATGGATCTGTAATAGCTATTTCATGCATGGTTCTTCTGGGTGCAGATGAGGGCAAGGAAAATATATCAAATTATGGTTTGGTATCAGATGACGTCCTGATGTCAACCAAATCAGACGATGTTCTCTCTGTGGAAACAATGGATCTGGATTTACCAGAGTTGGAGATGTTTTCGTGTGGAAATTCAGATATTTCTGACAAAACAACTTCGCCTGATTTTGTGGAAGCTGAGCTTATGGAAGTAACATTCGCCTCTTCAAAACTGCGGCTGTACGAAGTTACACCAGAGTTGGAACACCAAGTAAATTGTGAAGCATTTTCAATTGATGAACCTCCTGCTATAGTTGAGATTATTTCTGCAGTTGAGACTCCTTCTATAGTTGAGACACCCTCTGTAGCTGAGACTCATTCTGTAGGTGAGACTCCCTCTCCGTTGGTGGCTGATGATTTCCTGATGTTGCCGTCCGACAATGCAGCCCCTGTACTGGAGTTGCCGTTAGACTCCGATAAGGACTTGGAGTCAGATGATTCACCAGAAACTCTCTTTGTAAATGAGCTATCATTAGATGAAATTGATTCCATGAAGTTTACGGAAATTAAAGCTTCTTCGGTTGTGGATTTACCAGTTCTAGGAGAGACAGATCCACCTTTGAAATTGCCATTTAGTGAAATGATCTCGGCACAGTCGGTACCATCAACAGAAACTAGTTCTCAAGGACTTGTACTGAAAAAAACATTGTCTATAAGTGAAGTGCCTTTGAACAAGACTGAATCATCTACTTCAAATGCTTTGCTCTCCGCTCAGGCGTCCAGTTCACCAAGTTTACCAAAAATTGTGGTTGCTTACCAAAAGACAAACATTTTTGCTGAAGCTCCCACAGGTTCAGATGAATTTCTTAAGCTCCTCAGATCACTTGGACTAAATCCAGTTCAGCATCCAAAAGAACATTGAGCTGTTTTGGATTTGCATTTGAACAGTTGTTTGTTTGGCATGTTGTATATATGTTAACAGAAAGTCTGTCGTTTTTCTAGGATATCATGTGCAGAAAGAGTAAACAATTACACTCCAGTTCATCATGTATTTTTGAAATTCAATTAAAGCACCAAATGGAATGGGAAAATTTGTCTTAAAGTCTGAAGTTAAAATGTTGTGGAATTGCCAACAGTGTGGAATTGTGTCCCCATTCCTAAGATTTAGGTTTACGTTTAATTTGGAAATGTATGTAAAAATAAATGGTCTTGACCCAATTGGTCTTCGAAATATATACAATGTAATTGGCGATTTTCTTACGAGCAATTGGGATTTTTCAAGAGTTACAGTCACATAATTATGTGATTTATCCACAGGATTGCATGTTCTAATGTACTGTCACGAATGCCAATGATCAGACTGATCTTAAGCAGATGCCACATAAATCTCATAATACGATTTCACACAAATACAATACAGTTGTTTTTTTTCAGCATGCTCTGTCTTAATATTTTTCTGTATATGACTGCTATTCGTCTTGACATTTGAATAGGCTAACTGACAAAGACATCGTCTATAAATTTTCTGCACAACTTTTACAATTGAGTATCGGTAAATAATTTAGGAATTTAGATCTTAAGTTGGTGTTATGCATGCTTCTATAAATCAGTTCATCTAAGAAATTATGGTCAGGTGTTTAACATTTCATCTGCTACTTAGAAACATGCAATAACGATGTGAATGTGGTTGTACATGTAGGGTATGTTGATAATTATTTGTATTTTTGAATGCGTAGACAGATAATTTTTTACAAGAACTTTGTCTCCTTTAACATTAAGGTAATTTGCAAGTGCACACACACTGTGTGGTGAAGGTGGAAGTGCAGTCTTGGTGCAGGTCTTACAATGTGAGAGATGGTAAAGAAGTGTTGCACTTAACTTACATTTAAATTAAAAAGTTTAGGTTAGTCCCTCCTATCATTTACACGTATTTTCATCTCCAAGAAACTTCAAGTCTTTGGTTTGGTCACCACTTATTAAAATGTAGCTTAAAAAGAACTAAGAAATTAATTATGCCAGAAATAGAATACCAATTTGTTTGATGATAGTTTGGAGTTGAGGAAATAATCTTGCACAATATAAATTAAATATGTTTGTAATGACATAATCTTAGCACTTGATTCTGGCTTCATCACTGCTCTTCTTTTACTGGATTTCAGTTCTGCTTTTGACTGTCAAGGATCCGCCCTCAATCCACTACTCATCATCATCCTGTATTATACGACACCATTAAGCTATCTCTGTATCCTCTCTTGAATACCATCTCTACGCTTACGACACCCAGCCATACATAACCTATAATGTTCTCATTGTTTTCACGTAAAGGTCGACTCAACCTTTTATTCGCCAGGTGGCTCCTATAATAAAATTATAGGCTTAGGCCTACCCGTACAAAAAGCGCAGACTTGTTTTTGTCTCTGGGTGCATACGTCTACGGTCCCCTTTCTCCCTCTTCCCTTACCCACCCCCGTGTTAGACGCGTCCCTTCCTCGTCTGCGCTAGAATTCAGCAGACTGTTCCACCGTCATCAATGCCACTAGCTCACCTCTTGCCATCTAACCACAGGTTTTCCATCAAAACTGAAAACATTGCTTTTTCACAACTCCTATCCTGCATCCTTCCCTTCGCCCTACCTTCCTCGCTGTTTTAACTTCAAACACCATCCGCCTTAGCTGTCTGCCTGCCTCTGGATTTTGACCCCTTGCCTATCGATTCTGTTTTGATTAAGCGCCTGTGAATAAGCTGGTTCCCGCGACTTGGCTTTTGTGGGCGCTGTAGAAATACTGGGATTACGATTACCCTCATCTCCGTGTTTCAGGCTCCTCTATGACCCAGGGCATTTCCGCTAAGAACTGGTCCCTCTCAAGAATTCCTGCCCTGAAGTCTCGATCATCTAATCCTCTCAATGAAAGTCCTCCAAATCATCTTGACCTAGGCCCCTAACCAGAGACGGCGATCTCGTTTGACAGGTGGGGGGTACCCAATGAGAGGGGTAGTAAATGTGGGGGGACAAACGTACAACGTGTATTCTTTCTGTGAAATGTGGGGGGACTTAACCCGCTCGACCCTTTGGGATCGCCGCCTCTGCCCCTAACCGACACCTGCCTTTGCACGTCGACTTCATAGTTTCGACGGCGCATGGCCGACAATCGCGTTATTCGTGATAATCGATATTTCTCAGAACAAATGCTCATCAAAGCATATAAATATTGTATGTATTTAGTAGGATCCGCATTTAGTAGAATTCGGTTCCAATTAGCATTGGCTATTACACAGAAAGATGAGCAGTTTTAAAGTTACAACTGCTCGAAAGAGTTCTGGCCAGTGGCATAGGAATAATGACGGAGCTGCATGGAATCACAATACGAAATTTGGTACGCAATAGCAATGGGCTTAGCATTATTTTATGTTTCTACAAAAATTGTCGAGCGTCACGTGTGGAGATTTAGACCTACGTGAACATCGGGCCTTTGGACCAAAGACTCTGGGGCCTCTCGTGACAGGGAAAGACAGCATAAGATAGGCCTAATGGACACCGTTTCTGCCGTTAAATGCCTAACGCCAAGTGCGAGAAGCGCAGATCGCATGGTGCGGCGAGTGGCGAGTGGTCTCGCCGCACCATGAGATCTGAGAGGATGGTATCAGGAAAAGGAAGGAAATCCGGTCAGACTGATTCGAATGACACTAATTAAGCTGACCATCACTGACCACAATCATGGATATCTGAGAAACTAGCTGCTGTTTAACGACACGTGCTGTTTCATAAAAGATAATTATAGCGTCGCCCTCCATGATCCAAGCTTGGAACTGACACTGTCAGAGTACGAACAGCAGGGAGTGGTTATAAATTTCTTATCCATGGTGCCGGATCTCCACATATTAAAACATTTAAAACTGAAGCCTTAAGTCAGGCTAAGTGCGTGGCGAAACTATAACAGATAGGCTATTATTATCGCTATTTGTATTATAAATTGTATATTCCGAAAGTGTTATGTGTGAAACAAGGTGCGCATAGTTGATTAATAAAACAAAACATGTAATTAGGTGGATCTCAACTCCGAGGTTCCAGAACTCAGATCCGGCTGAATTTAACCACTAACCAGTAGTGTCGGAATTGAATTTCTGAGACAAGAGAGATGTCATCATAAGGCTGGTAACAATCGAGATGCAATCATGGATAGTATGATGTGGTAGCTCGCCACTAAATTGTGTATAAAATCGAACTTTCCACGGACATCGGATAAGAGTCAACAGACCCACGTACGCGCCTATCCAAATTTGAGCTCCATCTATAACTCAACTTCAACTCGTTCAGAATTCAGCAGCCAGGCTACCGTCTGGTCTTTCTTCCAAATATTCACACGTGTCCGACAACATGCGACGTGAACTCCACTGGCTTCCAGTTGCTGTACGGGTATAGACCTATTAAAGATCGCAACGTTGGTTCAATTGGAGGGCTATGACTGGCACCGCTCAGGACTAGAGTGACCTCGTTGCCGTTATAGTCATCATCGTCGTCGTCGCCGCCGCTACCACCGCCACCACCATCCTCCTCCTCCTATTACTCCTCCTCCTCCTCATCATCGTCATCATCAACATCAGCATCATCACCACCACCACCACTACCATCATCATCGTCATGACAAACTGCCTTCAGAGACGTTTGCATAGTGTTGTGATCGACCTCTCTCAGCAGACGACCACTCTACATACATCAGTCTTTAAACGATGATCGTGCAGACGGTCTCCTCACGAGAGACGCGGCTTGTGTGGTCTCGCCCTTGCTGTGCTCAACCAGTCTCATTTTTTAAACAAAAAGTCACACCTAAAGAAACAACACAGAGCACCCATTCATGTACAGGTCCACCGGACTCCACCCAATAATAACTATACAAAGATGCAATGATTCACCTACAAAATAATTATATATTTGATCAGAGCAGATGAACAGAGAAACAGATTCATGCAGGTTTTTATGGTCAACATGCAATAAGCAATAATAGGAAGCGTCATTTGGGTCAATATTATATATACTGCAATATGTGCGATTAATTAGTCAATAGGTAGATCTTCTTATCACGTTGAAGCCTTGCAAAGCAAAAACACCGAGTAACGGAGAACAGTTTGGAAGAGGTTACTTTATGTTCATATTACCGTCTCTGCAGTGAGTATACTACGTACTACTACCAGGTGCGACAACTCCGCATTGTCGTTCGCTCGCTAACTCCAGACGTTACCCCCTGTCCATGCATGTTTTCATCACAGCCTGATTAGATTACTGTTGCTCGCCTAATGCAGGCCCTATAGCTGGGCGGTTGCGGTGCCTGGACCGGGTCCTGCGTTCTGCCGCACGTCATGTCGGGGGCCCTCCGAAATTTGACCATGTCTCGAATCCGGCTATATATGCTGGATGTGCTCCGCTGGTTAGTAAATATCGTACCGTATCGTCGCTTAGGTTTGGCGATCCTTGCTGAGTCTCACTCCTGGCTATCTTCGCGAACTCTGCTACTCTACTTTGAGTGCACTGGGTCGCTGCTCTCTGCGCTGTACTGAGCGAGGCCTGCTCATCGTCCTATGCATTTGCTCGTATAGCTATTAAACAAAATATCGTGCCTTCTCAGTGGTTGGCCTTTCCTTATGGACACGCTTCCATTGGCGTTGTGCTTGTCACCCAGAGTTCACTCAGTCTCTTTTTATACTCGCCTTAAAACTGTTATCTTTATCCGTGCTGGGGTCGGGAGCGCTGGGACTATAGGAGCCGAATAAATCGTAGAAATGAATGAATGATTATGTAGGCCTATACTACGATGACGATAATAATAATAATAATAATAATAATAATAATAATAATAATAAATCCCAGAAAGAATGGGACCTCCGATTCACAGACAAGGCATGGAAAGGTCTGCTGGATTCCAATAACAATCCATGCGACCGTGCTCGCCTGCTGGCCTCACGAGCACCTCATTCTGGAGACTGGATGCTAGCGCCCCCTGTGACTGCCCTAGGCCTGCGCCTCTCAAACGAGGATGTACGACTGGCAGCCGGGTTGAGGCTAGGAACGACGCTCTGCGAGCCACATTTGTGTCACTAATGTCAAGAGAGCGTCGACGCAAAAGGGCTCCATGGACTAATTTGTAGAAGAGGCAGCGGAAAACATCAACGACACAGCATGTTGAACGATGTCATCTGGAGAGCTCTTGGCAGGGCGAAGAGTCCAGCGCAAAAGGAACCTCTCGGCTTGCTAAGAGAAGATGGAAAGCGACCGGACGGCGTCACGCTCATTCCTTGGACACGTGGTCGATGTCTGGCATGGGATGTGACAGTGCCCGACACCTACGCCAAGTCACATCTTGTCGACACATCTATCAGAGCTGGCGAAGCAGCCGAACGCGCAGCTAAGTCGAAGAGGGCCAAGTAATCCACCATAACCAACACCCACGACTTCGTAGCCCTCTCCTTGGAATCCGGCGGCGCTTGGAGCAGTGAAGGACTGGAGTTCATCTCAGAGTTGGGTAGTCGAACGAGTGCTGCAACCCACGATCCAATGGAGACGTCATTTCTGTTCCAACGTATCTCAGTTGTTCTTCAGCGTGGGAACGCAGTCTGCCTCTTCGGGACATTGCCAACACTCCATTAACTCATCATGGGCGATAACAGCATAATGTGAAACATATATGTATAATAATAATAATAATAATAATTATTATTATTATTGTTATTATTATTATCATCATCATCATCATCATCATCATAATAATAATAATAATAATAATAATAATCTATTATTGCTGCAATTATTTAATTTTTTATTAATAATAATAAGCAGAAGAATAGATAATATATAAAAATAACAATTAGGCTATAGCAAGTAAAAACAGCTGCAAATTGATAATAATAATAATAATAATAATAATAATAATAATAATAATAATGACAGCCTTGTTAAAATACTCGCAAACCGACACAACCGCAGTATGATTGCAAGTACAGTATGAAGAATTTAAACTGATGGCAGCCATGTAAGGTGCCCTTACGTTATACATCTAATGTAACCAACGCCGACGCCTAGCGAGTGGAGGACTAATCGACCTTATGGGGCAGCGGGAATCGATCACAGTTTACTGTTCACACCAGTGTCGTATCCAATAGTCTACGCCCCATGCACGTCATGTTGATTATGCGGATGTTAAGATCAGATGTTAGTTTTTGTCGGCGCTTGAGACCCGGACATAAATTATATGAGTCATGCTTGCTGTGCTTGTAAAAATTATGTACGTTATGCTGTCTAGTCCACCACCGGCTAGACAATCTGTTATGTATATGTATATTTTATGTTAATATGATGTCTGCACGTATAACAAATCTGAATTAATAGACTATAGCCTACTTCAGATGACGTGAATGGCATCTTTCATCTGCCGCTGTCTACAATGAGGTGTTGTTGATAAGCTGTTCGGTGTCTGCAAAACGTTTCTCTTTCATTACATGCAGAAGCGCATTTATGCATTCATCAACTCTCTTTCTCCGTCTGTCTGTTTTCTTCTCTCTGTGTCTCCGTATCTCTCTCTCTCTCTCTCTCTCTCTCTCTCTCTCTCTCTCTCTCTCTCTCTCTCTCTCTGTCTGTCCCTCTCTGCTTCTCTCGATCTCCAAATAGCATGGCAATCAACTGAATTCTTTATGCCTCTTGGTAGAAAAAGAAAATCGGCCGAAGGGGTTGTCAATTCATGTCAGTCCGAGACCTGCTCTTATGAGTCTAATAGCAGAGCATCATGGTTGAAGTCTCACCCTCGGGCGTTTTTTCACTCACGTGTACTACAATAAGCGCCTTAATCAAACGACGAAGTTCTCATGATCTCTGGTCGGCTGTTGTTTAGCTCTTCTCACGCACATTTGCAATGCATCATAGGTAACCGTCTGGTTCAACAGCTACTTATATAGACCCATTAGTGTATAACAGTGATACTATATATTAGTCATGCAAATGATATGCATGCATGTAATTACTCATGGATGAACGAACATTCGACCGTTTCAGTTCGGTTCAGGCAAGTAGAACGATACAACGTCATTGTCGCGACAGCCAACTGTTGTCGGTTAACGGTTTCAACGATGCTTCTTCTACGTGGCTGCAACACGGGGTATGTAGGTAGAAATACTTTTGACATTTTGTAAAGCAATTTATAAGTTAAGAGTTTTATATATATATATAAATATAAATATATATATATATATATATATATATATATATATATATATAGTGACCACGTCCGTAAACTGTTACACGATCACAGTGGAACAGCATTACTGGAATCCAATGACCCTCGTGGAAGTCGTTGGACACATATGCATGAATTGCCTGATTGGTGTCCAAGGCTTCAAGCATGCGGCATCTAAACCGCATCTTATGATAACCCTTATTGACTTGACGAGACGCTCGAGAATAATCATCATTGCTTTGATCATTACTGTTATTTTAAGTAGTAATTGTAAACTACGTAGGCCGCTGAGAAGGATATATATATATATTAGATATATATATATATATGTTATATATATTATATATATATTATATATATATGTTATGATCATTACTGTTATTTTAAGTAGTAATTGTAAACTACGTATATATATATATATTATATATATATATATATCAGAGGTGTAACAAGGTTTTGAAAAGTGGAGAGCATAATTTCTCCAAATATTGCTCGGAACATTTTTTGCTCCCCACTTTTTGAATTTTGCCCCCAGAAATTTTAAAAATAGGGGGGGCGGCACAAATTACCATACCAAAAGTCAACTTATCACAATTACTTCTTAGAAATGAGATATGCAGGACGGTTTTAAAGTATACACTATAAAGTAGGCCTACTATTTTGTACAATATATAGTAAAGTTGCATGCAAATTGATCTTTTACATTGACCATGCCTCATGATGAGGCTTGTAACATGGTCAATGCAACCACGGATGCCAAATAAATTTTGGCTTTAAATTGCCGCAAGATAAGTCAACGTATAAGTTATTTATATCTAATATTCAATATGCATGTATACAGACATTTCTCTAGCGCCTTCACCAAAGGTGTAACAAGGTTTTGAAAGTGGGGGGGGGCATAATCTCCAAAACATTGCACAAAGCGCCAAAAAAAATTTTCGATCACTTTTTGAATTTTGCCACACCCCACAAATTTGAAAAATGGGGGCACAAATAATCTTAACAAAAGTCATCTTAAAAAGCCATTGGAGAAACATAAAAAAGCGATTTGGAGGCGGGGGGGGGGCATTGAGCACTAAAACGGGGGGCTTTGCCCCCCCCTTCCCCCCAGTTTTGAAACTGGGGGGCAAAGCCCCCCTGCTCCCGCTTGTTACACCCTGCCCTTCACAATTACTTACCTAATATGCCAGTTTTGATCAGGATTTTATGTTTAATCAATGACTACAAACAACAATAATGAGTCTATCAGATGGTTGAGTACATTTGGCTGGTGATGACAAGGCAAATGTCAACATTCAATAGGCAGATTCTTAATTAGTTAAAAATGTCGGGATTTAGGTGGAAGAGCAGTACTTGATCTAGCCTTGAGATTGCTACGAGGGTATGAAGTACTTACAACATAATTTCCAGGGCCTCTGCATATGAAGGTGGAAACCCATTCATCACGCACTCACGGATCTTCCCACTTGAGGGTTAGGTCAGTGTAACACTCGTTTAATGTGAGATCACTTGGTTGACACATTGCAATCAATACCAGAAACTAGTTTAGTATAATTGCCAGTGTAGACTCAGGCCGGATGATGGCTGGAAGAACGACCGATCACGCACTAGACTTACGTAGAACTATAGATCGCCCCAGTCTTTCACGTTGTGAAGAGCGGGTGAAGAGCAAAACCCCTCTGACAAAACCCCCTTGACATAAACCCCCTCTGTTTTAGGCAGGACATTAACCGCCCCCCGGACAAACCCCTCCCTCTTATCATAACTAGCTTCTGCAATTAGAAGCCATACCATAATAACTGACACTACTAACAAAGTCTGCACAACATTACAAGTGACACTCAGTACGACTATTAGTCTAACTCAGAGGCGTCCAGATAGGGGCGGGGCCGCGGGGGTATTTTTTGAGTCTTAGGGGGGATATCTTGACTACCTGACACTTGGAACCAGGGTGTTTGTCTTCATCAGTTAGAGGGGGATTGACGCCCTTGGTCTAACTTAGATAAGAAATCGTGTCACAGATAACACACATACGCTCTGCATAGACTCATCTGACGCGTCTGAAGAAGCCGCGTCACAGATAGCCTGCATTACGCATAGTGGTGCCTTCAGTGTACATAGACCTATCATACATTAACAACAAAAAGACCACGGAACTAATTAACTGTTTGCTATTTAACTACTGGACTACGATATCCGAGTGACAGCATCAGACTTTGAAATGACACATATGACACATGCTTTACTTCAGACTTTAAAGTATACACACGTTTCTAAATAATAAAAGTAAAAAAGTAAAAAAAAATTATTTTTAGGGTTTTTTTGTTCTACTTAGGGGGGTTTGTCAGAGGGATTTTTGTCAGAGGGGTTTTGTCCGCGACCCCTTTCACCAGCCTCCATCACCAAGAGAGCAGCTCCATGCAAGTCTTCCATGCTAGGAACTTCTCATTATAGTAATAATAATAATAATAATAATAATAATAATAATAATAATAATAACATCGACGATAACAACAACAACAACAGCAACGGCAATAATAATAATAATAATAATAACATCGACGATAACAACAACAGCAACGACAATAATAATAATAACAATAATAATAATAATAATAATAATAATAATAAGAAGAAGAAGAAGAAGAAGAAGAAGAAGAAGAAGAAGAAGAACCTTCGTTAAATTATGCTCAGACCGACACAACCGCAGTAGGCTATGATTGCAAGTACAGTATGAAGAATTTAGCTGACGGCAGTCATGTAAGGTGCTTTTACATTATAGGCCTACATCTAATTTAACCAACGCCGCAGCCTAGGGAATTGAGGATTAATCGACCTTATGGGGCAGCGGGAATCGATCATAGCTCGTTCTTCACACCAATGTGGTATCCAATAATCTACGCCCCAAGCATGTTGATTATGCGGATGTTAAGATCAGATGTTAGTTTTTGTCGGTGCTTGAGACCCGGACATAAATTATATGAGTCATGCTTGTTCGTTATTCTGTCTAGTCCACCACCGGCTAGACAATCTGTTGTGTGTATTTTTAAAATGTATTTATGTTGTGTATATGTGCAATAAGTAAGAATAAATCGTAAAAACAAACTTAGAACTGTTGGAAATTTATTGACCCAACAATGCGTTACTCATTGAGTATGAAAAGCCTTTGGAGAAACATAACAAAATAAAAATAGAACCGATTTGGGAGGAATATGGGGGTCACTGAGCACTAAAACTGGGGGGCCGGTGTCCTCTGCCCCCGCTTGTTACACCTCTGGTATATATATACATATATATATATATATATATATAATCATCTGAAGATGGTTATGAATCGTGGATGCCCCGTGGCCACCGATGTCCGGCTTTGCGTATCGTATTATAGATTTATTAGCTCACGATTATTGTGAGTCTCATTCTATGCCTTAAAAGAATTGAGAACAGAGCCTCGAGGTAGGCCCTATTATAGGGCATATCTATAATATATAATAGATGTACATATAAATATTATATTATATACATACAATATATATATATATATATATTATATATGTAATTGTATATGTCATTCATCACGATTGTTCATTGTATCCGATTCAAATGATGTCCGATGGTGTTAGATTCTTAGATTTACGCTGAGATTGCACGTGCGTAACCTGACCTCCACTCTGCTTCAGAATTAGTCATCAGTCGCACGCAATGCCTACATTCTGCACGTCCTGAGAAACAACCGACCAGCAGCTCCTCCACTTACCTTACCTTCACAGCAGATCGAGCGTAGTCTTGTCGTAATATGCCGCAAAGCCTCCTATCGCGTCGTAGTATAAAAGGCGCTTTGTGCTTCTTGACCGGACATAAACTAGTAAGACAGGAGCATAAATTACCGTCTATGCGGTAAAGACTCTTCTATTGTTCTGCGTGTTCACAGGGTACTATTTCCTCTCAGCAGGTCAGAAGAGCTGCGGAATTTCACTAACGGAAACCGACGAATGTTGTGCAGTGAGACGAAGTTAACAGAAAGCGAGAAGGTTCTCTTCGGAAGCAGAGGCGATGAGATCCACTGCCTGAACGTACGTGTGTCTCGATCCTGGCTTCAAGAATAGGAATGGGAACATCGATGACAATAGCGCTCTTCCTCGTCTTGCTCAACCTTTCCATCAACGGAAGAGGAAGATGCGACGGTCTCGACACCACCAACTGCAGCATAATGAGGATGTCGTCGGAAGAAGGCAAGAAGCTGGAGCTGGAGAGGATACGACGCAAGATGTTTCCTCTCCAATCTGAAGTCAAATTCACTGAATACGAACTGAATGTCCAGGTGAGCAATTCTCTGCCACTCGATCGATCGGTTCCCAACTTCCGTCCCAGCGAATGCAACCGGGGATTGAAGTACAACGACCGGAGAGAGAAGGAGTGGCTTCCAGACGTTTCCATCATCATCCCCGTCTACAACGAAGCCTGGTCAATGCTGCTAAGAGGACTGCACGGCCTCTTGAATCGAACCCCAGTCCATCTGCTCAGGGAGATCATTCTCGTCGACGACGCCAGTACCTACTCCTACCTCAACCACCCTCTTCGAAGGTACACAGCGATCCTATCCAGCAAGATTCGAATTTTGCGCAACCAGAGGAGAGAGGGACTGATCCGGGCTCGTCTTCGTGGGGCTCGCGAGGCCCAGGGCGAGGTCCTTGTCTTCCTCGATGGGCACACGGAAGTGAACGTCGGTTGGTTGGAGCCACTCCTTCGTCTGATCCTCCAGGGGAACAGGACGACCTTGGCCCTGCCGCAAATTGACCCAATAGACGTCAACACGATTACCTATGACAGATGGAACTACGTGGCTCACGGAGGTCTCAGCTGGAGCATGGACTACATCTGGAAGTATCTTCCACCGTCAGATGCAGACCAGGCCAGCAGCGCCCCTGCCGATCCCATCCGGTCCCCGACGGCGCTCGGCTGTGCCATGGCCATCGACCGCCGATTCTTTTTCGACCTCGGCGCATTTGACGACGGAATGTTCATCTGGGGCGGCGAGAACATCGAACTGTCTCTGCGCGTGTGGATGTGCCACGGGTCCATTTATATATCGCCATGCTCTCGTGTCGGTCACGCCTTCCGGCATTTGCTTCCGTACGACTTTCCGGCGTCATACGGAGGAGTGGCCATCAAGCGGCGCAACTACCAGCGCCTCGTCGACGTCTGGTTGGACGAATTCCGAAAGAACTACTACGCCATTAACGGTCGACTTCCGGTTGACGATCTCGTCGAGACCAACAACGGAAATCTGGATGCCAGGAGGCGCCTTCGCGAGCGGTTGGGCTGCCACGACTTCTCCTGGTTCCTCCAGAACATTGTTCCAGAAATGGCAATACCCGACGAAGACGCGCTGCATTTCGGGCAGCTCGAGAACCTGGCCGGAAGCGTCTGCGTGACGTCATCGTCTGGGTTCCTGAGAATGACGTCATGCGGCTGGCACGACAGGGATCATTCATTCGTCTATACGATCGATTCGTTGATACGAAGTAGTCGCCGATCTGAAGGGGTTGAGTCGCCTCTATGCTTGACGGCGCTCAACGAGGGCTATGCCGCCCTCCAGCCGTGCGATCGGAGCCGCGTCAGCCAGCGATGGACGTTCGACTCGTCGGCGTGGACGCCTAGACAGCGAACGGTCTATCGGTCGATCGTTACTGGAGAGAGAGTTGCGGTGGGTGATCGAAGGGCTACAGGGAAACTGACTGCACTGAATGACGCCAACGAACGGGTTTGTCTGTCACAGGTAACGCTTAAGAGTGGAGAACAGATTGCAGGTCTTCTCGGGTGTAGCGATTCCACCAGCTCCAAGGCTTTTTCGCACAATGGTACAGCACAGCTCTTCCAATTCTGGCATTTCACGCACAACTTCTTAGACTGGAATAACGCTATAAAGCCATAGGTTTTCTTATTATTACTTGAGGTTTTAACAGAACTATATGCCGGATAATAGATACCAAGGCCATAGCTAGAGACAGTCCAGCATAGGCTATTTAATATTATATATATACATACATATGCAGTGATATATATATATATATATCACTGCATATGTGCAGTGATATATATATATATATCACTGCATATGTGTATACCTAAACAGCACTGTGCGCCGTGGATGTGAACTCATATATATTCCGCTCCAAAGAAACACTCAGTCTTCTTGTGTCAGCGTGTAGGTTACTTTCACACCAAAAACTACACATAAGAAGAGATCGTATATTCTATTGGTAGGCGTGCGACGTATCCTTCTTCATTAACTCTTAGATGACTAGCCCCGAGATTGTCAAGCTTCCCCAGTTCATTAAACCTACGAAGACTTCTAGCTGTAATGACTTTCCGTCGTTCTTCATTTTGTGGTTAGACATTAGATTGAATCCGCCTCTTAGTGTCATCATCACTAACTTACAATTCCATCCAGCCAAGCCGCTGTACTCCCTCACCCTGTTGTCTCAGTCTTTCGCCAACCCCGGTCATTATGGACTCGTCTCAAATTCTCCAACCGAGCCACATCTAATACTGCATCATATCTCCGTAACGATATTCCTTTTAACTTCCTAAAACTTTCAATTTTCCCGTCCATCGTTGCCATTGGGGGTGGGGGTTGGTTATGGGAGAAGGTTGGCATTTTGTCGTGAAGAGCCTAAAAACTAGCAGGAAGATAGATCAATGCCCGCTACCCACTAAACGCAGAATTAGCCTTCACAAATTCACGTGTTCAAACGTTCATTGCCCGACTCAGTTGATCAGCCACCATCCAACTCTATAGACTTAGGCCTACACGACAGTCTCTCTGCCCCTCTAGCAACCACATTCACACCTTTCGTCTATCATTTGGACAATCCCAAATTCGGCCAACCCATCTGACTACACAGAGTGCGTTAAAAAGCTGGTGGTGCCCACGCTTGGCTTTCGAGTAGCGCCTTCTAAAGGTTAGAGTTTACGACTAAGATTATTTATAAATAGTCTGGTCGCATTTTATTAACAGCCGTACTACCTCATAAGCCATCATCGTTGACCCGAATCATTGAACAAGAGCACAAGTGTGTCAACGGCGGTTCATGTCTGGCAGCGTTTAAAAGTTTGGTCTGCACTCTGTGCACAAAGGGTCTTCAATGGATTTTATAATAATCGGAAACAGAGATGCTCGATTATCGATAGTGTAGAGGTTATTGGGCTGGAGTGTAGGGCATTTGCCCCCCCTCCCCCCTCAGACATTTGCCCCGGATATTTGCCCCCGGATAAAAGCTCCTCCCGACTAGGACAATTGCCCTCCGCAGTGTAGACCATAAGCTCTCCCAAATTATATATGCATGTATGGATGTGTCCATGTCGGCTACGTGTTACTAACCCAGTAAAATATTTATTTTTAGAGGGGTTGACATATTGCTTTGGTTGCAATAGGACCAATACCTGCAAAGTTTGTTGACGAATGAAGAAGCCAATTTGATACCACGTGATATATAATGGTTGCTGTAAATAATGAGTGTTTTTATGCGACATTGACATCTTCACTGCTTATATCCTGAGATTATCATCTATATAGAGATATTCACCCACTCTCACTCTTATTAACGGGAGATGATTTTCGCGTGTCACTGACGATTTGCTAACCAGCGGTAGCTGCTTACTATAGCTGACCGTCACCGCTTATTAAGGCGTGTCACGGACTGCATATGCAGTATTTATGCATCCAGCAAGATACATAAAGATTCAGAACTGGACTCACTTTGTCTCCTATATGACACGACAATTAGCTGCTTGTTTTCATATATTTCACGTAATGGCAGTTAAATATATAACTTGTCATCATCATTCATACTGGACTGTTAATCAAGAAGTCAGAGGTTCAAAAGCCCATCTGGGCAGCAATTTGGTTAGTGATCTCTGCCACTGTCTCCCCATCCAACTCAGCAATAATGAGTACGTGCCGAGACCGTATGTATACACTGTGGGTGGGAAGATGAGATGACGAGTGAGAGGACTGGTCACCAGCCATCGCATGCCGAGGCTAAGAAAACGAAGTCGCTAACACTTCAAACCCATGGCTGTTCAAGGGCTAGCTTTAGGAACCGCTTCTCTACCTATTATATTCGCGACATGTCGATAACTCAATACATCAACTCTGTTCAATTGAGGCACTGAGAAATACTAGCAGCCTAGTAGTAGACCTATAAAAACATGCGAGATGCGTCGAACGTGTCAGGTCAAAGGTCAATCGCTTTTTCAAAATTCAATCGAGCAGTAGTAATTTCAGTTAAACGACATGCGTAATAATTCAAAAAGATCATTAGCGTCGTTCAGACTCGTTTCCCTTCAGTGGCGTAGCTAGAGTAAACGTCACCCGGGGCGGTCCGTTCTAATGTCACCCCAGTGACCCCACACGACCCTTTCATAGCATTTAGCGCTGCATCCTTGGCCTTTTTGGCTTGCCGTTGCTGATAGCCGCTGGTGCGATTTTGACGTTTCATTGTTATTGGGTTTCCGGTTCTGAAAATATATAAAATATAAATAAAAAAACTTTTTAAAAATATCGTTCTATCGGGACTAGAGTAACATCGGTATTTATAAGTAGGTTTCAAAATTCATAGGTCACGGAAGAAACTTGTTATCAGATATTAAGTTATTTTTATTTATATTTTATTTTCTGCTTTTTAGTCCATTAGCAAAAGGAGATTTTTAAAAAGTTCTTTTATTTATATTTTACTTTCTGTTTTTTAGTCCTATAAATTTGACGAAAATTTCATAAATGTCCATTGTAGTTTGTAAATGGTAAACAACTGCTTTGTCAAATGTACATCCTTGCATCTTGCGGACTGTACATGCCCAGCATAATATCAATGGACAATATCAATATCAATATCAAAGCTTCTTTCGACAGCTTCCATTGATATTATGCTGTCGTCGACGTTCTTTCATATAATTCGACAAAGCCATGGTCGTCATTTATTTCGAACATTGTCCGAAATAAATTATAATAAAAATATAAGAAAAATGACTCACCAAAAGAGCTGTACTCGCTCAGACAATATTTTCGACGGTTGATAGATTCAAATTCGAAATATGTGACGTCATAACGGTCACATTTCCTGTGTTGGTTGGGTTTTTTTCACAATTCTATTTTCAGACTATTTTCGCACCTTAGCCTGGCTGAAAAATTTTGTTGGAGGTGACATAGTGTCACCCTCCATATGCTGTCACCCGGGGCGGTCCGCCCCCCTCGCCCCCCCTTAGCTACGCCACTGTTTCCCTTCTTTATACAGACTATATACAGACTTGGGACTGGCACAGACAGAGCATGTGCAAGCAGTGGAGGAGTTCGGCACGGTAGTCTTCCGTCCTGACCTGCAGTTGTTGCAGGCATAGGCCTATGCTTAATTGTTATATAATATATAGTCCTATACAATAGACTAAATTGGCATTCGTGTGGCGGCAATAAATCTATGTCCATAATTTTTGCATGTTTTTACTAGTATAAAGACGAGCAGCAGAACCCTCAATTAGACATTAAAATATTACAGGACCTTCAGACGATGCAGGGTATACAGAAAGATAGATACAATACAACTCAGACAGTCACACCCCACTGGGCCGCCTATTTAGCCTATTATTGAATTTATCCGTGACCTATTTGGGCTAAGCACAGCCTACATCTGGTAGCCCTTCTGGGTATTGCCATGCCAAGCAGCGGCCCAGGGTGGTCCTACATTATTGGCTCGGCGTGGGAAAGGTTGCTGCAGCCCTGTGGCACTATTGTGCAGTGTTGGGCACAAGACCAAAACCTCGAGACCAAGAGCTCAGAGACCAAGACCAAGACCGATATTCTTTTTTATAAGCAATTCAATTTATAATGACGTTAAAACGGAATAACACGCTTAAGACATTAATTTTATTGGTAAAGAATACTAATCTTAATAATGGTCCAGAAGACAGTTTTACCGGAACTCAGAACTTTTGCGGAATTCAGCCCTTAGCTTGGGCATAACAATATCACACTATAAATTACTTACTTACAATATACGATAGGTAAATACTTTAAGACCTCTGAACAAGTAGATCAATGTTGCGTTTGAATGCAGTGGAGTAGCGAGGCAAAGCGCCGCCTGGGGCGAAGGTACAAAATGCCGCCTCTGCCTATTTTTCCATCACTTCGTTCTTGTATTATATAGGCCTACCCCGTGATATGCGCAAGAAGATAGGCATAGGGTGCCTGTTTTGAGTGGTTTCATTAAGCTCTTATATGCATTATGATTATTCTATTCAGTATTCATATAATTGTAGGGCTTACAGTTAGTAACAGCGTTAGCATGCACTGTCGACATTAAAGCTGTATGTCCTTTGACTAATTAAAATGCATTATCATTAGATATAAAGACATGAAAATAGAATAAGATTGTATTAATTAAGAAATTAACCAGTTATAAAACAAACAAATAAAGCAAGTCTCACAACAAAGTCACTAAACGTCTTGCGGGCTAAATCGAAAATTATAAAAGTCCCCATAAAATTAAAATTAAACAATAAAAATCATAGGGCCTATTCTTTCTCTATACGTATTGAAAAGAAAGTCTTAGGCCTAAACAATAATTTAATCATAGTGAGACCATAGTAAGTATGGTACTTAGAATAGATTAGTAACTGATAACTTTGATTAATTGGAGCGCTCATAAGTAGTAACCTTGAAGGGGCGCTATATAAATTTTCGTAATGAATGAATGAATGAACTTATACGGATACGGTACAGTCTCATACTTTCATTATACCTGTCAACTGTTACAATTTAAAAATGTACTTTTTTTGCTTTCTCGCTTTCCCTGCGCAGCAAAAATTACTAATAACCTTGTCAAAGTTATTTGTGCTTGTCAAAGAGCGTTCAACTGAAAGAATTGCTAAATTGGAATGTAGCGATTCTCTAATTGTAGGTCTTAAGTAGGTTTTAATTTTGCTTATTTTAATTAATTTTAGTTTTGAAAATCCAAATTCTGTTTAGGCGATATCTCTATCATCAATCCAGATTCTAATAAATAAAGATTTTTTGATAAATCCAACTTCTATTTAGGTTAGATTTCGATTGTGAATCCAACTTTGCATTAATTTTTTAATCACTCAAAGTTATCAAAAACGCCTTTCATTACTCAAATTTCTGTTTCATTTTCCAAGTTTTTTCATATATAAATTAAATTTATATTTAAGCAGAGATTGTCCTTAATTAATCCAACTCTTTACTTAGGAAAGAATGATTTTTCATCAATCTAAGAATTTGCGCATTATTATAATTGCAAAATATATTTCATTTTATAGGTGCAAAAGTCATGGCAAGATATACAGGGACAGCATTGCCATTTTACAGCGTATCTATTAACACTAGGCCCCATTCGATGGATCGTATATGTTAGTTTTAATTCGAGAAGAAGCAAGAAAGCATATGGTGCTTGGTTTAGACAAGAGCAGCAAGAATCTTGAAGAGTGCGACTTATACAACAAGAATTTTTTTTGTGTGCCTAAAATGCTACCTCTAGGACAAGTGCCGCATGGGGCCATTTTGCGTATTATTACTATTGCAAAATTTATTTCATTTGATAGGTGCGAAAGTCATGGCAAGATAGACAAGGGCGGCAGTGCTATTTTGCAGCGTGTCTATTGACACTAAGTGCCATTCGATAGTCCTTCAGTATATCGTACATGTATATGTCAGTTTTAAGTCGAGAAATAGCAAAAAAGCTTTAGGTTTAGACAAGAGCAGCAAGAATCTTGAAGAGTGCAAGTTTAAAAAAAATAATTTTTTCCCCGAAAATGTCGCCCCTAGGACAAGTGCCGCCTGGGGCGGTTCGCCCCCTCGCTACGCCACTGCTTAAGAGCGACACAGAGAGAGACAGAATAAGACTGAGTTCTCAAAAGACACCTCAGTTGCTCATTCCGATCTCGAATACTGTTATTCCCTTTTCAGAAACATCGACTCTTCACAAATAAAGCGCATGCAAACAGTCCAGAACGCTTTCTACCTTTAGTTTTAATTCGAGAAGAAGCAAGAGAGCTTATGGTGCCTGGTTTAGACAAGAGCAGCAAGAATCTTGAAGAGTACAATTTATGCAACAAGTCTTTTTTATTTATTTTTGCCAAAAATGCCGTCTCTAGGACAAGTGCCGCCTGGGGCCATTTTGCGCATTATTATTATTGCAAAATTTATTTCATTTGATAGTTTTCTGGCAAGATAAGACAGTGGCGGCATTACCATTTTGCAGCTTGTCTATTGACACTAGGCGAGTAGGCGTCATTCGATGGTCCTTCGGTATATCGTATATGTTAGTTTTAAGACGAGAAATAGCAAAAAAGCTTTAGGTTTAGACAAGAGCAGCAAGAATCTTGAAGAGTGCAAGTTATAAAAGAATTATTTTTTATTTAATTTCTCCCCAAAAATGCGTCCCTAGGACAAGTGCCGCCCTGGGCGGTTCGCCCCCTCGCTACGCCACTGTTTCAATGGTGTACTTATACTCGGAATTGTAGGTTACCAGTGTCTACACGTGGCCGACCACATAACTATTAGATTGTTCCAAAACCTTGAAATTTGTGAAAGCAAAGTTTGAAATGGCTGGCTCCGTTGCAAATGGATTTTTGCCCATAGTAACAAGTATATAGATGGTCAGCACGCCATAAATCAATAACAATAGCGTATGGCCTAAACATCTTGTGTCTCTAATAATCGAATATAACCGGCAAATATATAAAAATTACTCTGATACGACAAATGAGCCAGAACGCTAATCTAAGACGGAGATAAATCCCAAGACCGTTCCTTTAAGACCAAGACCAATACCGATGCATTCTTCGAGACCAAGACCGCTGTTTTCCGGTCTCGAGACCAAGACCTCGATCTCGAGACCATATCCCTGCTATTGTGTTTACAGATTTATATCTTCAAGTACAACCTAATCAGTGGCGCTTCCTGTGCGAAAGTCCCGCGGGAAAAAAATTTTGAAGAATATAGGCAGAAACAAAAACCCCTCCTCAGTTAAAACCAAAGACCGAGTCTGAGAGGGAATATATCGTTCCAAAGCAAAGGGTTAACAAACGCATAAGCGCGACATCGTGCAGAAGCCGTCCGAGTTCGAGATACCAAGAGGTCATGTCGGTCTAAAGAACAAAGAGGGCGATGAGAGGCAGCTGAAGGAGAACGACGCATAAGGCCACAGAGACAGCGTGGAGTCTGACCCAAAAACGCTCTGGAAGTTAAGAAAAAGAACTTTAAACCGGATGCGGGCTATGAGCGGAAACAGGCAGAGTTGTATGGTCTCGAGACAGTTTTTTTAGCGTCTCGGTCTCGGAAGCCTGCTGTCTCGGTCTCGAGGTAGTGTCTCGAATTTTTAAAAACTGTCTTGAAGTGAAAGTCTTGTTTTGTCTCGAACAAGCGGTCTCGATAAGTTTCGCGTGAACTGTCTTAATATTTTGCGCTAGTCCGACGATGAAATACCGAAAAAGATAAAACTCGGCAATATACAAGCTGTTCTTGGGAATTCACACAGTATACGTTATAATTAAGTTTCAAATTGAAATTACAAATGAACCTTATTCCCTAAAACTGATACATTAGCATTTTACAGCCTTTTATATAGGATCACTTGTTTTTTACTGTCTCGGTACCTCACTGTCTCGGTCTCGTCTTGGTCTTGAAGTTTAAGGTCTTGCATACAACACTGGAAACAGGTAACGCCGAAATATGTGAGATGCGAGGAAGGCGGGCGATCAGAACGGAAGCTGCATTTAGCACCGATTGAAGAGGTAACAGACCAGTGAGTAGTGAGTTACTATTAGGGCTGCAAACAAGTTGGCTTTTTGGTTATTTGTTTTTTCTCGTTTTTTACAAAACAACAAAAGTTACGAAAAATGGCAATTTTGTAATTTTTTAAAATTTTTATTCCATTCAGTAATATTACTATTTTATTACAAATTGTGTGTTAATCAGTCCGAAATCAAGATAAATTAATTAAAAAAACGAGTTGGAGCTCTTTTTCATGCTGTGTTTTATGATTTTATAACCAAACTGTTAAGACAAAATCCAAAGGGAACTAAAAACCAAATAAAACCAAAAAACAACTTTTGATTTTTTTTAAAATATCGACTATGAGTGCCCAGTGAGGCGTTGATCGCTGTCTCCAACTCATTTTCATATGTTTCGTAGTTGAAGGCCGACGCGTTGCAGCAATTGAAAAATAAAAATGCACCGAGTAATGTAAGACAATAGCCTATAAGTCACATCAATTACGGCTGACAACCTTCTGCAAGGCACTTGTCTAGAAAAATCAACACAGACCTGCAGGAGACGTGTCAAACAGCAACGAACCTGTCAGACTAATGATCGCAATCGATGTGAAAAGCACCGACCTGAAAATTCGCATCAATAGACAAAGAAAACATTCTTAAAGTTTGACAGACGGGTCTAATTTTAATTCCGGCTACAAAAGTCAAGGTAGGCCTACACACAACTCTCGGTCTTCAGAAGGTTCGCTTAGAATGTCGCATATAGGCCGATCTTATATATATTATGCCTTTGTTGATGTAATCATGCATGATCTTGAAATAATATTTGAGATCGTGACGGTCTATACCTCTACAGACATTGCATACTTTTCAGATGGCAAATGCTATACAGTATTCAGATCCTGTCAAAAGTGAGCAGTAACTTCACACAGGCATCCACCACTACGACCTTCAAACAAACATTCACCAGCTACACCACTATAACCTTTCAACAATCAATGAAGGTTCATACGTAGGTCAATCCATACTCTACTTTCTTATGGGTTTTCAAACAGGTCAACGATGAATCATGCATCGGACGAGTGCCTTACACCTTTACAGCTGACGCCAAATAAAAACGTTCTCATACATAACGAAGTCAGACGTGTGCGAACAGCGTGCTCACCGTTGTTGCCTGGGTGTGCTATATTAGACAGATTTAACTCATTTGTGTAAAGTAGCCCTGCGACATATTAGTCCCAGAGTAGCCCTAATGGCTAATACACTGACTTACAGAGCAGAGAAAGCGAGATCGATTACCGCAACTTCTTAAAGTTGACTAATCAAATCAGATGTATAACGTGCTGTGCGCCATGTATGGCTTCCGCACATTTAAAATCGATTGTTGTAACAAAAACTTTTCTTGTGGGTAGCTGAAAGTCATGTGCAGGGCCGTACCGAGCTATGATTGCGCCCTGTGCCTAGTATCAATCTGGCGCCCCACATTTTGAAATAGTACATTTTACGGCATAATAAGTTATTCCATCCTGAGATTTGCGTCCTAACCACATTTTCAGCCTGGGTCACCTTCGGTACGGGCCCTGGTCATGTGTCTGACAACAGATCACATTCGCTTTTCAGAGTGGTTCTAGTTCTAAGAGATGAACGCACAGGTATACTAGCCAATTTAAAAAATAACAAAGCAGTTTCTGCCAAGATCAGTGATAGTAGTTGTTTTGGCTCAGCAGGTCTCAACCATCGCACAACAATAATTGTGAATAGAAGTGGTGTCGTGGGGTTACACTCTCGCCACTCCTTCGTCTTGATGACGAGAGTACCCGCTGGTTCTTTCCTCTATCACCAAGCTCAGCAACACGACACACTTGATGATTTTAATATGTATATTTAATTATATATATATATATATATATATCACTCATCCTATCTACACTTTACTGGAGTTATTAGTGTCCTTAGAAATGTTTCCCTGGTTTACGTTGGAGACGGGGTTCCCAACTACGTTGATTACCCTTATCGTCAGAACGACCTAACGTCTCCACCAGCTCCGAAACAAGTCTGTTCCCTTGCTTGCTACGCTATATGAATCGTTCTAGAGGCGATTTCCTTCGCCATCCCAAACGCAAAACTCGTATCTCAGTTGGACGACAGGTCACCTGCAGAAACCATTATTAAACCCTGGTTGGTCGGGTCTTGGTGTCCCTAGCGTAACGTCAGATTCCTAGGGGCGTCCAGTTACTGTTAGACTAGCGGCTGTATGACTGGGCCTGGTCAGTGTCATAGACGGGTAACAGGTCCCAGAGGTAAAATTTCATTATTATCGTTATGCCGCCTAGTGGGTTGCGCCATTCGTATCGGAATTGTCCCCTATTCACGATCCGTGTCAACCAGCCGGTCCCGACCCAATCTTCCGCTGATTCATGAATTTCTTGTCTTTGGGTCGTAGAGATGGAAGGGACAGTCGTCTCTGACATCTGCCTCGCGGTGTCGGGTTTCGTTGTTTGACACCTCGATGATCTTCGCATAATCCTCGACGTCCGTATTGAAGCCTTCTGCTTCAGGTGAAGTCCATTGATGTCTCCCACCTCACGTGTCAGGTAGACATTTTCATCCATCGTCCTCCTACGCTTCTGCTGTCGATCGATGACTTTTATATAGCGCCATCGTCCAGAGTGACGCGCTTGACAAGTGGCTTATATATGTTCTCAAAAATTGATCAACTAATAAAAATTCCAAAATGTTGCAACTTTTCATACATCTTATTCCTTTCTTCTGACACTTTTCCTGGTGCTTCATTGCACTTGATTTCACATTGTTGTCGCATTGGGAATTCTGGAATTGCTCCACAGATTGAGCCACTTAATTATTTAAATTAGCCACCACCATTGGGAGGTGATCTGCACGCTCTCTAACGCGGATGCACACTGTATGAAGCATACGCTCATTATCATTAGTCTAACCAATAGGTCGTAATGACGAGTTAATAATTAGTACATTACCTAGTAGTTACTTAACTGTGAGATGTTTGTTAGTTTAATTATGTTGATGTGACAAGTTAATTGATGACGGTGGATTTGGCCAGAGACAATAGAATAGGAGGAGAATTCACTTTGAACTGTAGTCGAGAAAGACCTTGTAACAAGAAAAAGAACTCACTTGAAGCCAAAGTCTTATAAGAAAATAGAATGACACTGGAAAACACTATCGCATCCCCTAACACACAAGTCTTCCTCATTCTTGCAGAGCCACATCACATTTCCAACAAAATGTTTATGATGATTACAATCTTTGTTAAACAATTTTTAGTTATAAATCTACATGTATTGCTGATTAAATTAGTAAACAGGCTATGTAATCGAATTAGTGGATTGAACCATCGTCATCACTGCCACCATCGTCTTTGGATTCTTTGGAATTGGTTAAGTAGAATTAGTTTTTTTTAAACCAGCTGTCAAACAGCAATCTGTTGGACAAGCATCTAGAGTGAATAAATAAAAAAACTGCAGTTTAAGTAGTCAGTATGTGTAAAGCATTCTGACTGAAAAAGTTTATATCATGATGTACATTGTCTGCTTGCAGTAAATAAAGCCCAGTAATGGGATCTGGGCCTTCAACAATAAACCTCTGGCTTAGATGGCTGAAGCAGAATGTGAAGGAAATGACCCAGGCTACCAAAAACTGCAGAAAAAGTAATAATAAACTTTAGATTGCAATCTCAAACTAGAACAGTTCTACCTGTTCTATTAAAATTCTGGCTTGGTCTATTATTAAACAATTACACATTCAGTTGAGTCTCACCTTATGAACTTGCATAATGCATATACTAGGAACTAAGAGCCCTGCAATACCCTGGTATATACCTCATTATGATTGCTTGATTTCAATCAAGAGCTCTTTAATTTATCTTCAACATTTCCAAGAAGACTAGCAGCTTTTTCATCCAGGAACCAAACCAAGTTGCCACTGTGTGGTTTCACTCTGGCTGCCGGCAGAGGTGGCTCTTCATTTCCTTGAAGGACTCGCTTAAAATAATAACACAAGGCAGGTTATGTAATATGTAGTCAATAACCATAACCATAAATTTATCCACGACTGAAGATGAGCTCAAATATATTGCTACAAGTTCATCAGAACCATTGACTGAACTTTTCAGCAAATGTTTACACATATGATAACCAGTGTTCAGCACTTGAGAATCTTCATCCCAACCTCTTGGTTACAAGTACACCAAAACTCCAGTATTTTTAACTTCCAGTAATATCGAATATAGGTCAATGGCCTGGTCTCAACCAATGCAAACACATATAGAAACATTGCTGTTTTATTGAAACTGCTCATGCTGAAGGCTTACATTATTTATAATGCAACTTTTGGTCCGCACGAAACAAGGACTTTTGCTCAGATTGGTTGTCATTGTGAGTGTCTTGCCGTCCATGCGATTAATAAAATACGTCTAGAACCTGCATCGCCTATCACTACAAATCGTACCAGTACCTACACGATGTTGAACATCATACTGCAAGTCGGAGAAAATACATTATAGGTAAGCAATGATATTCCCAAAACAAATATCTACCTTGGTAACTGAACAGATTAAATGAGTCATATACTGGTTACCTGAACCATGCCCGCTTTGCTCTGCCCACAGGCAACAAAGAGAGCACAGCGGGCATTCAGAAGCACTGGCAGAGTAAGAGTGATACGCTGTGGAGGTGGCTTTGGAGAATCTGTGATTGAAGCAACCCAAAGCCTCTTCTCCTAAACAAGAAATGAACACTCAAATTCACATCGGTATTAAGAATACTTAAACTACAGGGTCTGCATATGAGTGAGATGTCCACTCCTGTATTCACCTGCATAAGTGCGTTTTAGAAATTGTCCATTTAATAATAACACAAACCGATCACTGGGATTAACGATGCTTTGTAATCTTATTGCTTGATTATCTCATAGCTCCACAATGCACTTGCTATACTATCATGGGATTCCATAGGCACTGTACTCGATGATCATTAGCGCTGTGATCTCTGTTTCATAAATTTCATGCTTCCAAGACTGCAGGTGTCCCACAACCACTGTGATCCAAGATCACCATGCTCTCTATGCTTCATGATCACAGGCTCCATGATAAGCTTCTTCAATAATTTCCTATGCTATATGATGCGATCACCCTATTCCAAGATTGTTGTGCTGCCTGATCCATGTGCTCATTTATCACCAAGCTCTAAACTTACTGTGTTCACATTTACCATTAAACTCTATTAAATGTCTGTTAATATTGGACTAGTTCCATAGCAAAGGGCCTGTCAGCCAACCTTACACTAAATACTGGGCTAGCATTGCTGCAGATATGTCTAAACAAACCTAGCTTTCTTTGGAGGACTATTGCATGACAGAAAATCTCAAAGAGAGAGCTAGGTTCGATCAGACATATCTGCAGAATGAAAGATGATAGAAAACTTTGAAAGCTGTGTTTTTTAATAATTAAGGGAATAAACAAAAGAGGAATATAACATAGGGAATGGACAGATGACAATGAAGAATGGGGTGGAACAAGACTCCAAGAGTTGAGTTACACTGACACAATGAAGAGAGGGGTGAGGAGAAAGGCATTACTGGTGATGAACCTATAGTTGTTGATTGATTGATTAGCACTGCTGAACAAGCCAAGGGTCAGTTATTCAATACTGGACTCGACTCATGTGACTCTGTCATACGAATTTAAAACCCTCTACAGATACATGTGAATCCACCTATCACCTGAGCGACCCAAGCAGAAACCAACCTGGCAACATTATTACCAAATAAAGAAGTAGCAAATAGAACTTTATTAAAAATATTCATCTCTGATCAAAAAAAGCAGCCGTAAGTGCTTACATCAAGAAGAGGATGTCCTGGGAAGAGGGAGCATGTGTGGCCATCTGGTCCCATTCCAAGAAGCAACAGATCAAACTGAGGAAAAGCACCTTCACATCCAAACACAGACTTCAGCTTCTCCGTATACTCCCTCGCAGCATCCTCCACTTCAGTAGAAAATTAATAAAAACAATTGTTTCTTCATACTATTACTCACGTCATCAAATCCCCTCGGCACCTTAAACATACTTTATGTGTGGCAGATTCTATTCTATTACTGCGCCAACAACAAGCGATGGAACTAATTCACATGAAAGACAACACATAGAAACAATACCACCCAGAAGTTCCCAAGCACAGCATATTATACATATAACAGACAAATATTAAACAAATATAAACATGAATTGGAAACCTATGATGGCTATTTTTAGTTGGCTGCACATGCCCAAAGGCTATGTGTATACTGTTTAAGTAATCACGGCAGCAAGAAAATGTAAAAGAGTACATGAATGAGGTAAATAAATTTGCCATAGTGTACAAATATATGCTTTACACATATGTGACAGTTCATCTGTATGACATATTAATTTCAGTCATGTTATTCTAGAGCTGTTCCAATACCACCTTTTGCCTATTTTGCTGATACTTGCACATACCTTATTACTGAAATAGCCAATGCCAATTGTGAAGCCAATTTTTTTAATTTTAAAAATTTGCTCTATTTTCCTTTTGTAACAATTAATATTATCGCTGGCTGCAGTAGGCTGACACAAGGTGGAAAATGCACAGGTTGTTCCAATAATCGACATGGAATAATGACATGATAATACGTATGCACACCAGTATCGATACAGCTCTATACTACACTTCACAACACTTGAGACATCACAAAATGCTTGGCCACGAAGATCACCAAGTATATATAAAGACATTATACATCATATAAAATCTGAGCCAACCTGATACAGATGGATTATCGGGGAAAATGCAGTCATCTGGAATCGGAATGTGAGAGAACAGATTTGTTCGATATGTAGCGAATGTGCATTCTGGATCATCGTATGAAACGTGTCGTTCATCACAGAAGAAAACGCGCCACTTAGTCCAGTCTGTCTGTAACTTTGGTAAATGCTCACTCAAGTACTTCACCACACTGCCACCTGTTAAGGCAAATAGAATGAATGCTGGCATAAACAAACACAAATACACTGAACACTCAACTACAGTTTGTGTCTAATAGCACTAGCAAATATATTAGGTAAGGCAATGTCAGCAACTACCGTGACAACCATAAGATATCACTTAGCGATGGACACTGATCACTAGTGAGTGACATCTTATATGGCAGAGTGCATACCAGATGTTATTGGGTCACAACCAACAGTGTCCTGGCATGAAAACAATTTCTTGTTTCTCCCATGAACCCATATGCACTCTCCATGTAAATTCATCTCAAAAGTAAAAACCTTTGGCCACTGTCTTTGGTTACAATATGTTCACGACTCCTACAAACCAGGAACTGTGTGATTGGTTGACATATGCCACCAAAATTTAGTCAGTTTATCGATGCAGTCAACATTTGAACAAAATCCTGACCAGGGCATGAAATTTGTCTTGAAATCCAACTATAATCCCAAGTAATACACCCTAATATACAACAGGAAATTGATCAAAATCACATGACAAGCATCAGCCAATCAAGAAGCAGGTGTGACTATAGGCTCCAGCTTCTAGATCTCACTAGGCAGATTCACAGCATATAACTTAACATTACATGTGCTTTGCAGTTTGTCAAACAATTGGTAAACCAGTCCAGCTTCCCTTGGGACTGAATTATTTTGAACTCAGCGGGTGCACCAATTCGGCACTGAAATTCACGTCGATCCCTTGTGTTGCATATGCCTAGCACTCCTCTTTGGGCCACCACAGCCTGACTTTTAACATAACGTAACATAACGAATATAGCTAATTATTTTCCATATAAAAATTAGCACAGTTGTCAGATTATGTGAATACAAATGGCAGTAGCTATTATATCGAATGTTGGCAAATTGTGCGATTCGAAAGCCAAAATATCAGAATCCAAAGTAACTTCTTGAGTTCTGAAAATAGTCTGGTTGACCTAGAAATTCACATCAGAATGCCTTATAAAAAATGTTATTATCGCCAGAGCAATCTTTTTGTGAAGCCTGGTTGGAAGAGAAAGAAAATGTTTATAGCTTAGATAATGGACACTCAAGTAAAAATAATTACAAACTGCTTGCTATTAGCTGTCTGTCACCTGCAGTGACCTACCTTGTTGAGTTCATGTGGAGATCATTCAGCTGTCAGAAGCTTTTGTACAACATGCTTGTCAACATTCCGGAAACTTATTCTTTCCATTAATTCGTTTTCATTAGGTAACGAACCATTAGAACATTATTCTAGTATCTATTACTTATAATTCAAGTGCATCACTTTCTTACTGTGTGCATTGCAGTATGGGATGTGGCCATATTAATTACCAAAGTGGCAATATTCTTCGGGATTACTCAGAGAAGATCACACAGCGATTTATCGGTTTAGACTCCCAAATTCCGACCACGCATACAATGTGTCGTTTTAGTGTTCAAAATTCGTTGCATCTGACAAAGCCATGTAATTGGCCCGGACGCTCTTCCAGAAATTGATGAAAAATACATATTAATGGAAGCTGGATGTGATAAAAGAAAATATACTTTAAAAATATACTGGATGTTTACATGTAAGGTGAATGTTATGAAAAGAAATACACCTAAACGGAAGATGGATCGATGCTATGATATATACGATTTGGTTAGTTGTTATTGTTGTAACTACGGAAATGTTCTTAGTGAACTGCTTCATTGGTTGCGTAATTGGTTGAAATTGGGCGAAATCTATTAGCGGAACGGTCCGTTCCTTTAGGGCTTCCCATTGTTCACAGAATGTTTAGTTACTGTACTGTTATTATGTTACGTGTCATACATGTATTTCCTTCGTGAACAATAAAGCCTTGATTGATTGATAGTATGTAGCAATACTACCCATATATCGCCGTCTTTTCGTACGAGATAACGTTAGAAGAAATACCTGATAATCCAACCGTAAAAACGTTTCGTCTTGAGATCGCATCATTTGCCAATTCCACAACAAAACGACCTAATTCCTCGGAAACCCTCTTCTCCTCTTCGAAAACTTTCAAAACCACCCTCTTATTCGCCATTTTTAGTCACTCCAAGGTAGGGCATCCCGTTTGTTTAGCGCTAAACTTACAGTAATCTGCGTTAAATTTTTTTTACTGAATATCGACTTCGAACGTGATACCTTTGACGCTATACTTCCATGTGTAGCTTAGTATCATACAAGTAAAAAAGACATAAAATTAGTAGGCATATTTTAATTAGTTGGAAATTTGTAGGAAATTGACAGTAATGAGTCGGTAAATACACTCACAATGAGAATTCCGGAAAAATTACGGAATTTGACCGAAAAATTGATTATGGTCCGGAATTGCATTCTCTAGACACAAACAACGCTCAAAGGTTAACCTTCAACCCACATACACGTAGGGCTGCCACGAGTACTCGCTAGCAATACTGATTGCTCCTAAAATTACTCGAGTAATCTTTTCGTACTCGAGTACTCGCATGCTTCTCCTTACGGTCTGATAATTGCAATTTCCGGTTCCAGACAGCTTTCTGTAGCCTATATTTTATTTTTTTGGCGTAACAAAGAACTAAAAATTTTCTGTTTCTTTGGCTGTTCAGGAGCTGTTAGTTGTTTGGCCTACATTGGAGATTTAACTAATAGGCATATTGGTGCGCCACACCAGTTTTAGTTAGAACTTATGCTATGGTCTATTTAAGCTTAGTCTATCTATATTCTATAAAATGATGTATAGTAGAAGCCATGCATAGACATCATATATTATAATAATATATGATATCTATGAAGCCATGCAGCTTGTATTATGCACTTCCGTTATTATCGAGTACTCGCTAAGCTAATCGACCGAGTACTCGACTTCAAAAATACTCGCTAGCGGCAGTCCTAGATACACGTGTGTATGAGTGAGTATGTGTGCTGCATAGGCCAACCAAAAGGCCATGGTTGAAATATCCAAAAGGATGGTAATTCAATCCCCATGTAGGCCCTATCACTATTTCAGAAACATTTCTAGAACTTTCTATAGCGCCATTATCGAAGTGCAAAAGACATTTGCTATTCAGCAGTACTGCCTTTTGAATCACAAACCTTCAGACAGAACTTTAATTATCCAATCAGACAGAAGACAAGAGTTTAACACATGCCATTATGACTTTGACTGTAGTTATTTAACTAACTACAAGTTTAAAATTCACTGCACATTAAATATGAGTTTAATTTCAGTTGCATTAGTACCAACAATGCATATCAAAATACTCTCTTTTTGGATGGCTTATTCCACATCAACCTAATTTCGTATTTACCTCTCGATGCATCTATTTCACCAGACTTAATTAACAGCTAGTTTCCAGAAAATTGACCAGTTTGGTGCCTTATGTATTAGACACCCATGTCACAAAAGTTGCTACATGTTAATATTTATATAGCTCTTAATGTGGTACAAAAGCATTATTTTCCAGAGCATTTCATTACATTATACAGACAAGTTATCTGTGTTGTAAGAAAAAGCAGAGAAAGGATAAACTGTAGATGTAGAAATAAACAAGGGTCTATTAAGTTTAAATTAATATGACCAATTCAGATGAAAATCCAGTTGCATACTGCTTTAAATGATTTGTAAGAACAATCATTATTTAACAGATTTGTAAGATCTAGCCCTAATTAGCGGGTTAACACTATCCAATGCAATCTAAGAATTTCTATAGTCACACTGTCATAATGCTCAAGACTAATGACCGACCGAAACCTTTTTTTATTTTCGGACGAAAACGAAAAAACACCACCGAAATTGCCATTTTGGCTTTGACCGCAAAGGACACGAAAACGAAACTGCAAAGTCAGTTTCGGCCTGCACAACAAATGTATCGTCATCACTGATGATGATATATATATATATATATATATATATATATATATATATATATATATATATATATATATATATATTTGTGTGCAGTCATATAGATATCCTATAAATATTATATATAACGCTTACCGACCCAAACTATAATCTAGGAGCCATCGGCCTAACACAACAGATGAGGGAATATGACTCCAATTAGCCAGGTCAACCAATGCGACTGAAAGCATGTCAATATGACTGAAGGCATTTCGTTATGGCTGAACGCATTTCGCCCTCTCTGGGCTGACATAATTAATATCCATATTACCAAAAGAGAACTCCATGCGTTCAACTCAAAAGATGTCATGCTTAATGTACTATACAGGATGCACCTCTACCTGCCAGACTACGTGAAGCCATCGGTAGACACTAATGTTAGTTTTGGATTGTGCCGAAAGTGAACGTTGGTTTTGGACGAAAATGAAACTGGAACGAAACTGCCAATACCAGTTTCAGCTAAAAACGAAAATGGGCCGGATTTGACAAATTGGCAGTTTCGGTGCCAAAAACGAAACTGACATTCGGTCACTCTCTACTCTAGACTCTAGGCCTACTTAGCTAACGTTGTGCAATCCTAACTCCTAGTCGAAGAAATTCAAGAAGGGGATCCGAGCAGATGAGGGAACAGCCTATGGAGTAAAGAAATCCAGGAAGTGTCAATTTTGTCATTGAAATCTGAAGGTTGGAACAGATTTTGCAGGGCAAACATGTGCCAGAGATTCCAGAGTATAGTGCCAGCAGCAGAAAACTTGACAAGAGCTGTCCATGTCTGTGAAATATTCTTGTTGAGAAAGACAGAACACCTGGTAGAGTAAAGAGAAGTCTTTGGAGACAGCACAGTTGACCGGTTTTGTTTACAATTAGTCTAGTCCTAAAAGTTGTGCAACTATGGACAGCCAATGCAGTGATCTTATGATTGGCGATATAAATGTTTGTCTGAAATGGCAAAAGAATCTGCAAAATAAAAAACACCTGCAGACTGAATATTCATATATAAAAAACTACAAATCATTATCATACAAGTCATAATTATTTGACAGAAAATTCGCAAGGAAAATTCTACATATCAACAGAAACCCATAGCAATGCAAAACCCTAAACCTGCCATAACAGAAATCACTTTAACTAGTCAAATTGCAAAAAACTTTGTCCAGCATGCTGCTTGTAATAAATTTGCAAAGGTTGTCAAGAGGTCCTTTCCTGCTTACATATAACACACAGTTGCATTTACACTCAAGTCAAACAGAAGATTTTATAGAAAAGGACACCTAAACTCCAAGCCAATGAAAAAAGTTTATCTTTGAGTAAGTTACAGCCCAAATCAAAGGACAAGCATGAACGCTGCTCAAGAATGAGTTCATTGTAGGACTGTAGCCATCAAGCAAATCTGAAAAGCAGCTAAGCCATTTCTTTTTCACGTTCAACAGTAAATAAGCAAGAAATTCAATTGAAAAGATTTCTGCTACGGCAATCAGAAGTCCCAAACGTCCACTCCAAACATTTCCAAGAGCAGATCAAGCATTCCCTATCAACAGCAATCAACCTGAAAGTGCAAGCCAAACTGAAAAACAACCGACCCAAGGAATCATGCAATGGTGCAGAGAAAATTTTCTAACACAAGAAGGAAATTGACATGAAATTGCTTGAAAGAGAGAGCTTTAAGAATGAGAGTAACAGATGAAAGTGTGGCAGGAGTTGGTTCAGAAGTAAAATTTGGAAACTTGTAATCGTATGAGATAGAGCTAAATAAGCACAGACTGCTAGTAATATAACAAACGAAGAAAGTCGTCAAAAGTTTATGAATATTATTTTTACCCAACCAATAACAGCACCATACAGTTCCTGTGCTATTATTATTATTATTACAACACCACATAAAACAATCATGAGCCCACAAGCAGCACCAATTTATCTACTACGTAACATGTGCTGAGACATTGATTCCTGTACAGCTTTACATGTTATTTATTATATCGAATGGTCTCCCAATAAAGCTTCACGAAACGGTTCTGCATCAAGAAATATTCAAACATAACAGCACATATAAATGCCATTGTCAACAATTTCTTACAGAAGGTGGGTGAATCAACAGGCTATACATTCTGCCTATTACCACAGTTTCCAAGTTCATCAAATGTGCCATAGATCATCATGTACCTTCACGCAATCATCAGAGCATCAACTAAATTCGTCAATCTGACTCTGTTCAATATATAATAATCATCTGCAAGCCTGTTCTGGATCTTTTTTATCTGAAAACATCCACAGCGCATAAAAATAATCCAGCTTCACGAGCTGTGAATTCGAGTATGATAAACTTGAGAGAGTGACACAAGCCTGAGCATTAACTACTCCAGCACATAATAATTGTCCTCTACCTGTTCCCTGCATGTGCAGACATATATATTCCATGGAGTAGTGCATTGCCACTTTGCACAATTTCAACTTAACCATCCCCATTTCTATGATAGTATGCCTCCTGACATACAACTTTTCTATAATAGCAATCACTACAAAACAATGAATTAAATTTCAATAATGCTCAAAATTCTTCACCAAGCAAACAATTTTTGCAAATCATGCAGCAGAGCAGTACAAATTTCAACCTAAATGTTTTCTTCGTCTTGTCAAAATGAGTTTTTACAACAATTTTTTTAGCTAGACACCTCCAAGTAAATGTAAACAATTGTCAGAATTCCCACTAACGCTACAGCAATCAGAATCGCCCAAAGTCCATTCCAGCCGAACCGTAACAGATTTGATGAACTGGTGCTAATTTCAGTCTACAAATATGTACAGTGGCATCCACAGGTGCAGCACTATTTGACAGCTTAATATTCTAGTCAGAGGCTTCTAACAGCTGGTATTATGTTCCAGGAGGAACAGTGGTTGCAGTTATGGCAGAGAAGAACGGGTAGAACGCCAAAATAAAGGCAAACAACAGCATCAACAGCGGAATCATCGAACAGGTGGAAAGCTGCAAAAACAAAAACACAATGCAAACAATATGGCAAAATATATTTCATTGCAGAAAAATAGATCACAATTTGTACATAATTTCACTGGTTTAGAGCAACAGATGGTCTTGGTATGAAAATAATAATGAACATGAGGAGGCAAAGAGATCCACATGAATGGCTGCATGATGTGAAAGAATTTCGTTGAAAGTAAGAGACTGTTTAACAATGCCTAATACTCATTTCTATTTAATGCAGACGACAAGCACAAAGATAGGCAAGAACAATTTAACTCAGGAGGTGTTTGTGGAAAGCCCAAAGTCACTGGTCAGACAAAATCACTGCTATGAATGGTGTGAGAACAGAAGTCATCATTGACACCAGCAACCGAGGTCAGAAATTGGCATTTACCGTTTTGCTTCTGTAGGATAGTGCTGCATACTCTTCCAGAGCATTTTCCAGCTCATATTTCAGTGACTGCATTTCGTCTTTGCACTGGTCACACTTTGCCTTTAGCTGCAGAATTTCCTGTTGTGCATGGAAGAGCTTCAAAGCAAAATCAACAACAGATAACATAAAATAATTCTCATTTTCTAACAAAATTCAAATGCAATTACAAACAACCAACATTTCACAAGGGAAGAAGAAAATTACCAAAAAATTACCAATTAACATAATAATTTGTACAATTGCCTATCCCTTTTAACACACAATGTTGTACCATGAACATGTGTACTTTCAAAACAGCAATGTACCACAATATGACCTAGTACCTAGTCTAACTATGCCCACTAAGAGAACTTGACCAGATTGGTTTAAAAGTGGACGAAGGGTACATATGGCTGTGGTTGCAACAACCGTGTTGTCTGGTTGAGTCTTATAAGGTCATTGCAGATGCATTTTCAGACAATTTTATTTGTGCCAATTACAAATGTCTGTTCAATAATATTTGTAACAATAAAGAAACTACATTCTCAACCAGCGACTATTTGTGGCCATCCAATGCTTCAGCACAATCTGATTGCTTTCCAGAGCACTTGGGCACTGAACACAACATCAATGAAGACAATAGCCATAACAGACAAATGCTATTCCTAATTGTGTAATGCTGTAAGATCACAAGAAGTATCTCAGGTAAAAAAAATTCTAAAGCATCTCAACTACAGCTACCTCTGATTTCGTTAGATCAGCCTCTTTCTGAGCATCTGTAAGGTTTGACTGCCACGTTGTTTCCTTGTGCTCCAGTTTATCCTTCAACTGTTCCAGCTCCTGATAAGATTCCTGAAGTCGATTGTATTCTGATTTCAGCTGAATATTCTCACGGCGAGACCTAGAATAGAATAGAAGGTTCTTTAATCAACCAATTGAAAACTGCATCTTTTTACATTGCTTGTAGACAACAACAGAAATAGTGGTCCATGAAGTATCCTGATAATGAATGTTTCTCTCATGAGGTATGACTCGGTAAAGTGGTTGGGGTTATAAATCAAATAAACTTATGAATGTTAAAATTTACAAAAATTACTTTATAAATTCTGAACAACCATGTCACAAAAGTTACTACATGTTAATATTTATATAGCCAAACTCTACCCAAACAATACATTTAACTCGATATATCTAAAAATTCTAAAAAGCTAAATAGTTTTGTACAATTTGACAATAAATTTACATCACAACTAGTCCAATGATATGCAGAAAGGAATATGAAAAGCATTTTCCTTTACACCATTAAAATCCTACACTTAAGAATAAGTAAGGGAACAAAAATATATTGGAAAATAACAATTAATGAATAACAGACCTCCTGACTATTCTGCCGTCTGGTTCACTAGCAAGCTCCTGCCATACTGTATCTGTTCGCCAAGGACAAAGGATCTTTGTGGTTTATCCCTCTCAAGCCCATGACAGCTTTATTCTCTCCTTCATAACAGTCTGCCCAATGACACTTCTCCCGCTAAGTACACTCCTCAAAAGACGCTGTCCTACCGCGATCCTTTGAAGATAGTACCAGTTGTTTCCCTCTGATCTGTTACAGCACTGGACCATGAAAATTCACCTATGACTTACACCAGTTACAAAAATTTACTCACATCTTCATTTCAGACTCTATGACTTGGATACGTTCCCGGAGTTGAGAGCATTCATCTTTGAGAATGCAGAATTCAGCTGCAACACAGAACATCATCATCAGAAGCGGCATCACTAAGCACACCCATACTCTGTTCGATTGATATTTTCAAGCTACTATGATGTTGTTAAACTGGAATTAACACACCTACAAAGTCTACAAAATTTTCCACGATTATTATGAAATCTAAAAATTCTGAACAGTAAGAGTCCTACTGAATATAAAACCTGTAAGAAAGCTGAATATATGAAAATAGTAAAAATTCCCAAAAACACATGACCCACCTCTGTTTTTTGCAGCCTCTCTCTGAATTTCCTGCTGAACCGTGCTCATGTTCTCCGCTCCAATGGTAGTTCCCCGCAGACGTTCATACTCAAGCTCCTCTTGAAGTGTCACTACACGCACTGCAGCATAAAACAGGCAGATCGCGGAATCTGAAATTACTCCATTTAATATCCATGGAGTTGTAAATCTACTCCCTGTCTGGCTGACACTAAACAAATTTCTGTTAAATATTTCTGTATTAATTATATTCCTGTAGCCTACATATAATTTTAATTTTAAAATAGAATTCATACAGACTTGGTATTCAACAAAGCTTAGAAGCCCAACCCTACTCAATGCATATTATTTTATTATGGCACTATCATGCAATAACAATAGTCAGATTTCCTTACTATTGTCTGATTATTATTGTGCATTGCTTTATGTGATTAGAACTGAACTGTCAAAATATTATTAACTGCAATTTTTGACAGGTTCTCTCCAAAAATTTAAAATTTTCATGGGAATTTTTTTTCTCAAAAACATAAGTACTAATTTGCCCATGTTGGTCATCAGTTATAAATGTATAGGGCCTACTACAAACAAATAATCATTTAGATGACTCAATCACGTTAGTAATAATAATAAGCCATGCAAGGTGCTCATTATGTAACACATCAAATTTAACCAATGCCACCACCTAGCGAAAGTACTAGTCAAGTTTACGGGGATACAGGAATCAAAATCGCCCTCAGTGTGTCATCAATTATTCTATATATCATTACATGAATACTGACAATGTCAAACAATAGTAGGCTCATATGAAGCTCACAGATGAAATCTTTGCACGTTCTGCATCTGTTGTGCATCAGTCAACAATTTGTCTAATCAGGACTTTGCACCGAGAAACATTCACAGGAACAAAAATTATATATTTACATCGCAGTTTTTCCACTTCGTCCGCACTATGCTTGGCTGACTGTTGGGCATCGTCGAGCTGCTCTGAAATGAGAAACAGGAAATCGTTTGCAGTGAATATCAAACGACATATTATAGAAATATACTTCGAAAACATATAAAGATAGAATGCTCCTAGACGACTTTTAAAATCAGTGTGTTGCGTGGAAAAGTGGAAGTATGTAATTTCAAACGATGAGAGTATAATGCAAATGAGACTGGATGTAGAGATGACATTCAAATAGCATTAAACATCTATAGCAAAGGCCATCACCAAAATCAATCACACCACAAGCAACTATGAATACAATATGAAGGCAAGTGTTCGGTGAATAATGGAAGACACAAACAAAATTCCAACAACCCTCAGCTAAAACACAGAAGAAAAGTTACATATATATATATATATATAAAATATGTAATATATGTATATATATATATATATATATATATATATATGTAGGTCAGATGAAAGCAAATTTAGTCAACTGTAACTGGGGAATAAGGAAATCTACTAGTATTAAAACAGAATCATGTACTTGGGAAAATATAGGTCTAACAACTGGTAGGAAATATTCAAACACAATAAAAAGGTAGGTAAAGGTAGGCAAACTCTGACACCATGTTTAATTTGTTCATTTATTTACTGACATTCAGGGTTCCATGGACAACATGTGCTGAAGTGCAATCATTAATAATAATAGACAAATGCGTTGAACAGTAATTTTCACACATCATAATTTGACAATGAATTAGAGGTAATTTCAACTAATAACAAGTTATGCAAAGCTAATAAGTGAACTAATTTTGCATGTATTATAATTACTGATTGCAATTAATTAATTCTGTGTAAAGGAAATGCATGCTAAACAATGCAAATCATTCAAATCTGCAGCTATCACAAACAGACTAATGAAGTAATGAAACAGTGCACCCAAAACTATCACCAGAGACAACTAATATTACGACAACTATCTATTCAGATATAACTATCAAAGGCCTATTTTCTCATCACAGAAACATTTTAGCATAAATATCTATTAAGATTTCTTATCAACAGAAACATCTCCAGCAACCACAAGTTTATAAAAGCAAAATGCAAGCTAAAGCACTGAAATGCTATTGTCAAATTCCGCTCATAACCTGAATCCTGGTTACCTAAAACCCGCATAAACAAAGACAACTAAAATAAACGAATAGCCCGGTCATAAAAAGCAGTAAATACAGCAAAACAAAACTGCAAAGGCAACCGACACCAGGTTTCTGTCATTCAAAGGAATATGAGCTGCCATTACAAATACTTTTAACTTCATAAGTCAATCAGTGTGCTGTAACTGGTTTGAATAAGAATAACCTGCACCACAACTGCTTCAAACCTCTTCGTAACTGGTTAAAACGATTAAGACTTACAATATCCAATCTGCTTCATGATTTGATGGATCAAATGTTTTAATTAAAGCACAGGAAAGAAAGGCCGCTCTTACAATGTGCACAACTTCTTACAGTATATCAGAACTTTTATATAGCACCTCATGTGGTTCTCATAAAGGTGCCATATATATAGATATCTTTTGTGTCAATATATATATATATATTATATTTATTTATATGTAATTGTACATATATATACAATATATATTTTTATTTTGTATTCTTGTCAATATATATATATATATATATTATTGTATATATATATATGTATATATATATATATATATATATATATACAATTATGCATATATTATATATATATATGCTTATCTACTATGAGAGAGTAAGATCACTGGTAACAAATCATCTTCCACATTTTGCAATTACTTTTATTCGAAAGTAAGACCAGACAAAAACTAAACCTAGATATCTGTATATCAACAATCAAAGTCATGAGCTACAATTAATTTAACACAGAAATGTCAGACAGTTATTCTGCTGATCCTGAGTTTCTTTTCTGAATTTCACTCAGACAGTGAGCACATCTTAATCTTAGGTTACACTTGTCAACACAAATGTAAAAATCCTCTGCCATCTGCAACATGACCGGTAATAGGCAGAGATCAACACCGATCATTCACTATCCAGCAGCCTTTTCACACAGCTCTTTTAAAAGAGGATTAGTCCACAAAATAATGATATCTTCTTCTTCACTACTAAATGCATCAAAAGCTCTATGAAATCAAGGTTATAATAAAGCAGCTTTCTCAACGATAATAGTTCTAGCTTGAGCAATTCCAGGTACACCTCTTAAATTAAACACAAAATAATTCATTTCAAGTAAACTTTTACCCGAAAAACACAAGTGAAACTTATAACAAATCTAAATACAATAACTGAAGTGTAAAGCGGGTTCTCACATAATGAAAACATTAAACTGTCTGTATGTGGAAAATAAGTCTGAATTTTTCAAAAAGATATTTTCAAAAAGCAACAATGAAAAATGAAAATTAAACACAGTTTCCTGATAGAACTAGAATGTTCCAAATCACACACCACACACACACGCGCACACCACTGGCTCAGTATGCATTTATAGCATTCACACCATATGAACAGATTTTACAGAAAACATTATCAACAGCATCTATTTAAACCACAAAGAAGTATTGATACTATTTATGTCTGCTTGTTGAAAAAGCAAAACCAAACCTCATCCAATCTAATCTATTATCAACGAAATCAAACTTAGCAATGCCGCAGCTAAAATCAACCCAGGTTGTTAATAACCTTGAAGAGGAAAAGAAACTTTCAGGATAAGTCTATTTAAGATAAATTCATAACTGCTAAAATACAACATATTGAACCAATAGCCATTTAGGTTCAGTTTGTTATGAACCACATAGCAACATTACTTTATACTCTTATAAAGACAAGCAATGCTTATGAAAACAAGAAAAGATGACCCCATCAAACAAGCATGAGCAGATCATAACTAGAAACATCTCTGAGCAGAAAACCTGGTGTGGATACGACACGAATCACGACTCTTTGAAATGTTGTGTGCACTTTAAACAAAAGCACAATTGTACCAACCAGAAAACTTCTATCAGTGAAACAGATTCAACTAACATACAGTGGAGAAAAAAATCTCTAAACATCAATAACCACTCATCCTCTTACCTATGCACATACATAACTGAACAGACATATCAAAACATCTGCACTCTGGATGAATGACATATCAGAAAGTACACCTCTCAACAACAGTAGGAGAGCAGCAGCATAAAAAATCAATTGCATTATATGTAACACAAAAGTTTGAAAACCAGCAGTAACAGTATGATAATAGAATTAGCAATTAGAGTTAGCGAGGATTGGCAAAAGATTGGCAGTTACAACTGAAACTTCATTTCAAGTGTCATAAATACTTATCGATAAATATTTATAACCATAGAAATGAACTTTATATTTATGGCAGTAATTATCGTGTGCTGCATCACTACGTTTTAGCTGGAGATCAAATTTAAGGCCGCAGTAACTTTCATACTGAAAATACGATGCAATGAAAAATGAAATACACACCCCCGATAGCATAAAGATGCATGCGAAAACAAGCAACATATACAGTAAATGGGACAAACTGCCATCAGCATTACATTTCGAACATTAAGAAACAATGGTGCTATGTAACCTAGCCACTGTTTCGATGTTGTCTTTCACTTTTGTTCTAATTTAACACTTATAAGCATCAAAAATCATCAAAGAGGAAAGTGAAAAATGCTCACGAGCAAATAATGATTCATGATTAAATGCCACAGAACCAAATTCTACTAACGTCATTAGTACTATAATTATCTCTACTATATTTATATGAAAAATCTTTAATGCGCAGATCACATGTTTGAAAATCTGTCAGACATAGTTAGCTTTGAGCCATTTCATACATGAAGATCAAAAGCTTTGGAGAAAAACTGTTTCACTAGAAACTCATTATAACTAGCCTTCACAATAGGACAAAATTTTGAAATAACACATTCAGGGTCATAGATCCCACAATTACTTCTACCTAAAATAAATACTTGACTACCGTGACCTCGTCAATAGGTGGCTCCTGCTGTCATGGACAGGATTATAAATAGTTTCTGAAGTAGTTGATTGTAGCAACATGATCTGTTACTCTGACTGTCTCACTCGGCCTCCACCAACGACGTCTCTGGATGGGTGTGCCTTTTCTCCTCTCCGACTATATAGAACTCTCTTCTGTTCGTTGTGCAGTCTGTCTTGCCTCCCACCCGTAGACCAAAACTCCCTCTTCCTTTACTAATTTCTCAGCAGGCTTTTTCTGAGTCGTTTCAGATACTCATTTTGAATTATGACCCAACTTACTCTGGAATATGGCTTGAAAAATGACTTTACTAAGCATGGACCATGAAAGGCACAAAAGTTCATGCAAATAACAACAATATTCGGTTTTTTCAATTCAAGCTGACAAACTGCTGCATGATTACACATGAAATAGTAGGAAAACATGACAAGTTAAACAAGAGGTGATTATATAACTATATGGAAGCTTGTTAGGTGCCAATCTGTCACACTGCTGCTCATTTTACCATTGCCCCTAGGGAGTGGAAGGCTAAGTCGATCTTAAGGGGCTAGTTAGTAATTATCTAACCCACACCGTCTGTTCTTTGTTACTATGTATCACCATTCAACCATCACTAATCACATACATACTTATAAAAATTCATATTTGTCAAAACTGATCCACACATATGCCTATACAGACACTGAAGTCACATCTACACAAACATCCACTGAAATATATGCATGAAAATGAACGGCACTTATGCACATACACATATGCCATATTTTTAACAGTCTTTTCCACCATATGAACGTTTCGCATATGTCAATAACAACAACAACACATGCACAGCTGTAGACAAGAGTTCAGGTAGCGAAATCGGAAAACTCGGCTAACATCTCGTTTAAAAAGAATACAAAAACATAGCCACATGACTGGAAAAACTTATAAAAAACAAATCACCTGCAAAGAGCCAACACAACCTTGAAATCTGTAATTGGCTTAGTCAAATAACTAGTCATGGAAACAATAAGAGACGAAATGCCAACAATGGCCAATTGAAACAGAGTGTTGACACTGGTGCAACAGTTTCAGTAATCATTCTTGCACTTATAGTATATGTGCAATCAATGGAAACATGGAAATTTCACAATAATGATGAATTTAACAACAGCTGCTAAATTTAACAACAGCTGCTGAATTTAACAACAGCAACAACTGGAAGACATATCAAGACAACAGAAACCATGTCTAACAATTAATATCACTTTGCATTTGTTAAACTGTGCCCTGAAGAAGTATCCTAAGAATACATCTATTCTGCAAATCAAACCAATTACTATTAAATACTTAGTCAATTTTTAAACTGGCTAATTTGGCTTACATAATCAAATTACAATGACTAGGCTTCATTCGGTTATAGTGGTAATTAATGCTCAAACCAATGCCATCAAATGTAATTTAAATATTACTGCCACAACCATTTAGCAGCATTTCCAAACAAAAGCGATCAGATACTACAAGAATTTAGTACATTCACAAGTTTTTACGCAAACAGGTCTAATTCAACCATTTTTCTGTGAAATTTTACCAAATACGCAGACATGCTTTCACTGTATTAGTCAAGAGTCCAATGCCCATCCGACCAGCGTTTAAACTCTCAGAACAATCAATTTCGTCAGAAGTTCACAAACAAGAAGCCCTATCATCAGTTTCATCCTGTAAGTATGTAGCCAAGTTTCAGTCCAATAATCCAGGTTGTTTCGCGATTGTCTGATATCGCTGGATCATTGGATCCTTGAGTGAAGTTGGAATGAAGCACTGGATCTGTTCCGTTGGTTGAAGGCAGCAGAAACGACAAACAGAATGAAAAAGCATCCATCCAAGCAGCATGCAGAGAACACGAAATCATACAAAACCACACGGAACCAAGTCATATTCAAAGCACACAGACACACAGGCGCCTCTTCTGACAACAAAAACTGACTACCACTATCACGTGAGCATTTAACAGTGTCTGATGCTAATAAGCCACACACAATTATGATAACTACCATACATGCACACAACAGGAAAAATTGCTCAACTGACTGATTGAAGTGATTAAGTAGTCAATCGAAATGCAGCAAATTAGCTACTTTATTTTTTTATAAAATTTATTCAGAGTATTTATAAAGCACCCCTTAATGATATTCAGTGGCACTTCCAGCACTACTCTAGTGATAAAGAACAGTTTCAGAGGCTTGAAAAAGAGCATGCATATCTGAAGGAAGGTTATTTATTTCAAGTGGTCGGCCCATCCACTGAAAAGGTACGAGTGTGTGCAAAAGGAACCACAAGTTCACCTCGACATGCAGAATGAAGATTTCTGTGGGCAGCCAAAACCGAGGTGGGGCAACAAAATCCCCACAAGCAGACTGGGGTGCTCCCTAACTGGCACCACTAGACACAGATCAAGATCATAAATTCAATGCTCTGGGAAACAGGAAGCCAGTGGAGCACGCATGCATATAATGTGAGACATGGTCAGATTTTGAAAAAGCCCAGCAGCACGAAACACACCCTCAAGCTGTGTAAAGCTCCCCAAGGGAAGGCCAACATAAAATGGCACTGTAATAGTCATTTTGACTACAAACAGATGCATGAAAAGAATAAGCATGGCAGTGGGTGAAGGTGAACATGAAATTACACACAATTGCCTCAATAGAAAAAGCAAGCACAGCATAAAGATTTAGGTATTCATAGATGTAAGTTCCAACTCAAGAACAACTCAAGAATGTGGACAGATATCGAGAAGACAAATTAAAGAAAGTCAAAAGATGTAGCCTGAATATCTATGTTTTTCAAATTGCTGCCCATTATTACCCAGCCGTATAAATTGCATAAATGGTAAGCGCCTCCATAGTGCGCTGCATTGTGGCTACTGCGGTCAGAGCATTAGATGCCGGAAAATGACGATAAGCCTGATTATCATCAGCAGAGCGGATTCAAAATACCACAGCAGGTCAAGACAGTTGCAATATCAGTAGCATATAACATACACAGCAAGGGGTCAAGAACAGAACAAACTCTGGCAGACCAAACAGAGTAGATAAAAAATCATGTTCATAAGGTTTCTAGTGCAATGACTAAATTGTCAGGATTCTTGAAAATTTGCAAATTAAGCATAACTGTCTAATATCTGAAAAGAACAACGTAAAAATTCACTTCCATGCTAAAGGCTGGCAAAGAATCAAATCAAAGCATTGAGAAATGGTTTAAAATTAATATTGCTGCATTACACTGATGGGTGCACTTATGTACTGTTGCTTTTTCAAAACTAGTTAAACTTTTATGATTCTATTTACTCTTCCTAAATAAAGTAAGCCACATCAGACAGATTAGTACTTAAAGACAGGCACAAAGGACGCCACAACAAGCCAAAAATATCACAGGAATAAACAGACTGTTCAGAACAGACAGTGAAAACATGGTGATAAAGAAACACAACAAATGGTTGTTACCTCTTAGGCTCAGTATCTGGTTATTCAGTTCATCACTGTTTGTCTGGGCTTTGACAACTTTTTCTAAAACAAAAATGGCCAATCAGCAATTTAATTCCAGAAAAATACATCTAGGGTGCTTAAGTACTCATGAGAAATGTACAGCCAGTGAAATTATAACAAAGCCTGGATCTTCACTTTGCACCTCTACTTCTAAATCTAACCTAATCTAACATAGCACTTATGAATAAGCTGCTACCCTGTGCTAAGCTTCAGAGTAGCGCTTCTGGAATTTGTTGTTCACAATTAGAAAATGCTGGTGAAATAGTTATGCAGAAACTCCTCTAATATAGCAAAACACTCAGTCAATCTTCATTACTGAAATGTATCGTATGCGCACAAAACAGTGTTTATGTAGCAGTGCACTAGGAAAGGCTGTCTTAGGTTTCTCCTAAACATGCTGTATAAAATCAAACACGCATAGCAATTCATGCAAATGTAAAAGAGAAATGTAATTCTCGATTAACAACAACAGTTTCAAAAACAGAAGACACAGACACTAAGAAAGTTAATATTTCATACAAATTTAGTTAGTGCAATCATATTCTTATCAGCATCATACTTATTATTTCAGCAAAAGAAATGAACAGACCATGGAAAAGGTGTACTGTATTCAAACTTACATGTATATATATATATATGATAACATATCTATGAGAAAACAGGCATAAGCAATCTTTAATTCATGAGTAGATGCTTGCACATGCACCCATATCTTCAGCCATGAGAAAATAGTGCTTTTTGCAACTGAGACTTAAATAGATGATTAACATTAGTTGAGGTGAAAAACTAACCCTGAAGTCGACCTATTTCAGCTTGGTTGCCCAGTTGCACAAGCTCGGTTCTGGTTGGCTTACGGTCTGCGAGAAGCGTATTATCCAATGCCACTAAATCTGATGGCAGAGAACCAGTGGTAGTCCCTTCACTTAAACTGATCTCTTCTAACTTCCTGTATTGGTGCAACTGCACTTCCAAATCAGCCACTTGGTCTGTCGAGCATAAAGAGAGAGAGAGAGTGTCAACGTAAGATTGTACAAATAAATGCAAATAACATTCAAAAGCACCATAACAATACATTCTCAGAAGCATTATGAAGACACTGAATAACTTAAATTCATTTAAAATTTGCTAAAATATCAAAAGCTTAGGAGAATGTAAAACAATTTTATTACAAATGTCTGAAGTGTAAATCAACGTTACTGCCTCGTTTGGCATAGAATGACCTGCAAATAATGTAAATGAAAATGCTGTGAATTTTTGAAAATTATTTATTAAGAGATTTCCCTTTGTGTGATAGATAGCAGGTCATCAGCAAGGGCATGAGTGAAAACATGGACAAAATTTAAATAATTACAAGCTACATGTAGAGTACAATAACAGCTGGTATAAAATCAGAGAGCCAGAAATGTATGTATAATACATTGCTTATACAATACATACATACATAAATACACAGGCAACTGCATAGCATATATAAAATACTTGAAAAAATCTTTAGTAGTTTACATTCGGTCACTAATGTAGTTGATCTGAAACAATGGAATAATACATTGAAGGAACCGCTACAAAATGCACTTCATTGTTTCAGACTCTATAGAAGAATTGTCAGGAGAATTACTGATTGCTTCTCTTTATTAGCTAATAATTCAGTTTCTGTAGTATAATTTCAAATCTTAAAACACTGAGACTCCATCATTTCACACACGCACACCTTGCCAGTGCCTTGTAAGCTCTGCATTGTTCTTTAATTGTTTGTGCAGCTCGTTCAGTTGACCTGCAACACACACAATCATACTAGAAGCTAATCATGCAAATTGTTCATCAAAATCATCCAAATTGTTCATAAAGTCCAAGAAAGACAAAATCTTAACTGGATTTAAACAGCAGAATTTAAACACTCCGTTGACCATAACCTGCAAAAAGTAAATTATCTGAATGTCCACTGGAACAAACTCGGTGAGTTAGCCAAGACAAATGTATGCATGGGCAAAATTATGAAATATTTACCTAACGCCAAAATGTTTTGCCAAATTTTAATCTCTAGTTACGTGAATATGAAAATTCTTTATAAACCACAAGACTTATGAAAGTGCAGGCCCCAATCATTAAAAAAGCCATTATTACTTGACCTCACTGCAGACTGAGTAAAGAATTAAGAAAAAAGACTAACTGTTGAGATCTGCTACAGCTGATGCAACCATTTCATTAAGGTGAATGTCTGAAAGCCTCAGTTGTTCTGCACACATAAAAAAAAGAAAAAACTGTACTCAGGCAAATCTTCTGGCAGTGAATGGCTGTGAGTCTATTTGTTTGAGATGTCAGCTTTAGGTATTTATGTACTTCTGAGATTGAGTAACAAAGCTTTGTGCCAAAGGAAAGACAAATGCAATAGGTCACCCTAAGAAATAACAATGCACTTAACCGGACAATCTTTATTTCGTATCCAGCACAATAGTTCTCTCCACTCATCTAGACAGCCTGATCTTCTTGTCCACCAGTTGCTTTCTATTATGCAGTGCCAAGCCATTTCAGCTCCTGGCCCTGCAATCTGGAATGGGCTCCTTGTGGCACTACATCTAGTGCCTAGAGTCCTTGCAAACACGTTATACCCTAACCTAAAGACTATTGACTTTAGCTGCATAAGGCTGGGAGCACTCAGGAATAGACAATCTTCAAGGTGCTCTATATAACTCTCTTAAATAAATTAATATGTCAGTATCCTTCAGGTCAGAGAGAAAGACAAAAAAGTCAACCAATAACCAATGGTTGTTCTGTAGCCAGACATTGCACACATATGATAGATCTTAAAGCTTCAATGGCCTCCAAGTCACTTTTAGCATGCTCTCATCATTAAAGTGTCTAGTTGGAAAGATAAAGAACCAGAATCATCAAAAAGAAATTAAAAGACCGTATCATAAGAAGGACCTTCTAGGGAGCTGATTCGAGAAGCCTGTATCAGCGTCTCTGAGTTTGCATTATCAAGCTCCTCTGCAAATAAATAAAATCAAAACATAGATGAGACAAAGGTTACTGGAAATTCAGTCTATGCCTGTCAGCAGTAAACACTAATCACAACGTTTCAAAATCATAGAATCACCAATCACCATCCACGTTGATAAGACTATCTTCTTTAAACCCGTTTCATCTTAATGAAAAGGGATTCAAGTATATGTGTATGTTTGTGATTTCAGAAACAATATAATAATACTAATAAAAACTAAACCCAACAGAAAAGCAATAAATACACATAGTGACATAATAATTATAATTATAACACATGAAAATCTTAATATCAGGATGATTACCAGATTTGAATAACTGAAAATCAATCGATCAATCATTTAATAATTTTCAAAATCTTTTTACCATCAGGTTAGTTTCTGTTCAGCAAATATCTCAAGACAGATGCATTGAACAAAAGTACATAGAATAAATACTTCCAATCTGCACTCACTTTGCAGCTTTGATATGAGTTGTTCACTGTTGTCAAGCTTAGCAGAACAGTTCTCTAGCTGACCTGAGGTTAATAAAAAGAATCATCACAATTATCAACACGTCCTCTAACATCCAAAAATGTGCACTTGCAAATTTGGTCTCCGTGATACATGGGACAATTTAGAGAAGAACAGGCCTGGATAAAAGAGGTGACACTAATCATCTTTGTTATGAAACAGCATCGTTAACAGCAACTAACCAAACCATAGAAAAATGTATCACCAAATTTTGGACCACTGAAGAAGATACAGAAGTTAGTTACCAAGATTTAATTTTATAATGATATCATAGTCAAATATTACAGTTGTTCTAGCATAACAATTGTAATAAAAGTGTAAAGATAACAATTAATTTCTTGATTTATTCACCAGAATGTGCAACCAACAGAAATAGAGCCTAGAAGTTTTGGCCGACAAATGGCGTTTTCTTCGATAATGCTTGTTAATGATATATTTAGACAACAATGACCTCAATGAAAGAAATAACTTCCTACCCTTGTATACGGCAATTGTGTGTCGTGTTTTATTAAGTTCTTCTGAAATCACAAACATACACATATAAAATTCTGCCAACCTAATTACATAATCATACAAGTTTGTCAATGAAAAATTAATACAGTTGAAAAGCACATCAATTCAAGAAAAAAAATGAAAAAATAAAAATACCTGAAACCACAACACACATGCATAAAGCTCCACAAAAACACCCAGCATATCAAGTAAATACATGGAAAGTAATTTCCACAATTGAAGACATTAATGTTCACAATTCATACAACTACAAATTTTTTTGGCTTATGCTGGATTAGTAAAGGCAAAACCAAGGCAATAAATTCAAATGCTTTAAAAAGCATATCATTACTTTATTCCTGAGAATTCAAATGACACAACTTCAAGAGACCTACCCAGCAGCGACTACATATGCTCTAAGCTACACATGTACCACACCAAATTTGGGACTTAAGTCAACATGTGATATCAGAATTCATGCTGATGCATGCTATGAGGTATAGCATTCTTTTGATATGAATACCTTTTATTATTCTCTCTAAGTACAAAACAATATTCAAACAAAACTGACTAAATATACGTGTGTTCCATTGCTCCATATGAAATAAAATACTAATATCCTTATAGTTACTATGCATACCAGTAATCTCCTGCGTCGAATGAGAAGCCACACAGTACAAAGCAGCATAAACGAAAATCCCAATTTGGTACTTAGTAAAATTAGACCAATATGTTGGCAGTAATCCCCATCTTCCTATACCTGTTTCCACAGATTGATCGCACAGACTGGATGTATTAACCGAATCCAACTCATTTTCCACTTGCGTCAAGTTCGACATAGCTGTCAACATAGAGGAATAATCCATTCTCCATTCTTACACGCACAACATCGACCGCCACACGGCAAAAACGAAGCAGCAACACTCAAAGCAAAGCAATCAACTATAACACAACACATGTCACACACATGCAAAACAATATCCACAGTTCCAGGTGATGTAAGAAAACGCAAAAATGCTGCATTCTAAATGAAACGTGTTGCTCCCAGCACAAAGCAATCATTTAAAATGTAATAGAATGATTTCAAGTACTAACTAAACAGGACAATAATGGTCCAAAAAATGTCTGTCATCACAATCATTCTTAAATGAAGTTACATACATGTAACAAATCAAAACTTAAAACCATGAGACGATATTTAAAATTTAAGCATGATAGATTACAACAGCTTCATCGCATTTCAACGTAATTGCAACTTTAAGAAAGACTCATCCACAATAACAACCTAACTTACTAAAAAAAAGCCTTTTGCAGACAATATAATTCAATTCTACTTAAACCTAACTACTGTTCTTCAGAAACATGTAGTCTTCCTCTAAATACTAATACTTCACCATCTGGTTATATCTGCGAACATTATTTCTATTCCGACAGTGTACCAAACCTCACTGTTTTTCTGAAACCAGCTTTTCTTCTGCATCTTAACACTTGGTAAGCCAAATATTTAAAAAAAATAACTATTTTGATGAAATCTTGTGAAATACTGACTGAGAAGAGACGTTTCTGATTCGCCATCTGCTGCATCAAGATCCTTGTGATTTCTGTGGTCATCGACAATTGCCCTCTCCTCGTCATCGTCAGATTTTTCGTCTGTTTCCAACAGCTGTAAGTCCAGCAGGTTAACAAGGTCTACCTGAGTACCTGCAACAACAGCCAAAACACAATTAATCAGTTAATCAAAATTCATATATGACAAGTGCACAAGCAGCTTGCAATTCTGTCACTAATCGAAACTTTTAGAAAAAAGGACATAAATATTTGTTGCATGATGAGAATATCCATCATAAACCAGTTATTCTTGATCTCTCTGGTCTTCATACAAATTTTCATTTTCCTCAAATTTGACTTTACAAGAGCTCAGTGTAAGTGAGAAAAGTATTGAGTAAAAATTTCTTTATATTTCATGCAAAACATGAAAGAATAAATTTGTTCAAATGGATAAAAGACAATAACAGCATAATTTAAAATGTTGCTTTCTTTCAGTAATATATGAGAAAGTTGCAGTTTGTACTACTAAGATCTGCAACGTCGCACACAATTTGAGAAAGAACAATGACCCCCTACCCCGACTGTTGAACTCCGGGATTTTCTGTTGCTCATTCGACATCTTCTTCATTGCCTCCAACTTTGCTGTAAAAGAAATCAGATTTTAAGAAAAAGAAATCAGACTTTAAGAAATATTTTCTTAGCTTCCTCTTCTTCAAGTTCCCGCCAATCCACCACCATTCAATAAAGCAACACCTGTCTAGGCCTCCCTCTTGTTCTCTCAACCCCAATTTTCGCTCCATGACAGTTTCTTAACATTATGCAGTAAAACACTCTAAGTATCAGAGACCAACCCACAAGCACACATTACAGGCACATCGTTCCAAATTCTCAAGAGCAATCGCATGTGATAGATGCATCCATCTACAAATCATGCCCATATGACTACTGAACTGTTCCAATCATTATGCATTTCCAGATGACAGTGGAAATTAGTAGGACTGCTATATTTATCATGATTGCCTTGCTATAACCCTGGTTTTGATCTTCACAATTCTGCACAGGCAGCAAATATTCAGTGTAGTGTTAAAATAACAAGAGAACATATTTTTAGATATCTAGCCATTTCCTTAAGTAATAGAACTTTCTACTCAACAGAGTACATTTGACAATCTAACTTCACTCAAGAAATTATTCTAATTTGACTCCTGTTAAAAACTTACTTTTCATGTTGTTCAGTTGCTCTGCACTGAAGTCATTGTCAGCCTGTAATGATTCAACCTAAAATATATATTTTAATTGTTGGTTACATGCCACTTCTTCCATCTAAAGGCTGATCACATCATAATAAACCTATTCTATCAACTTCTTCAACAAGCTACATGAAGGAGTATAAACCTAGGGAGAGTTTCTACTGTGGTTCACTTCTCATTGGTACTGCTAAGAGTTTTGCATAAGCTATCGGTGGTTTATATATCTCTGGCAAGAGTCACTTGTAAGGAAAATGTGCATCAACATATATAACAACACCAATAACATTACACTAATAACATTACACCAATAACATTACACTAATAACATTACACTAATAACATTACACCAATAACATTACACTAATAACATTGCAAAAAATTCAGTCAAAGCTCTCTCCCTGACACTTGCCTAAACAGTCCAATTAGCCAACCAATTTCCACATTATTGAGTCATCAAATATTGCCATAATCAATGGATACCATGACTAATGACATGCCTCACAACAATTAAGAGCTGTTGCTGGTTTTCCAGCAGTTCCTGGTGGCTAATTCAAAGCTAAGAGAATGAATGCCAGTTGTGTGCATTGTATCAGTTCTAAGTCATTCAGAACTAAATCTTATGCATTTCCATTTGCCTTTATACTCCATAACTTTTGTCGAGGAAACGCAGACATTTTACGATGAAGCTGTTGCAATCTATTACAGTTACATTTTAAACATCTTCTTGCGTGGTTTTATAATTTTAATTTTTCTCCAACCTTTTCAATTTTGTCCTGACTTCACAAATGAATTATACCTAGAAGAGACCATCGATTAGTGAGCTAAGTGTCATGATAACAATGCAAACGAAGTCATCAGATAAGATAAAGCTGCGACTGTGCAGTGGCAAGTTATTCTTTCACTAATGTTTTTAAAGTTTGAATCATCATAATGCCTTCCTACAAACTTTGATCTAATCTAATAACTTCAATAGCACTACTCTCATAATGTACAAGACATGAAAAGAACTAAGTGTAGTCAAATACCGTTAATCTTTTTGTAAACACAATAAATGAAACTAGACAACATCGTGTTCCACTTCCATGTCATGAATGAAAAGACACGTTGCCCAGATGATGAATTGTGGTATATAGTGTCTACATTTAAGTGAAACATACTTGACCGCAGAGCCAGCGATAAAAGTGAACTATTACATGACCATAACTCAGCTTAAGACCTATGCCCACAAAAGGGTAAGCATTCGAAATCCACATTTAGTAGAAACACAATGAAAAGTCACTGTATAAAAATTTTGGTAATGGTTATAAACACCGATTATGACTGAAACTCAACAAGTAAAAATTCATCACTAACTTTAGCTTGAAGAATTTCTTCATGCTTTGACAACTCCTCCAGTTTAAGCTGAAGTTCAAGTTTCTCTTTCTCCAATTCCTCTTGCTCCTCTTGATGCTTCTTTTCCACATCCTTTATATCAAAAACCAATTTAATACTGCAGACGCCAATACAATTAATTGGGCTAAATAAACAATACGGAACATCCAATTATTCACGTTATCTAATGCACAAAGTTAGTTGAATCTAGAAATATCCACTATGCACTGAATAGATTTTACTTATTGACTCTGATTTTCATATTAATCATCAACAAATTTCAGTCAATTTTTCTCCAAATAGCTTAACCTAAACAAAAGATATCCGAGAACTTGATAATTAGTGTTCAAGCTTATTAGGGAGTTTACATTTTTAAAATGCAACACTTTAAGTAGTCCCATACACAGTCACAGAATCCTCAAAACATACATCTCATAACCATTTTTATTTTTGTAAGTAGTCATTGGTACCTGGATCTTCTCCTGAAGATCGCGTACTTCTTGAAGTTGTTCCTGATACTTTTCAGCCAGCTGCTGTAGCTCCTTTTGTGATAGTTGACACATCTCTTGCAAATGGGAACACTCCTCCTCTGAATTGTTCAGAGAACGCTACACGAAAACACAGTCAACATCGGACTAACAACTACAACACCGATTATAATAAATGCTCAGGTCCGTGCATATAGAGAACCTCATCTATGCAGCCCTATTCAGAGAGCGCTCTTCTGAATAGGCCCATCAGTCAATTGACCAGTATATATATAATATGTATATATTTAGGAACTATATAAAAGAGGAGGAAAATAATAAATACATATAATATAGAGTGCGCCTCTGAATAGGCCCATCAGCCGATTGAAATGTATGTATATATATATACATACAATCTATATATATGTATAAATACATGTGGCATTTTACAGAATTCAAACAGTATTCTTTTCAGTCTACTTCTGACTTACACGCATATCTGTCATTATTACGCAACATTAAAGTCAGCCTGAAGTCAAGCCCTTGTGAATCCTATGTGCTGAAGAACAGAATACTCAACGGATCATATAAACGTACGGTACTGAGAAGCTAAGGTTTTAGTAAAAGGTCATGTCTACGTCGAAGACAGGAGAATTAGCAGTGCAGATATCGGTGAATGAAGAATCAAGGTTGAGGTAAAACGAGAGATGTGGACTTTTCTTGAGTTGTTTCCAATCAGCTATAGACCAAGGGATATACTCTATAGGTTACTAAGTCCTTCCTGTGCAGGTCTACACAACATTCAGCGCACCTCCTCTATTCGCCTCTGACCAAGCCCGCGTTTGGGCCTCATCCCACGACACCTGTGCTGCATGCGCTTGTGTAGGCCTATAGGATAGGTATATGTAGAGACAGACAGACAGACAGAGGCGTGCAGGTGGCATTTCAATTGAAAGGAATTGAACGGCGGTGGACTTCAATATGGGACTTCTTGACTGTAGCCCCCACTCAATGAGTTCAGGTTCGATTGACCAGACAGTGGTAGCTCATCATTCAGTTTCCCGAGAAACTGACCGCCCACAAAACCTGATCTTTGCAGGCACTATGACTCACTCTGTAGTCTGCACTTTCCCACGGTCTATACTAGCACACTGGGTGGTCTCACCACTGGTCTGGAGAAGCCATTGGCTCGACGACACGATATGGGAACGGAACGAAATGCTGTCCTTCAGAGACCCAGTGATGTTGCTGTCATCATTTTGCTTTTAAAGACAGAAAATAATATTATAAAATTTAATAAAAATAATTTTAATATCGGCGCCGATTATCTTGCCGATATCCGATACTGCCGATATCTCTATAATCGGCTCGATTAATCGGCCGGCCAATTAATCGGTCTCTAGCAACAATATCAGCAGTCGTTCCAAAAGTACAGATGCTTGCGCTGCTCACCTCTAATTCCGAAAGTTTCCTGACAGCCTCCAGTTTCTCCTCTAGTACTCGACGTAGAGACTCCTTCACAAAAGTAAAAGTAGGACACAGTTATACACATGTGGAAACCTTCAAGCTATCAACTAGTGACATTTGGCTACCGGCATCTTATCAGTTATCAATTATTGGCCAGTGATTAGAAGATGAGCCGCATCTTCAACAACAATTGCTCAACCTGATCGTCAAAACAGATATACGACTCTAATGAAAACTAAGAGCACATCAAATAAACTCAATCATAAAGAAGAGAAGTTACCTTAGCTGTTGTCTCATAACTTGACTTGTCTTGATGTAGTGCCACAAGCTCTTGTCTTAGACTGTCCTCTGTTTGCAACTGTTTAACAAACAACGAAAGAAAGGCAAATTAAAATTGTACTGTATTTTCATTTAATGAATTAACGTGTTGTTCAAAATGCTACAATTTACATTTGATAGCATGCCACCATACGGCGGCATTGAGTTGCAATTGAGAACGAAAGAAGTGATTCAGAGCAGGAGACTTCATTTCTTCATCCAGGACATTATCACAGCAACTCATTCTAAAGAAAAAGAAGATGAGAAGAGTCCCTTATGTCAGCCTTAATTAAAGTTGATCTTGAAAGAATGTTTCATCACATAAGCCTAACTATAATCTATGCATGAATGATATAATACAGCCTATGATAGCTAACATAACTTATTCAAAAAGGGAATCTCTAAAAATTGCAATATTGTCAACAATAAACAAAGAAGTTTGAACAAACAGTAGATGGTCACTCAGTGAATCATGGTATTTACCCACTCTGTATCTAAGAAAATGGCCTCGCCAATCAAATGAGCAGTCATACAAAGTTGCTCTGTGAACAAACCTTGCCATATGCAGACAACTGGTTCTCAAGAACTTCCAGTCGTGAAAGCAACCGATCTTCATCAATCAACGCCTACAAAGACAAATCAGACAAAGACCCACATTACAGATCTAAACCTCTGCAGTACATAGGGGCAAGGAGACGGTTGAATGGTAACGCACTGGCACAAAGACCAGAAGGATGCGGTTCTGATGCCCGCAAGCCACATAAGGTTGACTAGTCCTTCTATTCATTAGGTGGCACTTGTAAAATAAGCAGTATTACAAGCTGTCATACACTAAAATTGATCTCCTGTTATCTTTTATCATCTGATTACTATATTGCATAATCAAACTGTGGGCATCAGCATGAATTGAATAATCGAAAATATAAATACAGTGTGCGGTATCAGCTAAATGGGACTGCCATCACCATGCGAATGTCCAGACCGCTGGATGTAAGAGCCAATCAGATCTTAGCAAAAATGGCTCATAAGCAAGCAAATTCTCTTCTTCATCTGACAACACACAGTAAGTACACATACTCATAGAACGGTGATGCACATAAACACCAAGAGTAACAGGCCACTTAGAATCAGGAACTCCACATTTCCGTGTTATGACTTGATAAGGCAACAATGAAACCAAATTTTCATGGCACAGTCATTGCATAATCTTCTGGCTTGTATGGCATCATCTACTACAGTATTGCAACCATAAATATTTATTGAAGTGATAGAATCCTTTGTGGAATAGGTTGCCTAGCAACCTCAACAATAAACTCCTTGGTCTTTCTTTGCTCCTTTCTGCAAGCATTTGAAACCCATTATTTTCTATCATGATTTGGTGCTGTCAGGTTTGGAATGCCTCTAAGGAGTTTCTCCTTAAGTGGTGCTATATAAATTCATGATTACGATATAGGAACATGTTGTACAGGAAGCAAAGCATACAATAACTGCCAAATTCTGTCACAGTACCCTTTGCCTATTACCAATAAAAGCAAATTGGGTGGTGCAGCAACTAAGATGTTGAATGCTAAGTCTCCCTCCATGTCTGTCATATAAATCTAGATATTGAATACCACAGAGCACCATACAATTCAGAAATTGCTCTCCCACGCTCCACTTCTTCACTTACAGGCATTTGCTGAAGTTCACCTCTTTGCTTTAAACTTGAATATCTCTCAAAATTTGGAGATATACAATAGTTAAGCATACAATAGTGTATGGATGTCACATGAGGAGCTTGATTTTCAAAGGCCTCACACTAAAATGTACAATGAACTACACTGGTTTTGCAGTCACTGACAATTCAGGTTTCAATAAAATTAAGTTGCTGCTGCCCATTTGTCTCAGATGAGTTCTTGCTCATCATTAAGGCTGTCAAAAAATGTTGAAATCACGTCGTATTGCAGAGCAGGTAGCCAACCGCGCTCACATTTTGCTCAGAAATGTAGAGAATTTTGCATTTCTGCAGACTGTCAGGCACCATAGAACTGATTACATTGCACTGGCAGTCAGCTAAGATGATCAACGGAACATTGTCGGGCACCCGAGAACCGATATCAATGCAGTCAGTCTCGGGCGGGTACCTGTTGACAGCTTTAGTCATAATATCTTGAATCGTGCAAAATGTAGTTGTGTGATCACCTTAGGTTTTTGACCAAAGACGTGTCTACATATAAGTAGGCACTGTGTCTTACCTGCCATCCATTCTCTGTTGCTTCCTGTGTGCTCTGCACCAGTCGCTGTAACGTAGCCAATTTATTCTCAAGCATCTGTTCTCGGTGAAGAGCCTCCTAGAAGTAGGTAAGAGAACACAGAACATTAGACTTGTTAAGTTACAGTATGTAAATAAAAGACAGGCTTTTAACAAATGATTTAAACCAAATTGGATTCTTGCAAATCTGGTCTCCATAATATATGGGACAAGTTAGAGAAGAATAGACCTGGATACAGAGGGTGGCACTAATCATAAATGCTCAAAAATTAGTTTAGAGTTAGAATTTTAACTGAGATAAATCTCGCTCAGGCATGTAGGCTACTAAAACAGACATCCACCGCATCACCTACAATGCATGCAGTAAAAGAAACTGGTTGGTTCTCGATTGGACTGTGCGAAGGCAGAGCTTTCTGGAATATCATCCTAAATCTGAAAAGCTCCCAGTGGTTCAAAACTCTTAGAAGTGTTGTTACATGTTCTAATTTGTTATCGGACACATTAGATCGTCTTCGAGATCATCACTGGTTCCAGTCGAATGCCACATTAAGCTTAAAATTATAAGACTGTCTTAGAACCAGACCACCAACCTTCTCTCAAACCTTAATAATACATCACTAACTAGTCAGTTGCATAATTTTAACTGGCTTGTTGTTAGAATCTAGGTTCAGGAGAACTGTACAATCACATGCTATCAGCTGCCATGATCCTTGCATATGAAATCATCTACCACAAAAGGTCTCACTTGTCAACTTTCACTTGTCATCATTCATATCACAAGTCATGACTCAATATTTAAGTCAGGCTATTGCATGACTCTGCCTTGGCCCCTTTGAAAAATACATCTGAACCTCAGATCAGAATAATGATAAAATGATTTGGATTGATAAATTCATACTTTATCACACTCCCATTTCTACAAGATGTTTCACAAAATGAAGGTACTGGCCACTTACCTGAAGGCATTGTGCTAACTGGTAAAGTTCCTGAGACTGAAGTGTACTGTTTGCAGACCCATTTGCGAAAGTAGTGGAATGACTGCAAAACATACAATTTATTCGTTAATGCAAAGTTAGGAAACTAAACAGCAGCTATCAACAAAAAGCAATTGCTGCAAAGCAGTTCTTGTAAACTAAAGCAAGGAATCCATTTAGAAGTGAACGTAGTGTAAGAAATCAAAACCTGCCCCTTGTGAAGAACTTCCTAAATTACAATTTTTAAAAAATCAGTCAAATCTCAGTTATATTAGAAGACAAAGAAAATATCACAACGCACACTGTAATCTAAGTCAAATGACAGCAAAAATAAAATATTTCTACAAACAAAAAACTTCTATAGACTGCTGTAAAAAATCTGCAAACCAGACATACATGCTTATGTGATATTATTTGTGTCAGGTGTTTGAATATTAAATTAAAGATATAATAAATTAAATCTTCTACAAAAAAGTTCTGTAATTATAACATTGGCTTAATTACAAAAAGTTCAGAAAAGAGTTTCAGATGGAGGAACTGGCAGCAGTGAATGACCACCGGCCAAAGACAAGACGTGTACTAGAAACAAAACTTCAAAGCAGATGCTGATCGAACAAAGCTATAAAGTGTGACCATGGAAAACAAGTACCAGGGCAGATGATCTGTGCATGCTCTGTACATGAGGAGCGCGTGCTTGTAGCAGATACGCTCACAGGCAGGACAATATTTGGGACAATATAGGGTACAACCCGGTATATAATAAAGAAACATTGATCTTCAATTTACCTGTTTGTGGCTTCACGTCCATCTGGATGGAAGAGTTGTATAGTTGCAATAATACAACTGTGCGTAACTGGAATAAACATCACACGACTTATTTATTACTTCATATGGGAATCAAACATAAAACAGACAATTGTTAAGAGGTCTGCAGCAGATCATTTGCTCCATGGATTTTTTCAAATTGTCTCTTCTTTGGTTCCAATATGAATGCAAACATAATGATATCTTCGTTTAATTTGAAACCGACAAACTGACTATGATTACAAGTACAGTATGAATGGATGATAACAAGGTACCACAGGAGTTGAATTTAACCGTCAGCAGCCATGCAAGGTGTCCATCATGTCATACATTTAATTTAACGCCGGTGCATAACGAAAGAAAGACTAGTCAACCTTCTGGATGCCATCCATTACTCAGTGCCCCCCTCCCCCCAAAGAGTAATGGACAATATGACTGAATATTAAGTATGTTATTGCTGCCTGACATAAAGGAATTGGTCTTTGCCACTGGATTTCAGCTTTGACTATCATGTAATTTTGTTGGATAAGACATTCATCCTTGAATTGTGGACTTAGTATAGAAACAGACAGTCAATCAGACACTTTTGCAGCACCAGTGCATGTGGTTTTTGATTATTCAGACTTTTTATTACAAATATCAACTTTCTTTATCGCAGGAATTAAGAAATAAACCAGTATCTAAGCATATGTCAAAACTTTTTACAACCTTCAGATGCGACTTATTTAGAAACATTAGAAACGCTATATGGAATTGTAGAAACTAACAAGCTATCAAAGGTATTAACTTTTTGCAATCAGGAAGCTCAAACTTATGCTGACCAGAGCGATCGATAATATGTATCACTACCCGATAAATCTAGTTTTGTTGAACCAACTATCATCAGTTCGAGATGGAAAGGTTACAGTTCATAGCCTAGCCTTTACCAGAAAAATTGCAACAGTAAACACACATGGATTCTGTCAGTTTTTTTACTATTTGCTGAGCATTAGCTCAAGTACCACAATACGCATCCAAAAAGGCGGACCTCCCCAAGAGATTTTCAGCATAAACCAAATCTGTATCTGCAGGACAAACACTTCAAGGACGAGCTGCATTGATTTCCCAGTCACTCTTATCATTCTGGATAATCTTGCAACATTTTGTCCATGTAATTATTGCCCTGAGCTCCTCCAAATGCATAGCATATCAATGCAATTGCTGAAAGGTTTACCTAACATGTAGCCCCCAAAGTTCAACCCATCGTATGTCTACATCATTCAAATTTATGTCCATGCAATTGCCCAAGTTCAATCGAATGTAAGTGAGTCCGTGTAATTGCCCCAAACTTCAGGCGGCACCACTTTTAGTGTTAGAAAAATTATTAATGTAAGAACTCTTTAATGCTGAAGTTGGTAAGGCAAATGGAAATTTAAGTAGACATTAGGAAAAGCCAAATTGAGAGCAACTGCCAACTGCTGCCATTATATACTTGTAAGCGATCTACTTCACAATAATTCTGTGCAGACAAACACAAGGATCAAAATAGCTGCACCAAAAAACAGATTATACCGATATCCTGTGCTTAAGGGACTGACACACCATCAGTATGGCCATCAGTGTGTGCCCGCCATGTCTGGAGTACTGCTGAAATGTTATTCAGAAATGGCACTAAATAAAATACTAACTTCAACTGGAATTTAATGAAAAATATACTGAATTCATTCAGACAATTCATAAAGCATTACATCAAGACATCTACTCAGAAAACCTAAACAAAAAGGAGCACATCTCGATTGCTTATAGGATGCGCATGATGTTTAGTCAGCAGGAGAGGCCATCCCAGGTAAGAGACCACATCACACAAAAAACCTAACACAATCCTAGAAAAGTGCATGCAAAAGCAGCAACACTTCATAAAAAAACAAATTTCAGCCTATTTCTATGTTTCTCAAACCTACAAAACAGAGACTAGCATGAATTATTACACAATTCTGTATAAAATACCTAACACACTGCTACTGGATAGTCATGAACCAACCTTTGCGCGAATTTTCCATGACATCGACACCAAACTGGACCGTGTCATTGGAAAAGATCTCACGTGGTGCACTCTCTTCGGAGCCCTTGCTAAGGCGATGGCTGTTGACAAATGTACCATTGCTGCTTTTTGTATCTTGAAGGAAAAACTACAAAGAGAATCCATTCTCTAATGCAGTTCAGGTTCATTTTGAAAGCAAAATGGTAGGTGCATAGGTCAATGGGAAGAACATAAATTGATTGTGATTAGGCAGTGGCTTATGAAGAAGAAGAAGAAAGGAAATGGATTAATTGATAGAGATTAAGAACTGCGTAAAACAACTATCTTTTATCTGCAATGAGTCGCAGATAGCTGCAAAAGGCAGTTAACTTGAGCCTTCTGTTTAAGGCAGTTTACTTGAGCTCTCTATTTAAGGCAGTCTACTTAGGCTTTATTTAACTCAAGTAGTATGCCAAAATTAGTCTCTCTATCCCTGAAACAACTAATATAAATCACAAGCTACAATTTTATAACCTGGTACCTCTAGCCGAACCAAATTCATTAAGTGAGCTGAGGCTAACTAGTGGTAATCCAGTAACATGGAGGGCACTGTGAGTGGTCGATTACATCAAACATCAGCTGTGTATTCCAATATAAAATTATCAGCAGGTGTTCCTTTTTGCAATCAACCATTATGGGTGTATAAACTAATCATTCACCAACTCTAGACATCTGGTTGAGCAAGTAATCTGAAGATCTCCACATTGCCAAAGCTCTCCTTTTAATAACACCACAAAGATGTAGACTCTAAAGCTCTCCTTTTAATAACACCACAAAGATGTAGACAAATATGTCCTATCCCTGCATCACATGAAACCAATCAGTGGCATCGACCAACCAATGGTGGGTTTGGAGAACAACCTCCAACTTCAAGTTTTGCATATAACAGGGGTTGTTAATTTCTGATAACACACAAATTGGCCAGAGTGGGGAATGTTCTCTCAATCAAGGTCAGGAGCTATATAAATATATATATATGTCATATAAATATGAACTATTTTAAATATATATATTCCAACACCTGACACAAGCAATATCACAATGGGCTACATGCTTTCAATACTAGTGGGGGAAAAAATTGAAAAACAGTATCCAGGTCAAACTGTCATTGCCAAACACATAATATATTAAATAAAGCACTCTCGATTCTGACAGGCTTATAAATGATCCTATACTTACAACCAGATAGCACATAAGCATGTATGTCTGGTTTGCAGATTTTTACAGCAGTCTGTTCTCAAAACTGATCGGGCAAAAGATTGCCTGTGGGATGCCACAGATCGTAAAAAGTCAGATATAGCTCTCAACATGTGAACATACTACCACACCCAGCACATACTAAGTCACATACAGAGCTCACAACCTCAGGATTATAAATAATTTACTTGTGAGTAGCTACACATCACCATTACTTAATGGAGGCATACCTCAATTGCTAATGCATCAAAACTTGTATTCACAGGCCTAAATCTAGTACTGCTATAAAAAATTAATAAATTTCTAAAACTTAACTGAATATAATTTGTGACTTTAGCAGAAACTAGCCTTCAGGTAAGCAGTCAAACTTAACTGTTTAACCTGCTCTATATCAAACAATAAACACTATAGATATCTGATCCAACCCACACACTAAACAAAACCTCAACCATCTTATGTCTCCACAGGCCCTTCATTCAAAGCTGCAAAGCTGCCAACTCTGCTCTTTCACAGATCCTATATCTTGATTAATCCCCTTTCACACAGCTATTGTGGCCTCAATTCTAAACACCATTCCCCATAGCATTCTGACTGTCTACCTGTCTAACTAACCCTTTGGATTATAATCTGGAATCGACTTTTACTCTACCTGCACATTAATTTTGTAGTGACTGAGCACCTTTGAATATGCTAGTTCCTGTGACTTTTAGGCACTGCAGCAATCTCGATATCACAATTACAATACACGAGGTTGCTAATCTGTATTCAGCCTCTGGTACAAAGAAATAAAACTACAAATCCAAGAAATGAATGGAAACACTAAAACACATATGAAATACTAATGTCACATAAGAGCTAACACTAATGTTCCAGAACACACATTAGCAGTAGCACATGACTGCAGCAAGAGATGACTGAAGTAGATGTACAAAGGCTTTATCTTTGTTGCCAAACAGCATCTCTGAAATCAACATCAGCAGCCACCAGACTACATTTAAGGATGCACAATAAGAAGCAGTACAGTGCTGAATTGATGCAAGTTTTAGTTTCCTGGCAGACTTAAAGCAGTGTCTGGCAATACCTTTTCATTGGCCAAACAGACTTCCTATGAGAGAAATTTCTGTTTAGACTACTTTTATCTGACTGAACACAAATATAAGCCACAGGCACAGCATGCCATTTTCGTGTAAATACCTATTAGTACGTTCTAGCAGACACCGTTACACAATCAGCCAATGATACTTGATAACCTATATGCAAGTGGCAACTTTACTTTGCCACTGCAAATTACAAGCCAAAAAATTAGACCAATTAGTTCACCTAATTTAGATCTCCAATCCACTGTATCACTTCTTTACATCACACTACATTTTACCCACTTTAAATACGACCAACATTATTACTGTAATGTAAGGTCAGGTTTACAGCCTTACCAATATAATTTTTTGCCGATAATGCTGATATTGCGCATCATCAATTATTATAATAGCTAATTATTTCATTATTGGTTTACTCAAAGTGTCGGAACCATAAATGTACGGTTCTGTATCGATAGTCCAAAAGTTCGAGTCTGAAGATTTTCGGATTATCAAACCTTCGGACTATCGAACCTTCGGACTATCGAACCCTAGGCACTCTCGAACGTACACTAATCTTCGGACTATCGAACCTTCGGACTATTGAACAGACCCAAAATCTACTATTACAACGCAAGCACATGCTTAACTGTTAGCGCTCACCATGATAAAATGGTGGGTGGGTGCACTGGTTGATTGTTAAATACTGCAAACAAAACTTAGTGATTTCACATTACCTTTTTACATCAGCATTCAGCACCTATTATTTCTGCAAATAAAAACTGTACTGATTGTTCTAATAACTGACCCAATTATGAGTACAAATAGTTAATGAGCACAGTTTTAGTTCAGTTATTATTAATAATCCTCTACCAAAAAATCTCAGCAGCATAGTTGAAGGACCTCATACCGAATTTTACACAAGAAGTCACCAACTAAACAACTGGACGATCTAAATCTGTTCCTACAAGTTACACTGAGCACTTCAACATAGAATGATGCCTCACAGGACATGAACTGTGGTGGTAGGTCAACATATTAGCCACCTCTTCAATTAGAGTTCAACATCCAGACATGTATAATATATATATTCACCATGAACCCGAATTCTAACTTGTGCATATAAATCAAAGCACTAAGTACTCTTTACGAGCATAAAAAAGCCTACAATGGCCATGAAAAGAGCAGTAAGGCCAAAATGAATACAGAAGAGCCCTTGAGGCGTCAGAAGAGCTATTATTATACAACCACAAAAGCCCTTTTAGCAATTACAAAAGTATTGTGGAAACATGTTATTGAAAGACTGCTGGTATCAATGAATAGCTTGCACGAATATTAAGTCAGCTGGAAAAATTAGTAATACTTCTTGAAGATAGAAAGGAAACTGAAAAATTATCAGATTTCTACATTAAATCCACAATAAAAGTCATTCAGGTAAATATGACAGCAACACAAGAATATCAACGCCTGAAACAACCTGCTAGATAAGACTAAAGCGATGAGAGAAGAGAAGAAAACACATATCTTGAAGAAACTCTTATAAAATGAACTGAAATACAATTATTATCTTTAAAGGTCTACGTCAACCGTCATTGCAGTCATGAGATGTCATCACACTTTGGAATGATAACATAGGAGTATGGCACAGTAGGTCATCAATGACAAGACTCCAGAGTTACATTGCAAAGAATTACTGAGCAACACCCACTGAGCAAACACACTGATCTTCTGCTACAGTACTGCATATGTAATTCTATAAATAATCTGCATATAGTTTCCTGCTTTTTATTATTATTCAATAGTTTAACGACATCTTATAGCAACACAGGCTTTTCCTGCTTTTCACATTTATTGCTGCATTTATGCTAAATGCAAATAATGCTGTCTAAGGCTCAGTAATAATTAAGTGCCCGACAATTTGAAAAAAAATGAAGGCACCACCTTAAAACAGGTTTCATGACCAAGTAACAGTGAGCATGAAGAGAACACCTCCAGCCTTTCTTCTTCTCATCCTCATTATAAATATTAAATGATAAATTAGTCTGCAACAATTGTAAGATATCTCAATATAATCAGCACTCCATTAGATTCTTATCTGATGAATTCAGTCAGACATACCACGATGTAGAAGTCTCCAAATGCCCTTCTTACATTCTAAACAAGAGTCACAATGCTATAACCAGTAACTAAACAGGTCATTCAGTTATCTAGTTGGTGAGGTTGCTCAGAGAGCAGTTTATACCAAATATTAAATGATTTCTAAACTGACTCCACAGGCATTATCTGACAGTCAAGTTTCAGACCTCTTATCAGAATTCCATTCATTTTAAAAATGAAAACTAAAAGGAGAGAGCTACTTTAATTAGGAATACATTAACAATTGAATACTGTCATTCATCACTGCACAACATGTCACAGTAGAAGGGTCATCAATTTTTTTACAAATGCAGCCCAGCAATCCATGTCCATTTGCATGAGCGTACACTGTATACTACCTATTACCCTGTTTTTGGATAAAGTAATATAAATTTTCAACATGCCTGACTATACAGTCGAAATATTTTTTAGCACAGGTAAAGTTGCATGTACTAGATTTAGATGTACCTATACAATCATGGTAAAATTCTGTAGAAATAAAGCTTTTGCACTTTTTACAAATGCACCTCGTCATTGTCATGGGCTAAAAACTGTATAAACTATTTACCACCAATGTCACAAATTGCACAAAGCTGCCTGAATATACTGCAGTGATGACTGGCTCCAGGTGTCTTGAAGTCCTGCATCAGGCAGTGCTGTTCCTAGCAGATAAATTTACCATAGCTGCAACTTCCTAGAAATCGCAGATATCAGTAATTGAATTCGCAGACCCAAGTACTCACCATCGGGCAGGTAGCTGGGACTCCAGGAGGTACCTGTTTAAGGTCAGTGTACTGTTATCGGTGTCCCTTCTGCTTTATACTGGCAGTGGGGAATGCAACATACTTGCTTAGTCAGTCATTAAACACTGCAAGATCTTCACACTTGTGATATCAACATGGCTCTTTTCATTGCAGGCAATTTACTGATAACACAAGATGTAATGCAGGTCTTAGCAATTATGCTTTTATACACAGAGTTAAGAGGCAGATATCATATTGCCATCATATATTCTGATAACATACAGAATACTTGACATACATTGCCTCTCACATAAGGCAGATAAACAGATTCAGTATGAGGTCTATAAATATTCTTGTCATACTGACACAATAAATAATTATTATCTCTATTAAATATCATAAATAAAGTTGAGAAAGTTATGGAATGATTGATGTCCATTTATAAAACTGAATATTAAATGTTGAAATGACTGAACAATGCTTCAATGTTGCATAAATATAATAAACACTTTAAATACTTGTAAAAACAAGGATTAGTTTTAATCTCTAGTAGCCATATGTCATTCAATGGAATTTCACCACATTTTCAAACAAGATATTTGGGCTAGTGCTGAAAATGATACCTGCAAACATGTAAAATGATACCTGCCAACAGTAATATTCAGAGTGGCATGGTGGAGAACCACAAATGCAATTGCTGAAGCGTTGTATTGCATCCTAATACCAAAAGTGAATCGTCATTCAATTGCAAAGCCACAAAACCCAGATGGAAAGTTTGTTGCACACTGCTCTTATAATGTTAGCACTTCTGTCAAAATGTCCTACAACCTAGTATTCAACCCACCAACATGTATTAGATATACACTGGAAAAGACACAAGTATTGTCAATATTGATAGGCATGGGAGTTTTATGCTCACATGCAGACACACTCCTGAAGGCTATAAGCCTTCTGGTTTGAAATTTTTAACTGCTTACTACTTATAATTGCAGTAATTAATATTCCTCCTACTTAAAACAACATCATCACTGTAAAGGGCTTTCAGCAATAGTGTTTGATGATCAGACTCACCCTACACATAAAGAAATGTGCCTTCAAAGATCATTATACTCAGGTGAAGGTCTAAAGGATCAAAATAAAATTATAACAGCATAAGCATAACTAACACTATATTGCACAGTGAGTTCTTTCTAAGAGCCTTGCTTAAACTAACAATCCTGCAATGATAATAGTCCCATATAACACAGAAGCTTCCATTGCACTGTGATTGTAATGCACTGTAATGTAAAGTTTGATGCAAAGAACTAGAGATATAACACCATGACCTGCAGTTGTATTTCTAAAGTAATATCTCCAGTTCAGCCAAGATCCTGCCAACCCATCCGAATCGCAACTACAGCAGTTAAGTAACTTGTCCAAACAGCATCCCACAAGTGCTCCACATTTCAGATAATCAGCCAGGCAGGAGATTGGTGTTCAGTGAGAAGTGCAACACCCAGACATGTCTTTACCATGAACCTAAGTTCGAATCTCTCCAAGTAAACAAAGCCACTCAGTGCACCGAAGTGCATGGCACGGCACATCATCTAAGACGAAACTCAAGAGTTACTTAGCAAAGAACGATAGCGCAACACACACTCACTAAGATAGCTATCTAAAGGCTCATCTCTGTGATAACTTTGATGATTTGCCATCTCAGCAAATTACCGTGAACTTCATGAGCAATTTACACTAAATTCCTCCATCGGTTAATGACAATTATTTTGTGTAATTACTTACATAGGACACCCATCTTATCTATGAGTGAGGCATAAATATACAATTATTAATTATTCCACTTTAAGAACTTCTTAGACACCGTTATTCCACGTAGTCACGTACAATGCAATATAGTGTAATGACATGTAACTAGACATGTACAATGACGAATTTTAAATAACTGTTAAAAGTCTTACCTAAATAGCTAAATAACATAGAAAAGATTATTATTATTATAAGTGACAGTAGTTTATAATTAGTATGTAATTATACTACTGCCACTAACAATAATCTGTCTGAACTATTCTATGCTATTAAGCGAGTAAACAGCGTTACATAATTATAAACACTGGCAGACAGATCGTATTATTCGTGCCTCAGATTTGCATTTCTGTACTTTTATGCTTATATTAATACTAACAATATTATTTGTATCATTACAGACTTACAAAAAGTAAAACAGATATATATAAGAGTTTACTTTAGTAAGAATGAAAAAATTGTTCATCTACAGAAATGCACTACTCAAACCTCCGGAAAATCTCCATTCGCATGCTCTCTCACATTATACAATCTGAATTAAATTACCAGGCACTCAATCCAACCACTCAGGACCCATTTCGTGTTAACAGTTCTGTCATCAGTAAGGTGTTGGGGTGATGTTGATGAGGCGCTTATGTTAGTTGGAAGTGGGCTTTCTTGAGGGGGCGCGGGGCACTTTCATCCTGGGCGCTAACGAAGGGTGCCATAGAAATTAGTACAAGTTCAACATTGTAAAATCAAAACAAGCCTCAAAAGATTGATCTGTTACATCCAATGTGCAAAAACTAGTCAAACCACAAAACCAAATACTAAAAACTATATTTTCAAAAGCACATAAAGCATAACTTCAACATGTTATTTTTGCCAAGTATTATATATACAATATATCAACACCATCGTTAGCGCACACTTATGATGCATCAGACCATCTGTATTTGGATTTGCCGAGTCTACCACTGCAAACTATGTATTCATTTTCAAAACATTTGCTACTAATGCATCACATCACCTTATACAATGAGTGACTTGAATCAGAACAATATCTGTAACAATGAAAAAGTTATTCTATTGTTGGACCATTCTTATTGTGCTGTGCTTCAACCTACATTATGTAGCTACTGAAAATTGTTACCACATGCACGAAATAAAGACATGCAAAATTCAGGAAATTACAATACCTTGCCTTTCTCGCCAAACACCAGTGTGACTATATTCATAAAAGAACCTACTCTTCACTCACCTTTCCATTCTCATACCATATCAGAGCATGATTGCGTGAGAGGACTTTGCAGTCGAAGATGGCATTGGTCAGCGATGGCCTCGACTGTGCCACTGAGCGACCAATCTTTATAGGTTCGTGCAGTGACACGCGCCGTTCCTGAAACGGGTGCGAGTTGGCGCAGCATGTAAAGACTGCGCACGCGCACATAGTTTGGTACTGAACCAGTTTTCTTGGTTATCTGCGAGTGTCAGTTCTAGGGAGCCAGCCTTACAGCAAAAACCCCAACGGGCGTCTTCCAAACAGAACGCTCCAACAAACGACAGCAGCTGGGGACCAACGAGAATCTACCAGTCACTCATTTGTCTCAAGAGGAAGACTGGAGCTGTTGATAAACAAATACAGAGCAAAAATTACAATAAATAATATCTGTTCACGTGAAATCGTACTTTTATGTTAAAGTGAAACATTCTTCATCCTGGGATCACACTTCTGAGTTGAAAGAGACATTTATTACATTTGTCACCAACTTATTAACCTCAACAGATAATTACGCTCTTCAGCCATACTTCCAACAGTGCGTGCAGCCTGTGCAACCCAATGCAAACTCATTCCAGATCCTAAACTTCTCTGAATAGGCTTGCTGCTTAGAACATTCATTTATCTAAGACCTTCCAATAGACTCATCTACTTTCAGGAACTTCAACCACTCAGGGCATGTCAGCATTTACATAATACTCCGTTGCGATCACATCGTGATAACCCTTAGATAATTCTTTATTGCTTTCATTTGAAGTTATCTATCATCACTATTGCTGCTCATCTACATGGGCACAATAATTTAGGTATTACTACATCGTCTCTCGTATTTTGCTTTTGTTAGCTGCATGCCAACTACAACCAATATCCCACACACTCACCCCAGCGCTGCAACCACTCTAGTTCAGCCTGCATCACCAGTCGCCTTGACTGCTGTTGCTCAATATATCCACTACTTCCACAGGGTCAGATTGGGCACTTGGAGTGAGTTTTGCACACAGCAGCATGATTTATTGGTTGCATATCCATGGTGTGTCATGTATCAGTCTATACGTGGGCTGTCCTGCACAGGTTACCACTACCTCAACGCATCTCCATTGCCTTGGTTTGGCGTTGCATCATTGATATTGCGTCTGCTGATCTGTAGGAGCTCTGTCACCCTATTTCTGCCAATAGCAGCCGCCAAACCCTCCGCTCTGCGGTCCACAATGACCTGATAGACTTGCTTTGGCACTCATCTACAATTAAGTATCGAGCCTTCTCGGTTGTGGACCCAACTATCGTGAATGGGTTTCCTCTGGAGCAGCATCTCCTACCTGTTCTTCAGGTAGGAGATGCTGCTCCTCTTCACCTGTATTATTCATACTTGTCTGAACAGCTCTGGCCTATATGGCTGTGGATGGGATAGGGAGTGCCTCTGAGTAGATATCTAGCAGGGAGACTATGTACATCAAGATTCCTTGATTGTTTGATTGACCATAGAGGCCATGGTAGTCTTTATGCAAACCTCAAAACTAGAGTCACAAGTGAGAAGTCATCCAAAAATCTTGTATGCATAGGTAAGGTACGAAATGCTACTGGTACAACCATCAAGGCCAGTTACCCAAACAGGAAAGCCATGGAATGCTAGCACAAAATGCTTACATAGGATCATGCAGTTTAATCTCAAACATCAACTGTTTTTACATAGTTTGAGCATTAACATTTTGGTAAACAATTTTCTTTTCATTATCAAAATATTTTCTTTATCAATATTACATGAGTGGGACTTATGCTGGGATTGCTGGCTTATTAAAACATTTGTTAGTGACTGAAAAGAACTAATGAATGCTACTTGCTGCTGCAGCTAACTCTTGGAATCGATTTAAAATGTGCAAGTTTTGATTGATCACCAAATGCATAATATTTCTTCATTAAACTAATTCATTGGGTGTATTGTTTCAAAAACTTGCTTTTCAACATGCTCTAGCTGGCTTATTGTGTGATTATCTTGCACAATGTTTACTAAGTTCTTTATCTATGTTGTCTACAATACTTCATATTCATTTGTCCTCTAAAATTCAAGGTAATACTGTGATACCCGTATTTATTAACAAAACAGCCTAAACCGCCTAAACCCGGTCTATCGAAGCGTTTGCTTGGAGATTGCATCCGTGGAAGTGGACATTGCGCGCTATAAACGTTGGAAAATATCTATCAGATACCGTCAATGTCTGTAGTTCAAACAGAAGTTAAGAATACCGACTCGCCAATATTTCACTGAGGCATTCGAGTGCGAGTTTTACATGTTCAACAGAGAAAACAAGCAAAAAACGGAACTTAAGGAAACTCCATTCGTCTTCGGCTATACAGAATGCGCGAACAACAAACCGAGACTCTATAGTAATTAAGATAACCCGACAACTGGTATACGCCAAGGAGGCACTACAAGATCAAAGATTGCTACTGCGTGAGTAAGAGTTGAATAAATATTTATAAATATGAAATTTTGACAATTAATAAACCGTCACCTACTGTCATTGAAAATGGACACCGTGCCTACAGCTCCTTTGATACTCTGTAGGTTTCCAGGGATCGTTCATTTTTGAAAAAAACAGGAAGCGCGCAACAGATCATTCTCCTTTAGCCTCATTCTAAGAATTTTGAACAACTTTTTCACAATATTTTATCCGTCGAAATCATTCACAAGCGAAAGGCATCGTCTCTTTCAATTATTTCAATCAAGTCATCGCTGTTTAGAGTCTGTTTCGTACTGTCTAGGTTGGCTACTGAAGCAAGATTGTCTAATGGGTCTAACTGCCAAGGCCGTACAATTTTATTTCCTTACAAAATCTATATAGAAATAACTTCAGAGGCCTCGAAAGTCAAACTTTAAGGTTTTATAGGTATTTTAATTGTTCGGATAGGTTAATTGTGTTTGTGGGTAATTGGAACAATGATTGCAGCCATGTGTGCTGTAGCTGGTTCTAAGTAGACGCTGTAGAAATGTTAAATTACGATTACGATCGCAATTATGATATCTAGCTAAGATCTCTAGTCACTAGTGTGCACTATGCTATAAACAATGTGACCATGTGGTAGGGAAACCGATGAAGGGTGCATAGGATGTATACGATTATAATCTCTAGTATGCACTCTGCATCGCGAACGTCTAGACCCTATAAAAGAACATGGCAGAAAGACCGATGAAGGTCGAGTGAATAGGATGCCGGGTATCGACTGTATCCGTAAAATCTATAAAAAAGACTTAAAACCTAAAGCTTACTTGAAAAAACTCAGGTTTGTTCCAGCTCTGACTTTAAGTAAGCCAGTCAGTCAGTCAATCAGTAAAGTAGGTAAGTAAGCAAGCAAGTAAGTAAGTGGGTAAGTAAGTAAGTAAGTAGCCTATTGAAATGGCCAGTTGGTTATTTAATTATAACTGTCGTTAAGTGAACTGGCGTTTAATGAAATGTCGTTGAATAAACTTTCATAGCGCCGATAAAAGAGAGACTCGTCAGAGGCGCTTCCTCCACCCTGCGCTCGTGATAATGGTCAGTGACTTAGTTAACCTCCTCATTAATTCGATCGCCACCTTACTTCTAGGGTTATAATTGTCATAGGCGACGGAACCACGCCAGATACACGCTCAATTCAGGTTGTCGATAATAAAAAATTAATGATATACATGAAATGTAGGCCTATATAGGCCTATCATTTATTTTTGTGAACCTGTGCAATTTCATACTCTCTTCAAATATAGTTTCCTCTGGCGCCAACTAGCGAACTGGTCTTAAATGGAGATTACGGGCCATAACTCTGCCATTAATCTGGCGGTGCCAGTCTCGAGACTATGTGAAGGAGGTAAGGGCGACATTAATCATCTTTGCTACGACACGTACAGTGTCGTTTAAAACTAACTAACTATTAACTTCAAATCATAGGACTCTGACTGTTAGGTGCCTTCGTCTGGGCGTCGTATGGCTTGGCTACAGAGTACAGAGAATTTGTAAGCTTAGCATCGTAGCTCTGTTTCGTAAGTATGGGCCTACGACTGTCATGGACAAGTGGTAGGCATATATTACTGGACTGCATGTAATTAGAACCTCTGCAGTTGACAGATGAACTCCTGCTATGTAAGACCCACATGGACTCCACATGGATAGGCCCTATGTATAAGTCTAAGATGAGATAATAGATCGATTACTGGCATCTGCACCATGGACTCTGCACGGTGCTCTGCTTACTCTTTAGGGGCTTTCTCCTGTTGTTTCTGTTTTCGTTGCCTTCTGCGAGATCGAACCACGTGGTCAGACTGTCAGAGTACTGATCAAACTGCCTGTGGGAAGGTCAGGCGGCTAAGGGGAGTCCTTAGCCTAGCTATACTTCACGGTCTCATATTCTCATATTCCGAGGATAAGAATACTGAATTTGATTAGGCATATGCTGCGTATAGGCCTACCTATTGCAATATATACCTCTATTGGCTTGATAATAATAATAAATAATAATTTCTTCTGCTCTTCTTCTTTTTAATTCTTCTCATGCCAATAACCTGACCAACTACAGGCTGGTCTATGCATAATTTAAACCATTGTTCTGGTTACTAGACTATAGTGTAATGCAGTCATTTGCATCTCGATCAGAAACGCCAACCCTTGGCGGTAAGGCTTATATGTTTGCTCCCCAGGGTCCATCCCGATGTGTTCTAACCTCAAAGCTGTTCTTATTAGCCGTGCAGGTCGGGACTCGTAAGCACTTCTGAAGAGTAGTGCTCTAAGGTGTCCTTGTAGAGATGCTATAATGTTAATGTTACCACATTAATGTAGAATGAACAAATGACTTTAAAACGTAAATCTCCAATTTTATTAGCGCCACGTGAAGGCTACATCACGCAGACGTGACGGAAACCAGTGTCCTTGTTGTAATGTTGAGGAATTTGAAGGGGTCAGATCCAATTTCTGTGAGTGCGTGAAGACAGGACAGTATACGCCAAAAAGATCTGCCTTACATGCAGCACAAGCCGATTTGATTTGCCCTCTATGCCGTACTTTCACAATACGACGTTTACACGTGATACTCGCAGTTTCGAAAGACGCTAGGCCCTACTTAAAGCTAAGCGGTGCTTAAAGGCAAGGGCTGCTTAAATCTAAGCGAAGCTACCAGCTCATTCACAAGCCCTGCGCTGTATTAAACAGGTCCTATGGTTAAAAAAATAGAGGTTAGAGTTCGATTGCCAGAATTGCCCATGACTTGGCAACAATAGTCTTGACCATTCTTCAATGCAGAGCGCTTCAGCTTTCGGATAAAATAATAATAATGGCTTTCCGTTGCTGCTGCTGCTGCTGCTGCTGCTGCTGCTGCTGCTGCTGCAGCAAATGATGCGACGCTATGAAGTTGCATTGATGAAAGCTGCATGCAGGCTGTGTTACAGCTATGTACTTTCGATCGTCCTAACGGTGCGTTAGACATTCCTTACTATAATTATTGTAAACTGCTCTCTTCCAGTCCTTTCCAATACATTGGGTTTCGTTGTTGTTTTGGTTGAGTTTATATTCGAGCAATGGGTCTAAAATTATATTGCTGGAAAAGAGAAGGAAACCTGAAGAAACGTTTAATATGACTACTGAGCAGATAAGAGCAGAACTGAGAGACATAGCAAGTGTACTTGATAAGCCGTCTTGTAAAATGTAAACAAGCACAACTACACGCACGAACGCACATGCACACACTTATTCAGAGGGAGAAGAAGAAGAAGAAGAAGAAGAAGAAGAAGAAGAAGAAGAAGAAGAAGAAGAAGAAGAAGAAGAAAGAAGAAGAAGAAGAAGAAGAAGAAGAAGAAGAAGAAGAAGAAGAAGAAGAAGAAGAAGAAGAAGAAGAAGAAGAAGAAGAAGAAGAAGAAGAAGAAGAAGAAGAAGAAGAAGAAGAAGAAGAAGAAGAAGAAGAAGAAGAAGAAGAAGAAGAAGAAGAAGAAGAAGAAGAAGAAGAAGAAGAAGAAGAAGAAGAAGAAGAAGAAGAAGAAGAAGAAGAAGAAGAAGAAGAAGAAGAAGAAGAAGAAGAAGAAGAAGAAGAAGAAGAAGAAGAAGAAGAAGAAGAAGAAGAGAAGAAGAAGAAGAAGAAGAAGAAGAAGAAGAAGAAGAAGAAGAAGAAGAAGAAGAAGAAGAAGAAGAAGAAGAAGAAGAAGAAGAAGAAGAAGAAGAAGAAGAAGAAGAAGAAGAAGAAGAAGAAGAAGAAGAAGAAGAAGAAGAAGAAGAAGAAGAAGAAGAAGAAGAAGAAGAAGAAGAAGAAGAAGAAGAAGAAGAAGAAGAAGAAGAAGAAGAAGAAGAAGAAGAAGAAGAAGAAGAAGAAGAAGAAGAAGAAGAAGAAGAAGAAGAAGAAGAAGAAGAAGAAGAAGAAGAAGAAGAAGAAGAAGAAGAAGAAGAAGAAGAAGAAGAAGAAGAAGAAGAAGAAGAAGAAGAAGAAGAAGAAGAAGAAGAAGAAGAAGAGAAGAAGAAGAAGAAGAAGAAGAAGAAGAAGAAGAAGAAGAAGAAGAAGAAGAAGAAGAAGAAGAAGAAGAAGAAGAAGAAGAAGAAGAAGAAGAAGAAGAAGAAGAAGAAGAAGTGAGCAGAGACTGATTGCAGCTATAGGATATACAGACGAGAAGGATAATAATCGTTTATCGATGATCGCAATTGATTTTCCACATCGTCGATCTTGATGGGATGATAGGCAATAGCACTGGAAAGTCAGGCGTATGGCGCCAATGGTACCGTCATGGCACCAATGGCACCGTCATGGCATCAATGGCGCTGATCGCAGCCGTTGGTCTCTGATGCGTCCTCGCCCTCTGGTGATCGCCGTCTAAACCAATTACCGTCAGTGGCGCGTGACTTACTGGTCTTCTGAAAGATTAATGAAATTCCCGCATTGTTATATAGCGCCACGCACCTTCTCATCAGTCTAATTGTCCTGTCTACCGGCGAATAGGAGCTGAAGGACAACGAGAGACACCCAGACAGACAGTCAAACTGGCGGACAGACACCAACGGCACCAAGAGGCAGGCATAAATAAAGCCAGGACAGATGTATAGGCCTACACGTAGTCTGATACGCAGACAGACAGTCATACGAACAACGAACGATAGGCCTACACATTTCTCATGAAGAGAAATGACGGAATGATAACCAATGCAACTGTGAGGTAAAGAACGAAACACACGCAGGCCTACATAGAGAAAGACATAAGCATACAAAAAGAGAGACAGAGGCAGACAGAACGACAAAGACGTCGGGAAATGAGGAGAGAGACATACACAGACAGAGTATATATAATATATATAGAAATATATATATATATACATAGAGAGAGAGGGGCAGACAGACAGACAGACAGACAGACAGGCAGACAAACACATACAGACAGAACAGAGCGATCGGACAGTGAGAAAGGGAAGTAAAAGACACACAAGGTGGGCCTATAAATTTATGCAGAGGCAATTGACAGAATAGCTCAGATGCAATTCAGGAGATCAGCCGCATCGTCGCATCGAGAGTAAATCCACAAGGTAAAACTTTATATAGGCCCTAATTAGGCTATCGATCTTTGTAACAGAATTAGAACTCATACATAGGCCTAACAGCATTCACCTACCTCCATAATCGTATTCGCACACTATTTGGATTTGCCGGGTTAGGGCACTAATAAGTAAATTGTAGGGTTTCAGCCAGTAATTCAACCATTCATCCGTGATAAATAATTCGTCCGGGAGTAAGCTTTAACCCCTTCCATTTCCATTCTTTCTTATAATCGTGTCCTTGCCGCATTGAGCGATTACTGCAGTCATTCCTAGGGCTAAGTTGCAAATCACTGATAGGATAGGCCTATACTGATTTCGGCGATTTAGCGTATGCGTGCGTATGGTGGGGTCCCGAAAATATGTATGACGCAAATATAACTGTCTAATTACGACGTCCTCAATACGTGATATTAAAATCAGAACTGCAAAGCCAATCACAGACTACATTCCTGCTTAATCAAATTTATGTAGCACTAAAACTTTTAAAATGCAAGCCTTGCTAGTTTTTTAATACTTCATAACAGTTAACACATTTAAGCCGTTAAATATGATGCTCAACAAAATATAAATAGCCTGCCGTCAAATCAATGTTTTATAGCCTATAGATGTTTCTAGGTAGCCTATTTACCCATTGCAATGGGGGCGCGGGATAGAGCTCATATGCACGTACACATGGAGGAGGGGTCCACGAAATGTACGGGTGCAGCAGGGTAAGGGGGTACGAAAAGCCGATTTTTGGGTACGTAATATATGGATTGACCATTATCGTACGTGGGTTCCCAGAAGTCCAATGGACTCTTGGTTAAGGGGCCTAACTAGCTCTAAAACATCAACTCGTTAGGAGAAACGCGGTTGGACGATCGGCCCGGATCAAACTACAATATAGCCCACGAGAGTTCACTGCGAAAACGAGAGCCTCAGCAGTACGTGTGTACTACGAAAGGCGCAAACGCCAAGGCCACCGCAACTCTGACCGCGTCATCGACTCATCGCAATGCGCAGAAGGAGCGCGAAAAACCAACCAATCGCCTGCATGCCATGTGAGGTCCGAAGCTTTCTTAAAACGTGCTTGATTGCTATAGAGTCAAGGAGCGCATTGTATCTAGATCAGCGGTGCCAACTGAACTTCATGGTGTGGGTCGACAGCTAGAGGATGAACCGTCGACCATACATGTGTGGTGGACTGAAACGAAGTGGTGGGAATTGAGAAGCAGCAAATGAGCCAACTGAATACTAAGTCCACCTTTCTTTGATGAGAGTAACGTCTGGAGCCAATGATCATCCGAAAAAGACAACTTAAGAACCATGCAGAGGTTCTAGCTGGGGGTGGGGGGTGGAGCGGAGTCCGAGACCCAAATGGTCAACAAATGGGAAGCAGCGTATTACATATATGGAGTTAAGAAGAGTAGATCTCGAGCGAGCATCTAAGGAATATTAGTTATAAAGCGTCGTCCCAGGAGGTGTAAACGAATCATTCTGTGACCCGGGATAGCTACAGGATGCAGGACTCCAAGATGACCTTCAGAGCTTCCAAGACAGACAGAGGGCCACCCAAGAAAATCCCTTTTCTCAGCGGGTTTGCGAAAGAGATCCGGGAGGGCTGTTTACGGCTGCGAGTTCTGGGTCATGGAAAATCACTTCTAAGAATCTTAGTTAGCTATAATCCTAGCTCCATGCACTTAGGCCTATGTTCCCGTCCTGTAGTGTTGCGTCAGCTGCGACTGTCTGCTTATCCGCCGAGGGTGAGGCTAGCCAAATAGCTAAGGTCCCGCCGGGTCCCGGAGTTGATAATTATTATACTAGAAAAGGCTAAAGTGGACGACAGGAAAACAATTATTAGTAATTATATCATGTCATGTCACATCGTCATTGTCGCTTCGCGACGGTTGGCTACATGAATGGGAAAGTGATGTCCAATGCTTTCTGTCTCGTACGATGTTCATTAAGCTTGTGCCTTTTAAGCCAGTCCACGCCATGACATTGTCAAACCAGCAGATTCTGGGTCTTCCACGACTTCGGCTTCCTTCTACTATACCCAACATTACACTGTTCTCAATACTGTCTTTAGGCTGTCTCACGATGTGCCCGAAGTACCGCAGTTTTCTGGACTTGATGTGGCCCAACAGTTTGCAGTCAACTTTCGCCATTTGATACACTTGTTCTGTGGTCATCATTGCTGTCCATGGAATTCTGAGCAGTTTCCTCATGCACTTGTTCTCAAATGCTTCTATGCGTTTCTCTTCTTCTTTCTTTATTGTTCACGCCTCACACCCATACGTTGCTACTGGCCACGCCAAGGCCTTCATGAGTCGCAGTTTGGTTTTAGTACTGACTGATTTATTTTTCCAGATGCTTACCAACTTAAACATGACTGACATTCCCATCGCTAATCTTGATTTTACCTCACTCGCGCAGGCCCCGTCCTTCGTTACTCTGTTCCGCAAGTATGTAAATGAGCCCACTTGTTCCAGTTTGTATCCGTCCACTTTGATCAAAAGTGCGTCATTGTTATTTGTCATTACTTTTGTCTTTGCTACGTTAATCAGCATACTGTATTCTTTTGCTGCTATCTCAACACGTTGCACCAACTCCTGTAAATCCTCTGGTGAAGTGGCCAGTAACACGATGTCATCAGCATATCTAAGGTTATTAATAGTCTTCCCTCCAATCCCGAATCCCTTGTTGTAGCCTAGTAGTGCATTTCGCATTACCTGTTCTGCCAGAATGTCAAACAGGCTTGGTGATAAATTACATCCTTGTCGGACTGCTTTCTTGATACTAAACCATGTCGACATAATTCCGTCTGTCTTGACAGTAGCTCGTTGTTGTTTGCAGAGATTTCGCAATAGCTGAATGAGGTGGGGTGGGAAACCCATATCCATCGTGGTTATCCATAGTTGATCGTGTTGAATCATGCCAAAAGCTTTTGTAAAGTCAATGAAGCAGAGGTACAGTGGATGATTCCTTTCTCTCGCTTTCTCCAAGATGATTCTTAAGTTCACAATTTGATCTCGCGTGCCTCTTCTTGGCCTAAAGCCAGCCTGTTCTTCAGTGATCTCTGTTTTCAGCTTGATCTGGATGCGTTCCAGTATCACTCGTAACAAAATCTTAATGGCATGCGAGACTAGCGCAATTGTTCTGTGATTACCACAGTGAAGTTGATTTCCCTTCTTCGGCAGTGGAATAAAAATTGACTGTGACCATTCTTCTGGCCAATCCCCGGCGTCCCATACGTCCACACATATCTCGTGTAGTTTTGTCAGAGTCATTTCTCCACCAAATCTAAACAGTTCAGTGGCTACGCCATCTGGACCTGGTGACTTCCGCATAGCTGCTTTCAATATGGCTCGTTTTATCTCTTCTTTTAGTGGCGGTGGTTCATTTTCTTGTATTTCGAATTTTATGTCTTCTTTTTCATTGTTGTAGAGTCCTTCGCAATATTCTTTCCATCTTTGATTTACTTTTTCCGGTTCAACAAGTTTCTTGTTGTTGTTGTCATTGATGGCTGTGGTTCGAGGCTTGAACGAGCCAGTGAGCTTCTTCACCATTTGGAATACAGATCTGGTGTTACCTTTCCTTTCGTTCTCTTCCAGCTCGTTGCATAATGTCTCCAATTCCGACTGTTTGTCTCTTCGTAACATCCGTTGTACCTCATTTCGTAGAATTTTGTACTCTTGCGGAGACTTTGTTTTTGCCTCTCTTTTCTTTCTTATTAATTCAAAGGTATTGCTGGAGATCCAATTCTTTCGCTTGTCGCAGTTCTTCAGTAGTGTTGTTTTGGCGGCACTCAGAGTGATCTCTTTAAGTTGTTGCTATAGTTCATATAGTTGTGGCGTAGCTGTGGTTCGGCAATTCCCTCAAGTGCTTCGAATCTGTTAGTTACTTCAACTTGGTATTGCTGTTCTATCTGATTGTTTCTGAGTTTTTCCAAGTCTAGGAGAAGAGGTATGATGGTTCTTTTTTCTTTTTCTTTTTGAATCTTAAATGCATTGTCAGTAATACTAGATTGTGATCCGAGGCATGTGCGGGCGTTATCGATCGATTGTTTCCAATGTTTATTAATCAGGATGTAGTCGATCTGCGTTCTAGTGTTTCTGTCTGGGCTTTTCCAAGTATATCTATGTCTATTGTGCAGTCGAGAAAACGTATTGGTTATAACCAGCTTGCGTTGTGTGCAGAAATCCACCAAAGTTTGTCCTTTGTTGTTTCTTTTTCCGTGATCATATTTTCCGAGAACATCTGCTTCCATTGCACCCTCACCAACTCTAGCATTGAAATCTCCTGTAATCAGTAATATGTTTCGTTTGGGGTCTCTGCAATAACCTGATTTAACTCTGTGTAGAATTGATTGATTTCTTCATCTGGCTTGTCTGATGTTGGTGCATAACATTGTATCACTGTCACGTTTCTTGGTCTAGATGAAACTGTGGCTGTCATTACTCTGTTGCTCACTGGATTGTAAGATATGAGACTAGAAGCAACATTCTTGTTCATCCAAATGGCTACTCCGTGGTGTTCCCTGTTTGTCTTACCTGAGAAGAGCACTGTATGTCCATCTAGCGTCTTGAAGTGGCCATTGTCTGACCATTTGGTTTCTGATAACCCGCATATGGAGATGTTTAATCTTTCGAGTTCATTTCCAAATGTCGATAATTTCCCGATCGAGTTCAACCCTCTCACATTCTATTGTCCTATTTTGATCCTGTGTCTACCGTTTAACTGGATTGATTTTTCCTTTCTTTTGTTTTCTATTGGTGATTTTGTCGATGGTGTCGATGATGATGACGACGACGACGATGATGATGAGTCAGTAGCACACTTGTCGGCATCCATCCTGACTCTCGCGGTGGATGGCGTGGGCCTTTTTATCCTGGGCGACGTCCGAGCCAGTATAGTTTCTATATTCTGTTCCATTCATGTTCTGTGGGGGAGTGTGTGACCAGCTGAGTACCCCATTCTCTTGCTGGTTTCGCAGTTGATTTACCGTTGTGCCAGGTTGGACCCGGTATGCGCCAAATCATAAGCTCGGTGGCTGCCGTTGGGCATTGTGCTCCTCATCCGCCAGCTACCGATAAGAACCGCGCTGCTGCCCGCCGTTCTAGGTTTTCAGGTTAGCCCATAACCGGTTGCAGTTTAGGTCGTGCCCAGGAGTAAGAGAAATAATCTTGAATATTGGATGTAAACAACTTCACGTTTAAGCGACAAATGAGTCGGCGTCTTCGTTCGTTGCTAAGCAACACGCATTGTGAGGTCTCTTGATGTTAACTGATATACCGTTGTGGATTATAAATGTATTAATTTCGCTTTCCAGCTTTACAATTCAAACATTTTAACTTACGATCCTGCCAAATTCCGAACAAAAAGCCAGAAAATAAATAGACATTCCAGGTCTAGATATCGAGAGAAAACGAATCGCGTTCTAACGAGCTCGTGTTACTTCTTAATACTTCAAAATCTAACAGATGTTAATCCATCGACTGACTGGTGTTACGTCGTACACTTACTTATGCTGGTAGTAATTATTACTACCAGCATTCAAGAGCATTTCTATTGAAAAATCTGTTTCATATCAATCAACAAGTAAAATGAAAAATCGAATGTTTGGACAATTTTAAAGTTCAAATGTCCTAATATCGTAATCGGAGTTAAACTGTATTAGGCCTATATAGGCTTAAGTGCTGTTGAGTGTTGGCCTATAGATATTGAAACAAGAACATTGTAAAAATGCCTTTGTTGGGACGGAGAAATAAATTTTCTGCTTTATTGTCAAGATTATACAGCACCATTCTGCTCTGAATTCTTACAGACTTGAGTTTAGCCACTTTAGGGGAATTTTTTTATCAGCAGGCTGCATGGCTAGCGATTTGTAATTGATGAGAAGAAGAACCGCTATGAACTTTTATATGTTAACTGAGCAAAAACTTTCAAATAAAACATCAGAATACTAAAGGAACATCGAGACTCAAAAGTCACTTGATGGCGCCAAAGATCAGTTTCCATGACTCGCATTATTTTGGCAGGCATACATTTACTGAATATTAATAATTGAGATGCGACTCAGATAAATAGATATAGGGGCCCACTAACGTTAGCATACATGTAAGACATACGCATACGTTGCAAAAGACTTAAATTTATTTAAAACTATACAGTCAGCAAATTTATCAATGTTTCCATATTTTATACGGCTTTCAAGCAAGCACGATTTGTAGATTGTACGTAGTATCAGGCTAAGTGATTCGAAGCTATACTTGCTATATTATAAATTATGGATAAATCTTCTGAGGCCGAATATTCGGCCTAAAAACAAGCAAAAATGTTACTTCTACTGCCGAACCCATACAAAATTTAGCGCGTGAAGACCTCTGCGCATGCGCTGCCAATGGCGCACCAGCACTGTTAAAAACACCTCAAATTTGTAATCATGCGTCGTGGGGGTCGTTAGGGTTAGGTTAGGCATCTTGAGGGTCGTTTAGGGTCAGGGTTAGGGTTAGTGTCGTTTTTAGACACATAAAGATAACTTTCAGCCGCAGAAGTAATTTTTTTGCGATTTTAGGCCGAATTTTCGGCCGCAGGAGCTCCACGCTATATTTATTCGAATAGAGGACAAGGATTTCCTTGACCTCTATTCGAGTAAATCTTATATGAAAACTTTTGTAGCGCCGTCAGAGCATTGCACAAAGCATAGATAGCAGGTCGTCCCTAAGTTAAACTGCGTCAAAAAATTGAAATTAATTGGACAGAAGTAATAGAACTAGTTTAAATCTACCTGGAAATAAAGACAGAAGCAGAGGCGTCTACACCATGTAAGACTTAGAGCAAATGCTCCATCACAGAAATACGGGGGGATGCAAATTTGAGGATTTAAGGGGAAGAAAATTTGTTATATATTGTATCATTTTACTCGTCTGTTATCTCCCCACTGGAAATTTCACCCTCGGAAATTTTCCCCCACACTTTTGAATTATTTCCACAAAGAAATACAAAGTATCAGACGGTTTGTGCAAGGTGATAGAGACATCCATGGATTTCAACCTCTCCAAACGGTTCTTTTATTGGGAAGAAGTATACAAACGCGGAAAGATTGTTCAACAATTTTGGACATGAATGGTGTACAGTTAAAGAACAGTTCCGAAACTTTGAAAGTTCCGTCCATTAACCAATGTTGAGCATAACTGAGCATCTACGCTGATCGTTCAGTTCCAAAACAGGGATTCGATTAAAGTCATTCGTACAGTAAAATAAAAATAGTTGCATTGCGGGTGGAAATTTCCAGGAAGGAGATTTCGGGGATGGGAAATTTCCGGGGGGAAAAATTTCCTGAGAGAGACCTCCTGAAACCGTCACTGTATGTGCGCCATTAACTTGGTTCATTCTACGACTCATCATAGAATAGGGCCTGATATTTTGTCCGTCTGTTCTTCAAACTTTTTACAGCTTGTTTTCTTGAGGAGAAGCAACCCAACAGTACTGCCAAGTTATGCTGTAGGCCTACCCATTTTGCGTAAGTTGCTGATGATATTCGCTTACTTAGAAAGAAAGCAATATGAAAAATATGCAGAAATGCTAACATGAGTGACAGTAGAGCAATAAAAGTAGCTCGAATTTATAACAAGCTACTAACTAGTAAATGTTATTATATAATGATCCGATGGTAAACTGAGAGTGGTTGTACTCAAGGTCTTAATTGGTGAATGGAGAACGGAGTGGGAGAAGGATTTGGTGAAGAACATGTTTGGGGTTGTGTAAAATGGAGAACACTCCGCTTCTCCATTTTACATAACCCCAAACATGTTCTTCACCAACTCGATCCTACCTCCACTCCGTCCCTTTTCCATTCACCAATTAAGACCTAGAGCACACAACCATGTTTTTCCACCCAAAGACAGCTCTCGATTTAGCCCCAGATCATTATATAAAAACATTTACTATAGTTTGATTTTAATTCTGAACTTTACTGATCACTGTAACTCGTGTTAGCATTTCTGCGTTTTTGTCAGCTGGTGTTAAAGATCTCTAAATAAACGAATATTATATTTCTCCTAGATATGCTATTGCTTATACGATATGCCATTTGTGAGGATTGAAGATTATTGCCATCCAAATGAAAGTGAAGAGATTAGACATGCATGAAACTTAAAAGAAATTGCAAAGCTATATATATATATATATATATATATATATATATATATATATATATATATATATGAATGCTCTCAGGTAGGAAAGTCTGGTGGGTCAGAGTCGATTTTTTCCCGTAAGGTGCTAAAGCTCACCTACATGTATCTGCAATTTCAAAAGACTTTTCTGGAGGTTATATTCCCGGGCTCCGTTAATAATTAGGTGGGTCAGGGAGTGGATGCGGAGTTTAGGGGGGTAGTTGCTCCAATGACTTAGGGGGGTAGACTACCCTGGACAGGAGTACTGCTAAGGGAGCATTTTTGCCTAACCTTGTTGTATACGACATTAGCATTTGGACCTACTTGTCTGTAGTTCGCGCGTAGGCTTAGTAACAATTGACAGCGCCCTAAATCACGGCATATAACATATATGCCGTGACTTAGTATAAAATATATTATTATTATTAAGGTGGCCGGGCCTAAATAGGCCTATAAAGCAGCCAATGGCCATATACATGTATGACTGACCGATGAAGTTTGCATTAAAATTACAAGAGGAGAAGAATTATTATCTGTGTTGTTTCCCAGAGGTGCAAAAACCAAGATTTTTTAAAGTCAAGAATTGTCTTTTTTGTCTTTTGTTTTTTTTCTATTTTTTTGTTTTTAGCTTTCCTTTAGATTTTGTTACACCACTTTTGTTATAAAAAAATCATCAAACACAGCATGAAAAAGAGCTCCAACTCGTTTTATAATTAACTTAGCTTGATTTAGAACTGATTAACACACAATTAGTAATATAATTGTAGTATTAGTAAATTGAGTATAAATAGCCTATTTTAAAAACCCAAGAAACCAGAAATTGTCATTTTTCGTATCTTTTGGTTTTTGTAAAAAAAAACGAGTAACCAAAAAGCCAACATGTTTGCAGCTCTGGCCTCAGCTAAGGGGTGCTGAGAGGCGCCTGAGCACCTTTGGATAAAAAGTTGATCCATAAAATTTATCCAATTCCGATGAGTTTTTAAGGGAAAGGGAGAGTAGGGGTGCTTTCAGTACGCTGTTTCATGCCCTCGGTTTGCAATATGAGCACCCCAGCAAAATTTTCTGGTTGCGCCACTGTCCAATGTTGCCTCCTAAGGTCAGAAGGGTTATACAAAGTCCATGGTACTGACAAGTGGTTGGCGGCATAACGATAACCTCTATGACTTGACGCTGTGTTCACGAATAAGCTGGTGTCCTGCGCTTAGAATAGAATTGAACTAAAATCGGACCCAATGCCGAAGATAGCCAAGTCTCGCATCATGCACATGTAACTTACTGTGGTGTGTCAGTTTGTCAAATAAACGAAGATACATACATACCTCGGTTATCGAGTAGCGCTTTCGACGTCAAAAGATAACGATAGGCCTAACGACTCGCAGAGGTGGCGATCCCGAGGAGTTCGAGGGTGACAAGTTCCCCATACCTTTAACAGAGAGGAAACACGTTATACGTTTGTCCCCCCCCTCCCCCACATTTCTTACCCCTCTCGTTGGGTGTCCCACCGCCTGTCAAACGAGATCGCCGCCTAAGATAACGAGTACCCTACGGCTGGTCGAGGTTGCTATGCAAACGCAACTCGCATGCTTCAGGCGGTCCTCATGCCTTTAAACAAGGATGGTTATCTGATACCCTGGCGGTCCTCATGCCTTTAAACAAGGATGGTTATCTGATACCCTGGCGGTCCTCATGCCTTTAAACAAGGATGGTTATCTGATACCCTGGCGGTCCTCATGCCTTTAAACAAGGATGGTTATCTGATACCCTGGCGGTCCTCATGCCTTTAAACAAGGATGGTTATCTGATACCCTGGCGGTCCTCATGTCTTTAAACAAGGATGGTTATCTGATACCCTGGTGGTCCTCATGCCTTTAAACAAGGATGGTTATCTGATACCCTGGCGGTCCTCATGCCTTTAAACAAGGATGGTTATCTGATACCCTGGCGGTCCTCATGCCTTTAAGCAAGGATGGTTATCTGATACCCTGGCGGTCCTCATGCCTTTAAACAAGGATGGTTATCTGATACCCTGGCGGTCCTCATGCCTTTAAACAAGGATGGTTATCTGATACCCTGGCGGTCCTCATGCCTTTAAACAAGGATGGTTATCTGATACCCTGGCGGTCCTCATGTCTTTAAACAAGGATGGTTATCTGATACCCTGGTGGTCCTCATGCCTTTAAACAAGGATGGTTATCTGATACCCTGGCGGTCCTCATGCCTTTAAACAAGGATGGTTATCTGATACCCTGGCGGTCCTCATGCCTTTAAACAAGGATGGTTAATCTGATACCCTGGCGGTCCTCATGCTTTAAACAAGGATGGTTATCTGATACCCTGGCGGTCCTCATGTCTTTAAACAAGGATGGTTATCTGATACCCTGGTGGTCCTCATGCCTTTAAACAAGGATGGTTATCTGATACCCTGGCGGTCCTCATGTCTTTAAACAAGGATGGTTATCTGATACCCTGGCGGTCCTCATGTCTTTAAACAAGGATGGTTATCTGACACCCTGACTGCCTCTGAGCAATAAAACAAGGATAGACGCATATATACGGATGGACCAAAGAGCGGAATAGGTAGAGCATCAAGTTCATTCTACGTGACCTCTTGTTGTTACCGGATGAGCGATGGCTCACATGCTCACCAGTCCTGGCAGCAGAAATGGAGGATATTATGACGAGGGCGATACATATTGGCCATCAGCGCTAATACGCGTCATGTTGTATTTTCAGATTCTCAACAAAAGGGCATGCGTCAT